>CM076571.1:371721372-372201464 GCA_034641835.2 Pinus albicaulis | reverse complement strand
CCTTCAGAAACCGGAACGGGAAAACTCTGCTCAGCTGCCTCAAATATCCAGGTCTGATGTAAGGTTCATAATATGCTCTATCCAGATGTTGTCTCTTATTCCACTCCTCACCAATGTTCGGTATCCCGGTCGCCTCAGAAATAGTCTCTTGTGTCAAGGTGAAGTTCACTCCAGCAAGATTTACATGACCATCACGCAAATGTAGGACAAATAAGCGAACCAACTCTGGATGGTGCTGAATCTGAGATATCATCTCGCAATACCGAAAACATGAATGTTGCTGAAAGCATGTCATTGCAAGCAGGCAGGCCTGCAATTGAGCCAAAGAAGTGGGCTCCTCCCTGACGTGCCTGCCACTTTTATGAGACCTCCTCGGTACATTTAACTCTGCGGTTGAAACACTTTCCTGCTCATATCCCTGCTCATATGATGAATTTGTCTCTGACATGATACTGAAAAGTTTGTCAACTGTATGTTTGGTTGGTTTGAAAATGAGCAATTGGTGTCTTTGCTTCAATGCCAAATATGTACTGAAGGGATAATGAGGGACTGTGGTAAGTATAAAAGTGGGAAATAGGACTGTCAAATGAAATTTATCATGTGAAAATAATCACTTGACTATATGGGGATTAAGGATTTGGAAACTCTTTGCAAATAATATGGGAAAGGGAAAGAGATAGGAGTGGTAGGGTTTAGTAAATGGGAACAAGGGATATGAGTAGTTGGGAAGGTTAGGGCATAAGGGATTAACTATAATGGTAGAATTATAAAATGGAAAGGATCAGTGATGGGAAAGGACATTTGGCATCCAAGTTGCAATTTCAAAACACCAATTTCCAAAATCCAAAGGAGCAGACTTTGTTATAAATATAGGGTTTATATTTTCAAACTTTAAACTTTCAAATCTTCCCTCCAAACATCATCACATAAGATCTAATAGTAGGAGCAAGCATCACATACTTACTTGGAGCGAACAAGTTTGAAATCATTTTGAATTTGGAGCAACGATGAAAATTTTCAAGCCTATCAACCTTGTGCGCCGCGCGTATGGAAAATTTTAGGGGCTAATATTCGCAGATGGGCTAATTTTCCATGGTTTTTCCAAAAAAAATATTCGCCAATTTCCATTTTTTTATAAAAATAATTCGCCCAAATTTTACAATATAAAATTATTTTACGTTCAAAATCGCCAACATTATATAGACAATATATATAATTTCATTATAAATTTGAACAATTTTACAAATACATCAATAAAAATTTTATTTTTTGCATATTAGGGACTAGTGAGATTCGCCAATTTTTTAAACTTCAAGATAATATTCTATCACTTAAAATTTTACTTGGGGCCCGCGCGCAAGCCCAATGCGCCGCGCTCAGTGGATGCGCCGCGCCCTTAGGAAAATACACTAAGTTTTTCGGCTCTATGCGCCGCGCTCTATGGGTGCGCCGCGCTGCCTTCAATCACACAGTCTGCCCTTCTAAAACGCAGTTTCGTCCCTCCAAACCTCAAACTCGACTTTCTCTTGGATTTTATCAATACTCTTGATGCAAATGAATTAATGGCCTTTGAGAAATATCTCATATAGACATGGTTTTAATTTTTCCTTCTTCAAAACCCATTTTGTAATGTTTTTGACTTTGGCACTTTTTCATTTAATACAACTCTGTCTTTTGTTTCCTTACTGACTTTCTGAGCTTTGAATGATGAAATTGGTTGATTTTTACAGGGATGGTGGCATTGAAACTTGGAAAAGGATGACCAGAGTTTGCATGGTGAAGTAAAACATGGTGGAAAGATAAATTTTATTACAAAAACAAATTTAGACAATTTCTTCTTCAAAACAGAGTTTTGAAGAAGAAACATCCTCGAGCATATTGACGATGAACATTTTGAACTGAAAACTTATTGAAAACCTCCTCATGGCCTGCGGGCATTGTTCAACATTTCAAAAGACCAAACCCTAGACCTAGAAACTAAAATGACTCTTTTTGACCAAAACAGCATCTATGACTGTAGATGACATGAACTGAACTTTGATGAATTTTGAGAAATTTTGACCAACCCAGCAGGTACAATGAGGGAAAATGAGAGAACAAAACCCTTCCGTCAGACAATGGCATGCCCCTAATGGAATGCAGATGAATGAGCGGAATGAGGCACCTAAACAATGAAATGCAATAAGAGAAATGATCTCTGACGGAGGGCTGTAAAGACCAACTCTAATAGCCTCAAAACGACTCCAGAATTTCAGGACTCAAAAAAGTGTTAAAAATAATAAAGTGTGCTACAATTAAGAAAACTAAAAAACTGAAACAAGTAATGGTGGGGCCCCAAGTGGAATAGGTGGGTGGCCATCAGTATCCACCTGGATCATTCCTCCCCCCTTCGGAAGTGATGATCCCCATTGCGTTGAGTTCCTCCATGAGACGAGGAAACTTCTACTCAACTTAGTCCATGGTGAACCATTTTCCTTAGTGCAGGAGTTGGCCAGCTTTGACAACCCAATATAGTTGGATCTTCTGTTGGAAAGTGTTCTTGATTTTCATGTCCATGTCACAATCTGTGGTGGCTTGTTCCATGCAGTCTGGGTTTAACTCTGTTGGTGTGAGTTGTTCTACAATGTCGAAGGTGTCTAGTAGAGGTGGGAAGTAGGGCTAAAAGCGGTCCACATTGAACACTGGGTGCAGACCAAAGTATGGTGGAATACTGAGCTCGAAGGCATTGGCCCCTACTTCCTTGGTGATGGTGTACGACCCCTATCGGAGCGGGCGAAGCTTGCGGTGGGGTCAAGGGAGGCGCTCCTTCTATAAATTTAGCCACACTTTGTCTCCCACCTAGAAGTTGTGTGGCACCCGCCGATGATTGTGTCAGTGCTTGTACGTAGCATTAGCTCTGCCCAATATTTCATGAACCTATTGGTGGATGTGTTGAATGTTCTCAATGAATTTGTTCGCCTTGTCAGGTTTCAACTGGTCATGAGGTGAATCGGCTAGAGTAGTTGCAAATGGCATGGCTACGTCAATGGGACATAGTGGCTGGAATCCCAAGCCCACCTAAAAGTGGTTGTGGCTGGTTGAGTTGTGGAGAGCCCAATTATAACTGTGTTGTGCATAGGGAAGGCTCTCATCCCATGTGTGTGGATTCTTTGAACTGTAAATGCGTAGAATGCGTATGATCATCTTGTTGACGACCTCTATCTGGCCATCAGTTTGGGGATGGAAAGATGTGGACTTGGTGATCTTGGTGTCTGTTAACACTGGAAAATCGTACAGTAGAAGACGACATCAATTAATATTGAGCCTAAGGATTTACAAGGTAGGAACACATTATGGAATCAAGAAGTATTTAAAATCTCTAAGGTTTTGAGAAAATTAGATTTGAACTAGTCATAAATGCTGAATTGTGCGCTTTATCCTTCGAGAAGAGCGCCTTTTGCACGCCTTTTGGCCCGATAAGTGCGCATTCCTGGAAATGGAAAAAAGTCACTTTTCGGGACCACACCAAGCAAAGGACAGTTACTCCTTGTGTGAAAGTCGCCTAAGGACAGCCACCAGCGCCTCCTTAGACAACATGTGAGCACACAAAAGAATATTTGAGCACACAATGGAATCACACCTCTCCCTTGGGTCACTATCCATAATGTACCAAGGGAGGGAAGGAGGATTTGAAAATCACCTATATAAACCCACCAAGAGATGAAGAAATGGTGAACACATTGTTATGATGGCCAAAGTTTCCCAAGCAACACCAGCATTGTGTGTGACTCGAAGCTGGAGCTAAAGAGGACTCGATAGTTGGCCACCCAACATCTTAGTCCACCACAGCAAAGAGAGAGAGAGGGAGACTGCATCGGAGGCAAAGCTTGGAAGGCAACATCCTTGCATCGGGACCTAGAGTCATTTCCTAGGGGCCATTTGGCAAGTGGGTAAAATTTCTTCTTCGTTTCAAACATTTAATGAGAAGAGGCCATCGAGCCATCATTTGCATTATTATCATTTTGACTCTCTATATAGCTTCTATGTATTTGTGTTTTAGTTTTAGTTTAACTAGATCATACTTTAGCATAATATTTTCACTAAGTTTTATGCTTTTGAGCTCCCCCACTTTCTTCCTATTACCAATAGTTTAAAGAGTAGACCACACTCTTTAAGCTGGTGCGATTTCGTACACCCATGCAAAAAATTCACCACAATAGGATTGGAAACTCCACTGACATGTTCCAAGTTTATGTGGTTGTGCCATATTTTTCAGGAGACCCTTTGTCTATGCTGGAGTGGATCTGACAGTCCTCTAACCCATCTTGCAGTCCCTAGACTCATTGAAGTGACAGAATGAACAAGGAAACTCCTAATATTTTTACTTGCAGGATTTTTGCGCGCAGTTTTTCATCACAGAGGCGCATTATGCGCGTTCAGGACTGACCTACGCGCAGGAAGGAGCACATGTCAAGGCTTTTTGCGCACAAATTGCAGATTGAGATTTTTCTTTTTCTCCACATATTCTGCACTTTTTCTACTTGCAAGTGTGTTGGGAAGCCCCTAATGTATCTTCCAACCCCTGTGTTGATACCCCACAGCTTTTGAGAACTCACTTTTTGCTGCTTTCTGTAGGCATTTAGTTAGTTTTCATTTAGGTTGGTTTTTGCAAAAAAGTGTTCACATAGTTTAAGTAGGAGGCGAATTAACCATTGCTTTCCGAAAAATTTATGTTTTTGCAAATTCTGGTATGCACACTTAGTTTAACTAGTCCAAGTAAGTGGCTCAAGACCACACATCCATAAGATAGTGTAGAAATTGTCTAGCTTAAATTCAATTTTTGCATCTAGGAAATTGCGGGACTAGGATTGAATCGCCAATTAGAGAAAGTAATCTATGTTGTATTTGCACCATTTTGTGACCCTAGACAAGCATATGAATGCTCTACATTTTTGATTCGCCATCTCCCTTTAGTTAGTCATATAGACTAACTAGGAATATTTGGAAGCAGGCCATTATCCGCAAATGTTTTCCATTTGAGCAAGGAACAACGTCACATAGTTTAACTAGGGGACTTTTGTAAAGGATCGTCGATATCCATATGTTCAAATTATGAGACTGTTCAACATACGCTCACACACGCTCACCCACTAAGAAAAGGAAGCCACCTAAAAATAACTTAAACCAACTCACTAAATTCTCCCCACAGGGGCCACAAAAGAATTTATAGATTAAGTTAGGATCAAGGGGGTACACATCCAATAAGTCGCCTTGATCACACTTCACATTGAAACATAGAAGTTGTGTATTTAGGGAGCTTTAAAATCCACCTATCAGCTCATGGAAAATAAAACCTGAGCACGACAGAGACCCGATTCAGAGGGGGTTAGTCTTAGGCGTAGTGCATGTAGTATCAGTTGGGGCTACCTGACTCAGCTGATATGTGTCGCACCACTTTGAGCCTGTTTTTGGGGCACTTCCCGAAGTCCAAATTGATCTCATGATAGTGCGTTGGAAAGCCCTGGATGTCTTCTATCCAACCCAATTGGAATGTTTCAATTTGGATGTCATTTTCCCCTCCAAAACTGCAATCTCCCAAGACTGGTTCCTGCTGGTGCAAAAAGTGGCAGAAAGGCCATTTTTGGAGTGTTTTTGGCCCTTTAGGCAGCCCAGAATTTGATGAAATGCTTTGGCCATTCCTGAACATACATAATATATCATAAAAAACCCAAAAATATCAATTTTTCCTCCAGAAGATGTCCCAATCATAAGCGCGCGTCGAGTGGCGCAACGCGTCGGGCGGAAAAACCTGTTTTGCAACCAAAATTTTCAAAAATGACAAAATCTTCTCCAAATTTGCTGAAATTTGAAGTGAAGGTCTCCCATCATGTCTCATGCTCAGAAAAGGAAGCTTCGGCCAAGATTCGGAGTGGATCTGGCCTTTTCCGACGTTTCAGTGCTTTTCTCAACCTCGCCTTTAAGATCTTCATTTTTGCTCTGCAAACGTGTGTGCGGGCCCAATAATGGTTTTTCATATGTCTAAGCATGTCTTTGTCCCTATTGGACTTCGCCAAGAGCTTCTCCAGATGAATTTTGATGTGCGTAAGGCAAGTCTCTCGCTCAAATGGTGTCATGTCACCTGGTCTCTTTCAGGCCAATTCACGGTCTTCACGGATTTGCCGCAACTCTATGAGTGTCTGTTGATCCTCCAGTTGTTTATTCCGCTACTCCAAATAATGTATAACCCACTGATCTCTCTACAATTTCTCGGTCAGTGTGCTGATATCAGCTTTCTGCTCCTGGATTATCTCTTTCAGCGTTGAGCTGGGAGAGCTCGCATCAACATCGATGAGTATAATATCAGTGTCATGGCCTCCTGAAGGGCCCTCATCGTGCATAGGCCTCTTGCCTCTGTCCTGTACCTGTGATGATGTAGAAGGCGAGACCCCTTCCACGCCATATGGAGATAGTACTCGTGCTGCTGATGAAGATAACGAGACCCCTTCCACCCCTAGTGGAGATAGTACTCGTTGTGCTGCTGCAAATAAGGCTCTGTGGCCTCTCTGATATGTCACACACACTGGAGCACTGATAGGCTCGGTCTTAGGAACCTCAAACTAATGTGAAGGCTCTGCCTCATCATGAACAATCTCGGGAGGAGGCTGGGGGGCTGCAAAGAAGTCACGAGAGATGAACTCTTCCCATGCGATGGCCTGCAATCCAAGCTGGTGTACTACGATGATTTTGATGAGCGCGTAATGATAAATGCTGTTGTGTTGCTGTTCTGGAGTCTTCTTCTGCACAAGGGTAGTCATCTGCTCTATGTTTCGGCACATGAAGTATGGAACATTCATCATTCGCACTCTCGTGAAATGCATCAAAAGTATGATATGATATGCATAAAGGCGTGAGAATCTACCCTCACAGCTGAAGTATCTAATGATGAGTTTCATTAATGGCGCATAGGTCTCCTTCAGAAACCGGAACGGGAATACCCTGCTCAACTGCCTCAAATATCCAAGCCTGATGTAAGGTTCATAATATGATCTATCCAGCTGTTGTCTCTTATTCCACTCCTCACCAATGTTCGGTATCCCGGTCGCCTCAGAAATAGTCTCTGGTGTCAAGGTGAAGTTCACTCCAGCAAGATTTACATGACCATCACGCAAATGTAGGACAAATAAGCGAACCAACTCTGGATGGTGCTGAATCTTAGATATCATCTCGCAATACCGAAAACATGAATGTTACTGAAAGCATGTCATTGCAAGTGGGCAGGCCTGCAATTGAGCCAAAGAAGTGGGCTCCTCCCTGACGTGCCTGCCACTTTTATGAGACCTCCTCGGTACATTTAACTCTGCGATTGAAACACTGTCCTGCTCATATCCCTGCTCATATGATGAATTTGTCTCTGACATGATACTGAAAATTTTGTCAACTGTATGTTTGGTTGGTTTGAAAATGAGCAATTGGTGTCTTTGTTTCAATGCCAAATATGTACTGAAGGGATAATGAGGGACTGTGGTAAGTATAACATTGGGAAAGAGGACTGTCAAATGAAATTTATCATGTGAAAATAATCACTTGACTGTATGGGGATTAAGGATTTGGAAACTCTTTGCAAATAATATGGGAAAGGGAAAGAGATAGGAGTGGTAGGGTTTAGTAAATGGGAACAAGGGATATGAGTAGTTGGGAAGGTTAGGGTATAAGGGATTAACTATAATGGTAGAATTATAAAAGGGAAAGGATCAGTGATGGGAAAGGACATTTGGCATCCAAATTGCAATTTCAAAACACCAATTTCCAAAATCCAAAGGAGCAAACTTTGTTATAAATATAGGGTTTATATTTTCAAACTTTAAACTTTCAAATCTTCCCTCCAAACATCATCACATAAGATCTAATAGCAGGAGCAAGCATCACATACTTACTTGGAGCGAACAAGTTTGAAATCGTTTTGAATTTGGAGCAACGAACAATTTTCAAGCCTATCGACCCTGTGCGCCGCGCGCAAACCTAATGCGCCACGCTCAGTGGGTGCGTCGCGCCCTTAGGAAAATACACTGAGTTTTTCGGCTCTATGTGCCGCGCTCTATGGGTGCGCCGCGCAGCCTTCAATCACACAGTCTGCCCTTCTAAAACGTAGTTTCGTCCCTCCAAACCTCAAACTCGACTTTCTCTTGGATTTTCTCAATACTCTTGATGAAAATGAATGAATGGCCTTTGAGAAATATCTCATATAGACATGGTTTTAATTTTTCCTTCTTCAAAACCCATTTTGTAATGTTTTTGACTTTGGCACTTTTTCATTTAATACAACTCTATCTTTTGTTTCCTTACTGACTTTCTGAGCTTTGAATGATGAAATTGGTTGAATTTTATAGGGATGGTGGCATCGAAACTTGGCAAAGGATGACCAGAGTTTGCATGGTGAAGTACAACATGGTGGAAAGATACATTTTTTACAAAAACAAATTTAGACAATTTCTTCTTCAAAACATAGTTTTGAAGAAGAAACATCCTCGAGCATATTGACGATGAAAATTTTGAACTGAAAACTTATTGAAAACCTCCTCATGGCCTGCGGGCATTGTTCAACATTTCGAAAGACCAAACCCTAGACCTAGAAACTAAAATGACTCTTTTTGACCAAAACAACATCTATGACTGTAGATGACATGAACTGAACTTTGATGAATTTTGAGAAATTTTGACCAACCCAGTAGGTACAAGCATGAGGGAAAATGAGAGAACAAAACCCTTCCGTCAGACAATGGCATGCCCCTAACGGAATGCAGATGAATGAGCGGAATGAGACACCTAAACAATGAAGTGCAATAAGAGAAATGATCTCTGACGGAGGGATGTAAAGACCGACTCTAACATTGGCTCCAATGGGGATGGTAGCTCCTTGGAGGTGCCAAGAATGGTAGATATTTTGGAAAGAAGACCAGTGCCTTCGTACATTGGGCTATGGAGTCCATTATTTTGACAAAAAAACTCAAGACTTTTGACTGAATTTATTTGACTGAAACTTTAACTTAAACTGACTCAACTTTAAAAATAGAAATGACTGAACCAAACCGACTAAACAGACTCAAACCAAAATTGAAATCTTTCTTCAGAATTATAGCCTTCACTTCGGGCCCCAGACTGAAGAAAAGACTACAGTGCACACTTACAATGAAACTGAAATACATGTTATGTACAATGACAATGTGATCAGCAGAAAACATCTTAGAAATGGTACCTCTTGAGCAGCCGACCATTGATCAGCCCACCTGGACAGTCTTCACCGTTCATCTCCTTCAAAAAAAAGGTGTTCTGACCTCGATATGCTGCAATCTTGAATGGACCTTTCCAGAGGTTTTCAAACTTACCGTGTTTACCTTTGTCCTCATTCCTAGCATCCCACTTCAGTACCACTTCCTCCAACTAGAATTTATCCGCCTTCGCTTTCCTGTCATAGATATTTTTGATTCTCTCCTGCAACTTAAATGTGTTCTGGAAGACCTCTTCTCTCGTTTGCTGCAAATGAATCATCTGATTTATCCTTCTCTGCATATGGCTTTCTTCATTACCAGCTTCCTGAAGAAGCTTGACCACCGGAACAGCAAGTGAAGTGGGAAAGACTGTATCTACTCCACAAACTAACTCGAAGGGAGACATACCAATGGACTTCTTTGGACTTACCCGATCAGCCCATAGCGCATTTACCAGCTTCTTGTGCCAACTCTTCTTATTGATGTCCAACAACTTCTTAATGATATTGACTAGAGACTTATTGAAAGATTCTGCCAAACCATTGCCTTGTGGATGATAGGCGGTTGAATGTCCCAAAATAATTTTATACTTAGCACAAAACTCAATCATCTTTCTTGATTTAAAAGCCGCTGCATTATCTGTGATCAATTTACTCGGGAAAACAAAATGAGACAAAATGTTGTTCTCAAGGAAAGAAATAATTACCGAATCGGTGGCTTGCCTTGTAGGAACTGCTTCAATCCATTTCGTAAAGTAATCGGTGGCTGTTAGAATCCATCTATGATGTCCTGAGGAAGGAGGATGGATTTCCCCAATGAAATCCAAACCCCATTGCTGGAAAGGGGCGCTTACCTCAATAGGCCTGAGTAGCAATGGCAGTAATTTCTATCTTCCTTCAAAAATCTGGCACTCATGGCAGCCTTTGACTGTCTTATATACATCAGCAAACAATGTCAGCCAATAGTACCCTGCTCTCAAAATCTTATTGGCAGTTGTTTTCCAAAAATGATGACCCCCGCAGTCACCTTTGTGGAAATCTTCCATTACCTTCTTCGTTTCTTCCTCCACCAAAAAATTCAATAACACACCACCTGGATCCTTCCAATAAAGTGTAGAATTCAAAATACAAAATTTTGCAGCCTTCAATTTCAAAGTTCTACCTCTGCTTCTAGTCATGCCGGGTGGTGATGACAAATTTTGAAGAACATACACGATATCTGAATACCATGGGGAATCAACAAACATTTCCGACACCTGAAGTGGCGAATTCTCCTCATCCTCATCAGACATAGCAACAATCATATTTATGTCTAATGCGTGCAAATTTGATTCAGCCATAAGCTTCGCTAGCCCCTGTCCCTTGATAAGTTTCGTGGGCCTTATTTCTACATCATATTCCAGCAAAGCTGTGATCCACTTACCACGTCTTCCTTCCGGATCAGTCTGTACTAAAACATCTTTCACGGCAGCGTTAGGAACATAAGCTAAAATATGGGAATGCAAAATGTATACCCGGAAATCCTTCAATGCCTTTACCAGTGCCAGAGCTTGTTTCTCGATGATGTTGTATTTCAAGGCTGCGTCTCTAATAGTTCGACTGAAAAACGCTATGGGCTTCTCATGTCCATCTCTTTTCTGCATTAACACAGCTGCCATGGTATGTTCTGAAGCGAAGGAAAACAAAATAAAGTCTTGGGTGTAATCCGGGTTGATTAACACCGGAGCTGAAGATAATGCCAACTTCACCAAATTAAAGGACTTTACCGCATCTTCAGTCCACTTCACTTGGCTGTCCTTTTTCAACATATTTGTTATTTCTCTTAAATGTTCAGCAAGGTTTGGGACAAAACGGCGCAAAAATTTCATCTTACCATTAAAAGACTGAATCTCCTTCTTATTCCTGGGAGGGTCAATTTCCTGGATTGCTTCAACACGTGCTGGATCAATACGAATGCCATCTTTGGAAATAATGTGACCAAGTAATTTACCTTCATCCATGGTGAATAAGCTCTTCTTAGGATTAAGCGAGACACCATATTTTCTGCACTTCTGAAAAACAACTTTCAAGTGATACATATGCTCTTCATCTGAATTGGAAAAAACCGTCAAATCATCAAGGTATATAACAAGGAAAACATCTTTTTCATTTGCAAAAGCCATGTCCATCGCCCGCTGGAAAGTTGCACCAGCATTCTTCAAACCGAATGGCATCTTGGCATAGTGGAATGTTCCCCACGGAGTTGTGAATGCTGTTTTGTCGCGGTCGTCCTCATGAACCAAAATTTGGTTATATCCAGAATAACCGTCGAGTAGTGACATCCGAGATGCACCCACTACTCGTTGCAATATATGATCCATCTTAGGCAATGGATAATTGTCCTTCAATGACACCTTGTTCAAATTTCTGAAATCAATACACAACCGAATCTCACCTGTCTTTTTCCGCACTGGCACTAAATTGGAAATCCAATCAAAAAATCTGATGGGAAAAATGATTCCTACTTTGTACAACCTGTTTACCTCCTTCTCAATCGATGGCAGCAACTTCGGATTGATTCTTCTTAGCTTTTGTCTGAAAGGCTTCTGATTAGGCTTAATAGGGATAGTATGCTAGATGATATTGGTGTCATACGTCTTTAAATCTGAGTAATCCCAAGCGAAAGCATCAGCAAATGAAGACAACAAACTCACATATTTGGCTTTTACCTCCGGTGGCAATGATTTGGATAACTTCACCATTTTGGGGTCTTCAGCTGTCCCAATATTTACATCCTCAACTCCTTTTTCAGTTGGTCGTAAAGTTGGTTTCTTGGCCACATCATCATGATCGAAGAGCTCTTCTAAAGGTATCAAACCTTTAGGAATAATGTTATCTTTCAGCTGCAACACTTCCATTTGATTTACTTGAACATCATCACCATTATCATATTCTACATCGATTGAGGTATCTTTGAACTTACCTTTACTTTGCAGAAAATCATTAATCTCATCATCATCTTGGAAAACTTGCCAACATCTCTGATTATCCGGGACGGTAGGACGGTGCTTCACATGGATTTTGAACTTATTACTTGAATTCATTGGGATCTTCAAGTTACTTGCTGCCTTAGCAAGTGCATCTGCAATTCCATTTTGAATGCGAGGAATACAAGTCAAGGTATAATCTGAAAACTGCTTCAAAATATCAAGGACAGCGTTCCGGTAAGCCCGCATCCGGGGATGTTTCGTTTGATATTCACCCTTTACCTGCTTAATCACCAATTCGGAGTCGCCATAGACTGCAATTCTCTTAGCATTCAGCTTTCTAAGAATATTTAGGCCAGCAATCAGAGCTTCATACTCAGCCTCATTGTTTGAACAATCAAATGCTAATTTGTAAGAACATACCCGTACATTGCTCGGTACCTTGTTTGGAGTGGAAAAAGGACTGCGTACCCAAATACCAATTCCAGCACCATCATTTCCCACTGCACCATCGAAATCCATGGTCCATAGACCCTCTTCATCATCCTCTAAGTGCTGAAATTGTGCTAGCTCTGTTTTTTCTGCTTGCTGTCCACTATCTTTCGCTGATTGCTCAACTGTGCTTTCCGGTTCTTGCCTTTCTTTCTGCAAAACTTCTCTGAAATTCTCGGTAATCTCTGGAATATCTTCTGCTTGAACTAACTGACTATCTACATCATTGAAACTATCGGCAAACAAAACAAAAGACTCTAGATCTGTATGTACATAATTAATCGGATGATTAACCGGTTTCTCCTTGGTTGTAATCATATACTTCATTTTTTGTTCCCGGTACAACTTTCTCATTTGGCCAAACACGGGAATCGTCGCATAGGAGAAATCTAACTGTAATGTCCCTTTCAATTTTGCTCCCCAAGATCTGGAAAGCAACATACCAAATCTCGGAGGAATGTCTGCTACAACAACGTCCATCAAAACATTCTTTGTAGGAATCTGATCCAAACTTACAACCAAGTCTTTAATGAGCCCAATACATCTCACTCTGCTAGAATCAAATGAATAAAGATCATGGTACTTCCTGGTAATGTCTAAACCCAACTTCTCCATGATTGCTTTCGGCATAAGATTATGGGAAGCACCGGAATCGAACATGGCATTATGCAATACAAACTCATGCAATCGAAGACTGATATAAAAAGGAGGCACTTCGCTGTCCGGAGACTCACCATCTAAAGCTGGTCCAAATATCAGCTCCGGTTGATCATCTTCAATATTCACCATGTCAGACATGCGATCGAAATTCAAAATTCTAGAAACTTGACCTTTATAACTGTTGTTCCTCATTAGTTTGGTCAAGGGAAGGGATACTTTTAATTTTAAAATCTCATTTTCCAAACTAAAGGCTGAAGTCTTTTCGATATCTTTGGCTGGAAAATCTTTCTTCTCAACCTTCTCCCTCGATGTAATTGGCTGATTTGATTTTTCTGCTGATGATGACTTGGTGGCAGCGGGATCAACTATCTCTTTTGCTTTCTTTTGTGCCACAGGTGAATCATTTTTGGGTGCTGAAACTTCCTTTCTCTTCTGAATTGGATTGACTGGTACATATCTGCTTCTAAGAGAATATTGTTTCTTCTGGGCTGACAATGCATTCATATATCCTCTCTGATACTCATCCGACTCTTCCTCAAGAGCAGCATCATTAGCCAAGATAAAATCCTCATCTTTTTGTACCGCTGAAATTTCTGCATACTCATCATCTTCGGTGATATAAATGGGCAAATCATCAGGAGTAAAGAAATGATTTTCCTCCCCTACTACATCATCTTCATCATCTGAATCCTGACCAACAAAATTCTGCTGAAGAGGTGTCTTTACTTGCTGTTGGGCTGCTGGTTCTTGTGCTTACTGTTCTCGTTGCTTAATCCTGAATTGTGGTTGTTGCTGACCACGGAAGTTGGGATTTCGAATCTACGGTTCGGGCTTATCAAGAGTGAACCTTTCAAACATTTTTTCCACCTTGCGAAGTATCTGATCTGTAGATGTACAAGCTTCTTCCTTTATCACAACTTTCTTCTCTGCTTTCAATCTAGCTCTCTTATCATTCAAATTCGCCTCAACACTCACAGCAATCTTCTGCATGTCCTCTAAAGTGGGCGGATCTCTATCTCGTAATGAATAGGCCATCGCTGGATCAAAACCATCCATGAATTTTAACAAAGCTGATTTCTTAGAAGGCCTCAAGTCATTAGGAATTGCATTATAAACCGCATTAAATCTAATAATATAGTCTTGGACGGACTCACCAGGATTGCGCTTGATCTTGGTATACTCAGAAGTGATTTGAAGCGGATATTTTTTCATTTCCCACCAATCTAAAAAATGTCTCTGAAGCTCTTCTAATGTATTAATACTTCTGGGCTGCAAAGCTCTGAACCACTTGCGTACCTCACCTCCAAAAGTTTGCACAAACAATCTCATGGAGACATTCTCTTCATCAATTTCATGGAGGTCCAAAAAGTCTGTCATTCTATCAATATGCTGCTGAGCGGGCACACTTTGAGGAGTACCATCAAACAAAGGAATTTTACTCTGATAATCAGCAGGCATAGGATCCAATTTTGCTGGAAAAACAAGAGGTGCGAATCTAGCGGCCATTGCTCTTGGTGGATTTATGATCTATCTTGGAGAAACGGGTGGAGAAGGAGCAGTAGGTGTACGAGGTGTATGTGGTGGAGATGGAGGAGGAACTACTGCTGATTGCTGATCAGAAATGGATGGTTGTACGGGAATGGAACACGCCGGCATTTTCACGCTGTTCTAAAGAGCAGTGCGTCTCACCCGAGGCGTGCCACAACCACATGCATAGGGGGATGAGATCAATGGCAAGGAACAGACCCGCAACTAAAGAAAGACAGTGCATCCATTACATATACAAAGCTATATACGCAAGATCACTTAATAAGCATTCAGACATTCGCAAATAAAATTTTAAACCAACATAAACACATTACAAGCACATGAACATCTTATTGAGACAACAACCTTCCATTGTATTAATCTCTTGGCCAAACATCTGATTACATAGCATTCTCCCTTATAGCTCACAAATTTGATATAGATGGATTTTGGAACAGAAAGGTAGAATAGAGAAGATAAGAAAACATATGAAGAACATGCATGATTCCTCCGCAGACGCCCTGCACGTCTTTCCCTGTCTCAAACCTCGCAACCTCTTCAGCATCTATTCAACATTCTTCTCTTTTCAGCCGGGTGACTGTTATTTATTCACCCGCTCTCGCGACTATCAGTTCCTCTGTGGCTTTACTTCAGCTTCTCCTGGCTTCTCTCCTGTTATCTGCGTGTTCCACTTCCTGTCTTCTGCTGTGTTTCCTTCATCTGCACTTGTCCCTATTCTATCTCCAGCTATCGTATGCTTTCGCGCCGCCTTGGTAGCTCTGCGACTCCTGGTAGTTGCAGCGCGGTCGTGGTTGCCATGTGTATTCATACCGCAACTCAAAAAGGGTCAAAGTTCAAAATGTCTTAGCCAAGATTTCAAAACTAAACAAAAACAAGGGCCCCAATAGGCCCCGACCACAATTCCTTGACTCGTTCGTGAGTAAATCACAAATAACAGTTTCTACTTCCATTTCCCCACTGGCTCTCGTGCTCTGTTTTGTTGTGCCCTCACCATGCGCCCTTTCCTACTGTGCTCCGCGACTTGGTTGTTCAAACAAGGGCCCCAACTCCGGGATCCGGTGGAGCACTATATCTCTAAGCTCGGTGAGGTCTGCCACCGCTTGCTGCCATTCCTACACAAGCAAGTCGGCTTCTTGAGAGATCCGGGTGGCGGCGGCTTCGTCTATGTTCGTCGGGGCATCCCCGAACAACGTGGTAAGCTGGGCTTCGGCCATGGCATCCAGCTGGTGCATGGCGTCAGCATTGGCGCGAAGGGGCAGACGAATTTCCTGGAGGACGTGTTTGGCCGCAGCCGAGTCGGCCTCAGTCTGTTGCAGTTGAAGTTCGAACTCGTTCGCCTGGGCGTAGAGCTGATCTAACCTTGCTGGGTCCGCGGTTGCCTGAATGTCACGGGAAATTTGTTGCAGCTGGGCAGCGATAGGCTGCGTCTTGACAGTTAGAGCGAGTGAGCACTCCTGCAGACTCCGCAGAAGGGCAGAAGCCGCAGCCACAGTGGAATGGAGAGTTGCCTGCATACTAACTGCTTGATTCTGCTTGGCAGTCACCTGTTCTGAATGGACACTCGGTGGATTTGGAAGGGTAGGCTGTGCGGCTAACGCCGCTTGGAGTTCCTCGTTCTCTCTGCAAACAACATGGAAAACAGTCCTGAGGTGGTGAGCCTGGAGTGCTATACTGTCCTCCGCTATAGTGGCAGGAAGTGGGGCATAATGAGCCCTTGTAGCGGGCCATAAGTTGGAGAGCGCCTGAGTAGCAATGTTGACCTGCTCCTGTAGGTTGGTCTTCTCCCTAATCAGCTGATTGCGCTGTTCAGTAAGCGCCGTGATTTGATTACGCTGCTCGGTACACCACAGCTGCAGCTCTGTGTGAATCTGCTCGGCCTTGAGGGTCACCTCCTGAATGAGTAGGTACAAGTGTGCTGGACTCCATGGTTCTGCGTTGGTCGTGCTGGGTGCGCCATGCTCCGGCACTTGCTCCTGCGAAGGTTGGTTGCTGGCCACTGGTCGGCTTGAAGTCTCTGGAGGATGGACCGGCGTCTGCTGCTGCACTGAAGTGGCCATCTCGGACTCCGGCCGGTCTTGCTGCGTGGTCTGCTCTAGGGGAGGGGCAGCCGAATCAGCCCCACCATTCGTTAGCCTGGTAGATATAGTAGAAGGAGGATCCTGGGCCGTGGCCACGGGGTCAACCAGCGGTACCACGGCTGCAGTACTGGAGGTGACTTCCACCCCGTGTTCACCTCCGAATAGTTCTCGGATGAGAGAATCTGACACAGTGGCTGATGAATTGGATGGATTGGAGGAGGTGGCAGGTGGTCGGCCGATGGAGGGAGCGGTGGACGGAATGAAAAAAGTTTGAGGGAGGCGAAGGTTGAGGAACTATGACGGATCAATCAGAGGTTCCTCCGGAATCAAAGTCGCTGTGGGTGGAGTGGCTGGTGGATCATCGTCAGTAAGATCCACCACTGGATCTGTGACAGCAATGCGGGCCCTCTTGGATGGAGGGGGGTTTGACGAATTGGGTTCTGGGCCCGGTTCGCCCATCGGTGTGATGATCGGGGTGGAAGTGGTGAATAGGGTAGTGGGGATGGGAGAAATGAGGGGGGCAGTATTGGAGGGAGCACGAGACCGACCGATATGAAATTCAGCAAAGGAGGGAAATATAGGGGCACCACTTGAAGCAACTTGGGTTGCCACGTTAAGTCGTCGTACCTCGTCATTGAGGTGCTCGACGATGGGACCAGCGATTCGGGTAGGTCCGGTGCGGTCTCAGCTGCATCCTGTGGAGGTTCTGCCGCAACCTGAGAGGACCTCGCTGCGCCGGTCGTGGCAGGCCGCTGTGCCGGCAGCATCCGCTCAAAGTTATAGTGGGTGATCCCGTCGTGGACGTGCTTGACGACCCCCGGCCACGCAGAGACCTCCCGGTGAAAGGTGTCGTCATTCAACTGGAATTTGAGGGGCACCATGTGAAAGGTGGTGTTCGACACACAAGTTGGCCGGAGGAAGGTGTGCCTGTGGCTGACCCCAAACCACACCTGCTCACTGTACTCATCCAACAGGTGCCTGGGCACCCGTTGCTGGTTGGTCACCACATCTGTCATCATCCCATACCATGCCCGAAACGCTTCCGCGTTCACCTGTTTGGTGCTGGGGTCTGTGGACACCTACCAGGGGGTGTATTTCATCGCAAGAGGCTAGCTTACGGTCGTCTCCGCCGGCACCCGGATAGGAGGAAGGTGCCATTTCCACATGGCGAAGGCTAAGATCAAGTACCCGTAAATGAAACTGGTGGTACGCTTGTAGTTCTCTTCGCAGGCCGCGAAGAGTTCTTTTAGCACAAACGAGCACCAATTCAACTTGGCGCCCTGGATGCAGTGCTCTGCAATGGAGATTGTGTCCAGAGTGCACTGTCCCTTCGTGTAGTGCCGCATCGTCTTGCTAGCGATAAGGTAGCAAGCAAACCGAATTTCTGGTTTATTGATCAAATCAATTTTTGCTCCTTTTCCCCCTCGGCGAGTGCCATACTTGGTGTACAGGTCTGAGTCACCCGACTTCCGGGCGCGTTTGGAGGATGTCTGGCCAGCAGCGGAGACATCCGCACCGTTTTGAGACAGCCCTATAAGCCGATGAATGTGTTCGGCATGAATTGGAATTTCCTCATTGAGCCACAGGGACCCGTTCTGTATTCGACTGAGGAGGAACCGAGTGCATTGTAGGGCCGGTCCCGTGGTGCCAAAAACTGGAAGAGTCCTCAAATTCATCAAGGACGACTGCTGTAGGCCCCTGAATTCTGATTGCATCCGGCTGTTGGAGCTACTGCCTGGCGTGTAATGGTGCTCCATGTAGGTCTGCCAATGGAGGTGGGGGAATTCAGCTGGGTCGGACAGGTTGGCGTCCATAAATGCTGCATTGTCATACTTGCCCACTAGCGACTCTACGCGGTGAATTCGGCTGTCCAACACTGGTTCGGGGACGGAGAGGAGAGCTCTCGGCATCTTGGTACGGCGCTGGTAGACTTGGAGGATTCTTCTGGAGTTTCCTTCTGAGTGCGGTGCGCTTGAAGGCTGTAATTGCTCTGGAGTCGCTGCAACTTCCAAATTGAACTGGTCCGTCATTCTCGTGTTGTTGATCTTCATGCAAATTATGGCATCCACTGGCACGAGCGGAGTTGATGAGACTCCATAACGGCAATTAATTCTTGCTATCCTTCGAGGCTGCGATAATCGTGCGATCAATCGAGTGCCTGTATGTAATCTGACAGTTGCTAACGGCGTCATGGGAATATGGGCGGACATGATGGCTGAGGGAACTGCAAGTGATGGGAAATGATTACGGTACAATTACTATCTTCTTATGGTAATTTATGAAGCAAATCTGAGCGATCCTACAGACTGACAAAAGGACTGACGGAAATGACCTGGACTGACACTGGCACGGGGATGGATCCTACGCGAACGACACGCTGGACTGGCGCTGCGACACGCTGGACTCGTCCGCCCCGACCACAGTCGGTTGTGGTGAGGTACCCGCAACTGACCAATTATTTGACAGACTGCCTATGAATGGAAAAGACTCCCTACGCTCATCCCGTTTGCGGGAGATTTATTCGACTAAGCTACTCTACGGGTTCTCTCGGTTGCGAGAGTTATTGATGAAAAGTGAGAGGTACCTACTCCTGGTAGGGTTTCAGGCGTGCGTCATTCACCCACCCAGAAAGAACTGTACCGTCCAGCTGTGCCAACCGAATAGCTCCTGAGTCGCGGATCTCGATGAAAAAGTAGGGTCCCAACCAGTGCATCTGGAGCTTGCCTGGAAACTGCTGGAACCGGCTGTCATATAAGAGAACTTTGCCGCCAACTTGGAAGGCTTTGGTTTTGATGTGGCGGTCATGCCACGCTTTCTGCCTGGCCTTCTGAATCTTCTAGTGGAATTTCGCGAGGAATCGGGCCTCATCCATCCTGTAGCTCCTGGAGGCGTTCCCGAAGTGACTCCTCTTCTGAGAATTGGAGGGATGTTGCGATCAAAAGACTGGGTACAGTGAATTCGGCGGGAATCACAGCTTCCCGGCCATACACCAACTGGAATGGTGTCTAGTTGGTCAAACGTTTCACTGTGGTCCGGTAGGCCCA
The DNA here is from genome assembly GCA_034641835.2 of Pinus albicaulis. Classification (NCBI taxonomy): domain Eukaryota; kingdom Viridiplantae; phylum Streptophyta; class Pinopsida; order Pinales; family Pinaceae; genus Pinus; species Pinus albicaulis. Next base: position 372,181,432 of record CM076571.1, on the reverse strand, counting down.
TAATGCCACTGGGAGGCGCTCGTCCCAATCGTCGCGCTGAGCATTGCAAATTCTAGTCAAGCCCTTCTCAAGAATCTTGTTGAAAGCTTCCACAGTACCATTGGCCTGTGGGTGGTATGGGCTGCTTTTATGATGCTGAATCATAAATGTGTCCAGTAGTGACTTGACCGTGGCATTAATGAAATGCGTACCCTGATCGCTGGTCAAGCTCCGTGGGCAACCAAAGCGGCTGATGATGTGTTAAAAAATGAATCGGGCAGCGGTTTCTGCCGAGCAGTCGCGTACCACTGCCACCTCAGCCCACCGCGTGAGGTAATCCGTGGCGGTAATGATGTACCAGGCCTTGGAATGTCGAGAGATTGGTGCGATGGGACCTACGAAATCCACAGCCCACTTTTCAAACGGCCGCAACACATGCACTGGATGTAGCGGGAGCTCGTCCCTGTGCGAAGGCCTTCCCGTCCGCTGGCAAACATCGCAACGCTTCACATAGGCCTTACAGTCAGCATGTACCATCGGCCACCATAGGCCAGCTTGAAGCACCTTCCTTGCGGTGGGTTTCGCACCCACATGCCCTCTCGCAACACCACTGTGACATTCCCACATCACTGCTTCCCGTTCATGGTCGAGAACACACCGGCACAACACCTCATCAAGGCCCAGTTTGTACAGCTGCCCCGCGATCAATTGGTAGTCGGCCACCCGGACAACCAGGTGGCGTTTCTGAAGCGGGGTGTAATCCTGAGGGCACTGTCCCATGGTCAGATAAGTGGCAATGTCAGCCAGGTAATCTGGTACTGCTTCAACTCGGAAGAGGTCAGCATCCGGTAGCTGATCGTCCAACGAGCCTTCATTCTCTCCCATCTCCAACCTGGATAAATGATCAGGAACAACATTCAACCTGCTAGGCTTGACAATCACCTCAAATGTAAATTCCTAGAAAAGTAGTAGCCAACGACAGATTCTTCCTTCCAACACAGGCTTATTCACCAGATATTTCAATGCAGAATGGTCCGTGAAGAATGTAAATTTGCCGCCCAGAAGATAGTGGCGGAACTTCTAGAGAGAGTACACCATCTCCAACGCCTCCCGCTCGGTCGTGGTATAATTCTTCTCCGCATTTGGTAACCGACGGCTGGCGAAGTACATTGGGTGATCAACTGTCGTCTCCCCGGGTTGCGCCAATATAGCTCCAAGTGCAATTCCGGATGCATCAATATGGACATGGAACTGCTTATCCCAGTCGGGATGAACAAGTATGGGTGCCATCGCCAACTTCTCCTTCAATGTGTCAAGTGCCTTCCTGCACTCCGCCGTCCACTCAAACGCTTCTGACTTCCACAACAGCTTCTCCAGAGGGGCCGTAATCCTTGCGTAGTTGCGAATAAACCGCCTGTAATATCCTGTGTGCCCGAGCAGTGCCCGCAACTGCTTCACAGTCTCGGGGGCCTCCATGTGGACGATGACCGCGACCTTGGCAGGATCAACGCAGACCCCTTGCTTACACACCACGTGGCCCAAGAGTGTGCCGAATGGAACTGCAAAAATACATTTATTCAAGTTCAAGGAAATCTGCAGCTGGCGACACCGGTCAAACATAATACGCAACAGCGAGGCGTGTTTCTTCAACAGACTGTAGACAGTCCAGTCATCCATGTAGACCTCTAGGAACTTGTGAATGTACTCCCGGAAAGCAGCAATGACAATCCGGGAAAACACAGCCGGTGCGTTCTTCAGACCAAACGGCATAACGTGGTATGCGAATGATCCCCACTCAGTGGTGAATGTCGTCTTTGCTTTGTCTTCCTCCGTGATGCGCACCTGATGGTAACCCGAAAACCCATCAGTGAAGGAATAAGCTTCGTTTCCCGCAACATGGTCTAGAACTTCATCGCTGAAAGGAGTGGGAAACGGGTCGTGGATGCAGGCATTGTTCAGGCTCCGGTAATCTACACAGACACGGATCTCCGCTTTGTCCTTCTTGTTCTGGATGACGATGGGACTTACCCACTCGGCTTCTTCTACTGGAAAGATGAGACCTGCAGCCAGCATTTTGTCAATCTCCATCTTGACCTTCTCTTTGATACGTGGATTCAACCGGTAGGGTCGGTGCTTCACCGGTCTGGCCCCCGGCTTCAACGTGATGCGCATTTCGCCCAGATCCCCCTTGATCCCCTTCAGGTCCGCAACTGAGGACGGAAACAAATCTTCGTATTCCCGGAGGAGGCTGAAAATTTATTTTGTTGTCTTCTCGTCCCAGTAATCTCCCACCGTTGTGAGCTTAGGTTTCTCGTCCATTCCAATGTTCAGTTTTTTTGTCTTTAGCGGCTGTAAATGGACTCCTTCAGTCGTCGGCTCTTCACTGATGCTCCGCTCGCCTTCCTTTTCATCAAAATAGAGATGCCTGAGGTCCTCCAAACTATCGTCCTCCGGATCACCATCAATCCGGTGACAAACCAACTCGCGCCTGACCTTAGGTCGTGACACAGCCAGGCCCTCGTCGGGCTCGGGCTGGCAGAAAAACAAGACCTCCTTGATTGCCTATAGGGCCTGAGACTCCTGTGCTGTCTCCCCTTCGAACGAGAAGCACCAAAAAAACTTGTCCGCAACTGCCTGCCAAGAGCGGGTTTCCCGTTTCCTTTCTTCCTCCAGGTACCAGGCCTGGGGAATGGTGTCTAGGGAGTGGATAAACCTGTGGACCCATAGCTCCTCAGGGTACCGTGTGCTCCGCCACTGTTCTTCGCAGGCCCGCAAATGGTGTCGCGGGTCTGAAGTTCCATGATACTTAAGCGTACTGGAGGGTCCTTCATCCTCTTTAAAGCGTGCCCACAGAGCATCCGCCACGCACTCCCATCGCAACAGAGTGTTGCGGTGATTTTTCCACCACCGTGCCGACGTTGACTGCAAGGCCACATCCAAAAGTGGTATCCGACTTTCAGCTGGGACCCGGTCTTCCACCTTGGCAATAAAAGTATTGACTGCTTGCATGTTCGACAATGTGGGATATCCGCGGATCTCAGTCCCTACCCACCGGACTTGAGCAATGGAGGCACATCTCCGCGTGGTGTTCTCATACCCCCCTTGCTGCCAGTCTTCCCAAGCGAGTTCGGATCCGAGCTCCGAGCTCTGCACACTCCGCCAACTGACGGAGCCAGTCGCGGTCAGGTTAATATAATCGTCCCACTTTCCTGCAATCATCTGATAGAGATGGTCCATCATCTGAGCATCCTCCCAATTGTCCACTGTTTCCATATATCGCGGGCCTTGATACGGGTCGAGAGGCTGGGTGACCCATACCTCCCCATCCTCAAAGATCATCAGCTCCTTCTTAAGGTCGATGATGGCGTAATTCTCAAAAGCCCAATCAATGCCGAGTAAGGCTGGATAGGGATCCTTGTCGCCCATGATATCAATAACCTCAAAATCGGTGTATGTCTTCACCCCTGCAACGTCGACCTCGACTCCCTCGAGCCGGCCGATTGGCAAAATGCAGTACTGGTTCACCATCCTGAGTTGGATTGGTGAGTAGGCTAGCCGTGGCCTTCCAAGAGCCTCCCATGTCTTTCGTGGCAGTATGTTGACGTCGGACCCCAAGTCCAACATGGTGTCGCTGATTTGGAACCCTGCGACCTGCGTGTTAAGCCGGAATTCTTTGCCTGTTCGTTGCTTGTTTCGCTTGACACGCTGCACATATTGAGGGCCGGCGTCCGCCGGATCTCTAAGTTATGTGCGCCCCTGCAGTGCTCCGTCCAAAGCATGCTTGAGCTGCTGCCGCAGCGCAGCGTTATCCACAATCTTGAGGAATATCCGGAGCCAATCCTCGACCGCAGTACCTGCGACGTTCTGCGCACCAGATTCTGGCAGCATGGGCTCCTCCAAACCTCCCTCGTTCCGCAACTGGGCGAATGCCTCAACTGCCTCCTGGAAATACTTCTTCTGGACTTCGAGCCTGATCAACTTCTTCGGGGATGCCGGCCAAACCACTCGAGCTGGCTCCTTCCCGTGGGCATCCTCTCCAGTCTTCTTTCCGCCCCTTGTCACGATTGCGACGTTCTGCATGTCGGGGGTCATGGCCCTTCGCGGCTCTGAATTTATCAGATTCGCTCCCCTCTGCCTCGCCCGTTCTTCCCACTTCTTGATGAGCTCCGGACAGTCTTCTGTAGCATGGGCGTTGACCCGGCACTGGGAACACCAGGGTCGTCGCGGAAGGGGACATTCTCAAGCCACATGACCCTCCTGGTCACAGTTGTAGCATTTTACCGGACCGCGTCCGCCTGTGCGGCCTCCCTGCATGCCTCCGCCACCTCTTCCCCTTGGAGCCTCATTCACCCGGTACGAGGGACGAGCCAGTCGATCTGCAAGTGCGTCAAGCGCCCTGCACTGCTTAGTGTTTTGAGTCGTTGACACACAAAATTTGCAGTATACATTATTCGGGACCGTGGAATACTTCTATAGTATCGGGCACATCCGAGGAGGATGCCCCAACGTCCGGAAAATCTCACAGTACTCTGTGGTGGAGGACCCCGGTTGCGTTGGGAACCCCGCATAAGTGTGTTGCGACTGGTAGACTCCCTGCGGGTTCATCGCCGCGCCACCCCCTGGTGGTGGACCCCCCTGGATTGCTGCGACCGAGGGTCCTGCTCCTGCGCCGCGCAACCGAGGACACTCTGTTGCGACGTGGCCCTTGACCAGGCAGTGAGTACACCAAACATTCGGTCGCGCTGCTCTCACTGGCTGAAGTTCCTTGAGCTTTTCGGTCAAGCTGGCGATCTGGTGTTGCAACCCTATCAAGGAAGGGTCTTGCGGGGCCGCCCCCCCCCCCGCCCCGATATTCCTGGGGGTAGCCCGCCATGGCTTCAATCTTCATGGCCTGCTCCAAAGCATCCTGCAGATTATCAATCTTCTGCTGAGTGAGAGGGGTTCGTGTCAAGGGGAGCAGAGCCTTGATGAACCAGTCCCTCTCGTGGTTTGGATCGATCGGGTAGCTGAGTTTCCTGATCACGTCCTTGAACCGCCGCATCAACTCCCACGCGGTTTCACCTTCCTTCTGCTTAATTTCCCACAGCTCTGACAGGCCCTGCTGGTCTGTCTGGGGGAGCTTGAATTCGTGGACAAAATCCCGCTTCACGTCCGCAATGACGGTGTTAGGATGAGCCTCGGACCACTTGATAAACCATCGCAGAGCCCTCTCTCTGAGCGTGGTTTGGAATTCTATTAACTTCCCAGCGTCTGGCGTCTGGCGAGCCCTCCAGATGGCTTCACACAAGTACCAGTGCTGCTCTACATCATCATTGCCCTGGCCAAAAAACTTTGGATACCGGGTGAGGGATCCAGCCATGTGTACTTGCGGAGAATTGACCAGGATAAAGCCTCCCGGTCCTGGTTGGGCAACGGTTCCACTAGGAAAAATACCCCTACTAGTAACGCTGCTGCTACCGGATGTTACTGACACTGATGCACTACTGTATGACCGACTCAATGCTTGTAACTGAATAAAAATATTGCTTAAAGGTTGATATAGTACCAGGGGAAGGTCGGGATCCTAGCCATGCAGAAGGTGAGAAGTAGGGCTACCTGGAGGGGTGGGTGCCGTTTGATCTTGAAACATTCGTTGCATCACGCCGTGCCATTCATCATCGGAGCTCTCTTCGGGCTGCATCTTTCCATTATCTTCGCTAGTCGTTACTTCTCTTTCTCGTGTCTCTGGGCTCCCATGCACCCACTGCACTTCCGTTGCTGTCCCGTCTTCTCTCTGGGTATCCAAACCCATAACTCCCATCCTCTGAGGCGCCTCCTTCTGATTTTTCCTCTCGATCTCTCTTCTCTTCAAATCTCTCATTACCCTTCTTCGCCACCTATCGGCGATCTGTGCCCGCCGATGTGCACGTAGCTCCCGCAACTTGCATGCAGCCTCAGCATCCATTCCCCACTCCCCACTCTCACAGTCTACACAGCATCGGTCCCCTCAACCCTTCCCCCAGTACGGGTGGTTTACGCTTCCATACCCGTTTTGTGGAATTCAATCAACCCTTCGTCCACCATCAGGGCTTTGATCCACAGCGGAATCTCCTTCAACAGCTTCCCTCTCAGCCCCGAGTGGAAAACAGCCTCGGCCTTCGAGAAGGATTGGTAGCACTCAGCAGCAAACTCCACAGCATATCCTTCCAACGTGGTCCTTACCCAAAAATCCACTGCGCGGGTTAGTTCAGTATCTACCCGATGCAGTGCCACCAGGTCTTCGTGCGTCCACCTGCGGTTTATCTTCCGCAAACCTTCTTGGGGCAGCGTCGCTCGTAACCTCCGCAACCAATTGTAAAGGTCCGTAGGGAACCTTCCCCAGAAAATTTCGTACGTATCGCTGGATGAGTCAGAGAAAAGAACAAGCTCCTTGATCGCCGCCTCCTTTTTCTTGGTCAGCTCTGCTTGCTGAGCAATGAACTGGTCAAGATGATCATCCCACCATCGTCGTATTGCCCCTTCAAAGATCCTCGATACCATGATCTAGATCCCCTCAGAACATACAGGTCCCGGCAACGGAACCATTTGTTGGCGAGAAGTCAGGTCTCGCAGACAAGGCCCAGGTTCAAGAGTTGTGGCCAACAAAGGGGTCCGGTGTAGTTTGGAAACACACCGGCATTTTCACGCTTCTCTGAAGAGCAGTGCGTCTCACCCGAGGCGTGCCGCAACCACATGCATAGGGGGATGAGACCAATGGCAAGGAACAGACCCGCAACTAAAGAAGGACAATGCATCCATTACATATACAAAGCTATATATGCAAGATCACTTAATAAGCATTCAGACATTCGCAAATAAAATTTTAAACCAGCATAAACACATTACAAGCACATGAACATCTTATTGAGACAACAACCTTCCATTGTATTAATCTCTTGGCCAAACATCTGATTACATAGCATTCTCCCTGATAGCTCACAAATCTGATACAGATGGATTTCGGAACAGAAAGGTAGAATAGAGAAGATAAGAAACCATATGAAGAACATGCATGATTCCTCCGCAGACGCCCTGCGCGTCTTTCCCTGTCTCGAACCTCGCAACCTCTTCAGCATCTATTCAACATTCTTCTCTTTTCAGCCGGGTGACTGTTATTTATTCACCTGCTCTCGCGACTATCATTTCCTCTGTGGCTTTACTTCGGCTTCTCCTGGCTTCTCTCCTGTTATCTGCGTGTTCCACTTCCTGTCTTCTGCTGTGTTTCCTTCATCTGCACTTGTCCCTGTTCTATCTCCAGCTATCGTATGCTTTCGCGCCGCCTTGGTAGCTCCGCAACTCCTGGTAGTTGCGGCGCGGTCGCGGTTGCCATGTGTATTCATACCGCAACTCAAAAAGGTCAAAATTCAAAATGTCTTAGCCAATATTTCAAAACTAAACAAAACAAGGGCCCCAACAATTAGGAAGACCTTGGTTAGCTACAGCTGATGCTTTCATTAGTTGTAGATACGGTGATATGTACATCTCTGATGGTAGTTCAACTAAGAAATTCACTTTGTATCCTCCAGCAAGGACAATTACAGATTTAGATGATACTCAATGGATAGAGGATGAAGAAGACTTACAACCTCTCTTCACAATTTCAGAAATTAGTGAAGATAGTCAAATTCTGAATACTTTAGAAAACTTTGAATCCTCTTCGAAACATAAACATGACCAATTTCAAGAAGAATCCAACATTGAGTTTTTGTCATCAAGATAGACGTCTCTTCATTCTATGGATAAATTTGGCAACTCTTCAAGTGCGATATTTCCAGGCAAAACTTTAAACATAAACAAGAACCTAGACAAATCTCAACAAGAAGAGCTAGTCAAGATCTTACAAAGACATTCTTCTACATATGCATGGGAGTACACTGATATGAAAGGGATAAGTCCTAAGACTTGCACTCATCACATCTACATAGAGGAAAATTGTAAACCAATCAGACAACCTCAAAGACGGATGAATCCAAATCTTAGGGAGATTGTTAAAGAAGAATTGCAGAAATTGTTGAATGTCAACTTTATCTATCCTATTTCAAATAGTCAGTGGGTTTCTCCTTTGGTAATTGTGCAAAAGAAAAATGGTAAATGGAGGGTATGTATTGAATACTGAGAATTAAACAAAGCTACTCTTAAAGACCATTTTCCCTTACCTTTCATAGATCAAGTGTTAGATACATTAGCTGGAAAAAAGTACTTCTCATTTCTAGATGGGTTTAGTGGTTATAATCAAATTCAAGTAGCACTTGAGGACCAAGACAAAACCACATTTACCTTTCCTTGGGGTACCTATGCTTACCGAGTATTTCCATTTGGATTATGCAATGCACCTGCAACATTTCAAAGGGTAGTATTAGGAATTTTTTCAGATCTAATACATGATTGTGTAGAGGTATATATGGATGATTTCACAGTTTATGGAAACACATTTGAAGAAGCCTTAACAAACTTGGAAAAAGTTTTAAAGAGATGTAAAGAAGCAAATATTTCACTTAGTCATGAGAAGTGTTTTATGATGTTTACTAAAGGAATTGTTTTAGGACATCACATTTCAGGGGATGGGATTAGAGTTGATGAGTCAAAAGTTGAAGTCATCTCTAAATTATCTATTCCAAGTTGTCAAAAAGATGTTAGGAGTTTTCTAGGATTTACAGGATATTATCGAAGGTTTATATAAAACTTCACCAAGATAGCATCTCCACTCTTTAAATTTCTTACCAAAGACTATGAATTCAAATGGAATTTTGATTGCCAGTTAGCTTTTGAGACCTTGAAAACAAAAATTTCTGAAGCACCTATTTTAAGGAGACCTAACTGGAAGTTACCTTTTCATATTTCAACAGACGCCTCAGATACAACTCTAGGAGTAGTATTGGGACAAAAAGACCTGATTCCTTATGCCATCTACTATACCAGTAAAAATTTGACTCCTGCAGAGTTAAACTATACTGTAACTGAAAAAGAGTTTTTAGCTGTTGTTCATGCCATAAAAAAATTCAGACACTATATAACAGGCTATGAAACTTTTGTTCACACAGATCATTCTGCAATTAGATACTTAATGAAAAAATCAATTACTAATGGTAGAGTTATAATATGGTTATTTCTTTTACAAGAATTCAACATTACCATTCTAGATAGGCCTGGAAAACAAAACACAGTAGCTGATTTCCTATCTAGAATCCAAAACATCAAAGATGACACTCCAGTTGAAGATTAATTTCCTGATGAATATCTTTTTGCAATTTCTACTTAGACTCCTTGGTTTGCTGACATTGCTAATTATTTAGTTTCAGGGAAATTTCCTTCAACAATGAATGCAAGAGAGAAAATAAAAATCATTTATGACAGTGCAAAATATTCATGGGTTTCTAATGAGTTGTACAGGATAGGTCCAAATATTATCATTAGGAGATGTGTTCGGGAAGATGAGATGCCTGAGATTCTCAAAGCATGTCATGATGAACCTTGTGGCGGACACTTTGCTGACAAGAGGACATCCTATAAGATCCTTCATTTAGGATATTATTGGCCATCCTTGTTTAAAGATGCTAAAGAGTATGTCAAAAGGTGTGACAGTTGCCAAAGGGTAGGGAAACCTTCTCCTTCAGGTGAGATGCCATTACAGCCTCAAGTACACATTGAACCTTTTGAAAAATGGGCTCTGGATTTTGTAGGACCTATTAGTCGTCCATCAAGACAAAAGAGATATATATTAGTTTGCACTGATTATGTTACCAAATGGGTAGAGGCCAAGCCATTACTTTTTTCTAATGAAGCATCTGTAGTTAATTTTCTTTTTGAGGATATTTTTACTCGTTTTGGTGTCCCAAGGGAAATTTTTACAGATCAAGGAGCTAAATTCACATCAAGGCTAGTGAAACAAATGATGGAGAGGTACAAAATCAGGCATAAAAAAAATACTCCTTATCATCCACAAGCAAATGGTCAAGTGGAATCTACTAATAAGGTTATTGAAGGGATCCTAACAAAGACTGTCCATTTACATAGAAAAGATTGGGTAGATAGGCTTCCTGAAGCCTTGTGGGCCTATAGAACTACATGGAGAAGCACAAAAAACCATACTCCTTATGAACTTGTTTATGGAAAGCAAGTTTTGTTTCCCGTAGAGTTCCAGATTCAAACTTTCAAAATGGCAGTTCAGCTAGGACTTGATCTATCAGAGGCACAAAAGCATAGATTGGAGTAGATTAATGAATTGGATGAGATCAGACAAGATGCAGTTCAGAAAACCAGTATAGTCCAACAGCAGAGGGCTAGATGGCATGACAAGTACATCAAGGAAAAGAAGTTAAAAGAAGGTGACTGGGCTCTCTTGTTTGATTCAAATTTCAAGGATTTCCAAGGTAAATTTCAAACACATTGGCTTGGGCCTTATGAAATTGTGAGAATTTTTGACAATGGAGCAATAAAAATCAGGACAATAGATGAAGAAGAGGTTACTTTTCTTGTGAATGGTCATAGACTGAAGCTGTATCACAAACCACTCTCAAGAGAAGAATTTGTCAAGAAGTTCCAGGAAAACAGTGATGTGAAGTTAATGAAGAAGAATCTTTCTTCTTCATCAACTTAATTGAATTTTCTGAAGTCAGACATATTGAAAATAAAATAAAAATAAAATAAAATAAAGTATAGATATGAAAACCAATCACTGATTGGCATGTTTATTCAAAAAAGATAGAGTGAAAATCAAGATCTTTCTGACACTCTAACTTTTCCATTTTTTTTTTTTTACAAGCAACTGTTACAAAATCATAAGTGCAGATCCATTTCACTTATGATCCATCTCATTTTACTTCATTTCATTCCATACTTCATTCATTTCATTCCATTCATTCATATCATATCTTATTCCATTCATTCATCCACGCTTCATCCATTTCACTTCATGGTCCACTTCATTTCCATTTCAGATCTTTAAGTTTGATCTCCTTTTTGCAATTGAATAATACACAGCAGAAATTGCAGGGCACTTTTTCACTCCATTTCATAAGTTGTGATCCATTCCACTCCATTATTCATTTCATTCATACTCCATCATACCATATTTCATTATTCATTTCATACAACCTTTCATCATTCCAGCTTCAAACCATATTTCAAGTCTTCTACATGTACATTCTGCAGCTAGACAAACATTCTGCAGCCAGGAAGACATTCTGCAGCCAGAGAGCCTGAAAGCACTGGCTAGTAATCATTTGATTTCCAAAAAAATGATCCTTCATATCTATGAACAAGAAAAATCAAGAAGGTTATGAAGACTCAAAAAGTAATGATTTTCAGGGAAGAGCAAAGCATATGAAGATCACAAGAAAATCAAAGCAAAGGAAAAGGTATGAAGTGATTATAATGACATATCATGAAAAATTTTAGTGTAGTTTAGTTGTATATTATTCAAAAATTTGTTTTGATTAATTTTATTGATCATGCCGAACAAACCTTCCGCAAAACTTTGGATAAAACTCCTTTTGTTCCACCACTTCAAAACCCATATCCGATCATCATTTCAAAATCTAAACGGTTAAAGTGATAAAGTGATTGGATTGGTCACGTCACTAAGCATTTAATGATGATTTTTGAATTCGTTACAAAATATCTCCGCGGTCTTTTCACTCATTGATTCGTTTTCTTCACCTCACCTCATTAATTCATTCTGTAACCACTCCATATCACTCTTTTCCGCAGCCAACTCTTAACCATTTCATTTTGTAAAACAGAGGTATCTCTGTAACAACCATTGTCACCGTGAAACATAGGAAACATTTGGGGAGCAAGAACAGAACCAGTTGGCACTAAATACTTGGAAGGATATCCCCAAATCCAAGAAATCTTACAACAAGCAAGATGGTTGCAATTCCTTGAAAAATTCAGTGGCTTCCACAAAGAGGTTACTAAAACTTTTGCAAGATCTTTTAATGGGGCCGAGGTTGAAGTTGGAGAAATTAAATTCACTGTCACAGAGGCTTTTATTGTAGAAGCAACAGGACTGCCTAGACAAGGATAAAGGTGGTTTAAGAACAGAGAATTCCATAACAAAGCATGGAAACAGATACTCAAGTCACCAGGTATGGATGTCACTATTTTTAAAAAGGGTATCCCTAGTTCTGCATTAAAGAACAAATGGAGAAATATGTTGCTTATCCTACAAAAATTCATCACTTGTGAAGGTAGATATGGTACTTTCTATGTTTACCATATTAGGTTGATAATGCATTTCCTAGAAGAAGAACTTAATTTGCCCTATTTCTTGCTTCAAAGTTTAAAGAAAATGGTTTCAAGTGTTCAAAAGAGAATTCAATTTCTGGAGACAACCTTATACCACCATGGTTTAGTCAAGATTTTGATTGAACATCATTTGAGCAAAATAGGGGATAATTGGAAAGAATTTTTGGTGAGAAATCACTTTGAGGAACCAAAAGAACCTTCACCTGAACATCAACCTACAAAAAGAAGCAGAAGATGGAAATCCTCCAAAACTGAAACTGGTAAAACAATACAAGAAAGTAGTGAAGAAATGATCTCTGAAAAATTAGTTCAGATTAAGAAGCAGATTAAGAAAGAGAGGATCATAAGAAAGGTTGCCAAAGAAAAAGGAGAAGGGCCATCTCAACCGAGGAGGAGCCACAGACTGAGGGGGATACTAAAGAAAACAAAAGTTAAACAAACTGGAGTTATAAACATAGAAGATGAAGAGACACCTACTGAGGAAGAATTTGATGAAGGAGCCCCTGAAATAGACCCAGCACAACAAGAAATTTACAACTATGTTCAATCATTGGAGAGAAAAGCTTCAGAGAGTAGAGACAGAACCCCTAGTCCTCCACAGTCCGAAATAGATGTGCTAAGAAGAGATAAGTACGAGCTAGAAGTACTTAATAGACATATCAAGACTGAGAATGATATTCTGAGGGAGCAAGTTAAACTAAAAACCAGTATGAACTCAACCCTGTCTCTACAAATGGACAAAGTGGAAAAGGCCAATGAAAAGTTGAAAAAGAGAAACAAAAAGTTAATCAGGGCACTTACCAATTTAAGGTTCAAGTTAGTCATCAGGAAGCCCAGAAGGCCTTTAACTACCAGGCAAAGCAGAAGAAGAGGGTTGGATGTTCTTTCATAGGTCTCTGAGTTCATGGAATAGTTGCATGAGGACATGCAAGAATCTAGTAGTGGGGGTATGTTGAGCTCCAAGAATGTTCTTTCTTCCACCACATTCCACTCCATTTCTTTTGTCCATTATTAATCCCAGGCTCAAATGATCAATGAAATTAGTTAAAATTGCTTTAAGAATGAATATTATGACTAACTTGCTATGTTTTTATGATTTCGTCATTGTAGTGCTTTTTGAACTAGGACTAGCTACAGAATGCAGACATTTTGTAGCTAGTTGCCAATTCTGCAGCTGTCTTCATGTCTAAGTAGGTTCCAGGTGTCCTCTCAGAGAAAACCACACATGGTCGTATTCCAGATCATGCCCTCAGCATTTGTTGCTCTCCACGAAGATTGAACAGAATTCTGTACGTGGTTATGCACGTGGGAACTCAAACTAGGAGATAGACTCCTAATAGGACAAGGACAGTCCAAATGTCCTTAGTCATATTACGATGCCACCTTTAGAGTTCTAGTTCGATTTTAATATGGAAAGACAATTATCCCTGGATTATCTCAGATTCTGTTATGTAAATTTGCTATAAATGTAGCTCGGGAAACCGAGGGACAAGGTTAGATTTTGGTTAGATTTTATGGTTGATTGCTAGATTTCTGAAGTCTGAAAACACTCTGTTTTGAAGAATCTCTCTTTAATGAAAGAAGCATCATTTCCTTGAAAGAATTGAATTCGATCTTGAAGTAGATTTCGTGCTACTCTGGTGGTAGAGGGCCCCTGCCTCCTGAGCAGCCTTGTTTATACAGTAGATAAGTATTTTAGTCTCATTTTTATTTCTAGTTTAGGCAAGTTTCTGAAGTTTATGTTCATACTTGTTTACATTAATTATCACAGCTAGACTTACTCTAATAAGCTCTTCCAAAATATCATTATGATGAATAAGGCATAGCTGTGGTATTGTAGGTTTTAATTGCATTTTCTTTCGTTAATTATCGCAGTTGGACTTACTCTAATAAGCTCTTCCAAAATATCATTATGATGAATAAGGAAAAACTGTGGTATTGTAGGTTTTAATTGCATTTTCTTTCGTTAATTATCACAGTTGGACTTACTCTAATAAGATCTTCCAAAATATCATTATGATGAATAAGGCATAACTTTGGTATTGTAGGTTTTAGTTGCTTGTTTACACTAAGTGTCACAGCCTGTCTTACTCTTACAAACTCTTCCAAAATATCATGAACAACGAATAAGAAATAGCTGTGGTGTCTTAGATTCTAGTTGTATTTGCTTTCAGTCTTATGTTTATGTTCAATTTCATTGAATAATACAACCATACTTGTTCTCACAAACTCTTCCAAAATATCATTCATACTGAACGAGATGGGTTGTAGAATTTCTTAGGTTAGTTGCATGTTAATTTAGTTATAGCACTCCGGAGGTAGAATTCATTTGGTTCAGCTCTGTCATTTCATTTCCAGTTTGATAATGGCTTTTCAGTTTAACACTGTTCACTGTACTTCAAATAGACTAGTGGCACTCTAGTTTAGTCTTAGCTCACTGTATTAGCACTCCAGTTTAGTTGTCATCCATTGCATTTTTAAATTGTATTAGTTGTTAAATTTAAATACCACGGTCTTCATTATTTACAAAACTTCTTTTGTTCCAACCCCATATTAATACATAATCATTTGGACAGAAGTTAGTATCAGTCTAAGACCTAGAGTATTTTGCAACCTTTTTACCATTTCACAAACAAGCCTTTTCTCAAAGACCATTCTAAAAAGGAAATCTATAACTTCTGAGTGAGGCCTAGTGGTGTTAAATTGAGTTGCAGAACAGAATTAGAAGCTATTTTAGAGTAGAAATCTTATTATGCTACAAATGTTCTTTTCCAAATATATTCCAATAAACCTTTAATCATGGATGAGATGTTGTAACATTGTAAGTTGATTGTTTGATTGTTTAGTTAGGAGAACTTCATTTACACTTAACTTGTCCATTTCCCAAGCTCTTCCAACACATATTTAATGAATGAATTGGATAAGTTTAAGCTCATGTTGTGATTTATTTCCTTGAAGTCATTATCAAGCTTTGCATTTGTTGTTTGCTAGCCATAGTTTAGGCTTTGTTCTGTTTTAGTATTTGCATTTGTCATTTGCCATCCATAGTTTAGGCTTCACTCTGTTTTTAACCAGTAGCTTCTTTTCACCAGCATTTAGTTCTTTCCCTTGTGAACATAAAACCATAAAAAAACCAAAAACATCATAAAACACTAGACACAACGTAGTGAGAAACAAATACCTAGGCACATATAGTGCACCACACTTCAGCAGTTTACCAACACTGGTTGACAATTAATGAACTCAATTTAGGAGACTAGGTTGAAGGCATAAGCAGTAGGGGTCTCTTGGTCCTTTTAGAATCTTATATTTTCCTCTTGAAATATTAATACATAGTTCTGCTATATCAGGTAATGAAAGTTGAGATATGTCTCCTTTCCCCATCATATTAAGGATATCTATCCATTCATCCATAATTGTCTTCAAGAAAAGAGCTTTCAAAGTATCTTGGTCTAAGTTTTCCATTTTTTCCCTCTTGATGTTATAGTTAAATCTTTCCAACAAATCTTTTAGATTTTCATCCTCTTTTTGTATCATCTTGAACACTTCCTCCTTATGGTTTACTGGTATACAGTAATCCAAATATCTGTCCAAAAATTATTTTCTCATTTCATCCCATGTCCTAATAGACCTAGTGATTAAACTCATAAACCATTTTAATGCTGCTCCTTTCAATGTTGAAGGCAAAAATTTAAGTTTCTGAGCATCTTGTAGGTAATCATAGGTTCTACATAGAACTTAAAATTCAAATA
Organism: Pinus albicaulis; assembly: GCA_034641835.2. Taxonomy (NCBI): domain Eukaryota; kingdom Viridiplantae; phylum Streptophyta; class Pinopsida; order Pinales; family Pinaceae; genus Pinus; species Pinus albicaulis. Next base: position 372,165,434 of record CM076571.1, on the reverse strand, counting down.
AGAAGGTCTCAGGATCTTCAATTTTTAGTCCATGAAAATTTGGAAGAACAGTGGATGAGATATTTTTCATAGTTTCATTAGTCTCTTCATCTATTATAGGGAATCCAAAAGGACTTCCAGTTTCCCTTATACCTCTTCCTCCTTCTGCATTTCCTCTTCCTCTACCTTCTTCTGTACCTCTACCTCTTCCTCTATCTCCTCCTCTACCTCTACCTCCTCCAAATAGTGTATGTAATCCATCAAAGACTTCTCCTTCCCCTTCTTCTGCCATGATAGATTCTTTTGAACTGATATAGGGTTCAGTTGGAAGAAATAATTGTTCTACTGGTTCTTATATCAAGGCTATATTGAAGAAATAGTCTTCTTCTTCCTCTTCACTAGGGATTTGTAATTATTCTGCTGGAATATATTCTCCTGTAGAAGTGAAAAATGTTATCCCTTATTTAGGAGTCCTTGTATCTTCTTCCTTTAGAATTGCTTCAGTGGATGAAGTGGGAGATCTTCCTGATGGGATATCTATTCTTAAAAATTCTAGAAGCCTATGACTGGTATTGTATGGAATGTGGGTTTGAGTTGGAGTTGTGCTGCTTCTTGGTCTTGGTGGAGTGAGTGGAGTTGTGGGAATTAAGCTTCTGCCTCTTACAAACCTACCCCTAGAATATTTTTCTCTACGCATTTCATTGTTTTTGAGATGCAACAAATAAGGCTACCTAGTTACACTTCCCCGGCAATGACGCCAAAATATTTAGTCAATTTAGTGTCCTAAATTGATAGCATAAATTATCAAACAGGGCTAGTAAATTGATGAAGGGTAATGCACTATATGTGCCTAAGTATCCTTTTTCCTACTTCATTTTTTTTAGTGTTTTATTGAAGTTTTGGGGTTTTTTATGTTTTATTATTAGTATGCTACTCTATGATAATAAGATGAAGTTTAATCTATGTCAAAATGGAATAAAAGGAAACCTTAATAAATGAATTAAAATAGAGTTTATTTGCAAGTTATGTTCCTAACTAAAAAATGATGAAAAAAAGAGTCCTAATCCATGGATATTATTGCTTTTAAATGAACATTCATGAAAATGAAAAGTAACTCAAAACACTACAACTTAATCTGATTCATTTAGTTAGAGATTTTTTAGAATAGCTTGTGAAAGAGATTAATTCTACTGCAATGAGGATCTCCTAAAACATAAAAGAAAGTGCTAAAACAAACAGTGAATTAGAACATTATAGTGAGATCTCATTCATATGATAGAGGTTTATTGGAAGAGCTTGAGAAAAATATTACTATAATGTAGTAAGGATCTCCTATGAAATGTTTAAACAACTTATAACATTACAACTAAATCTCATTCATGAGTTAGAGGTTTGTTGGAAGATATTTTTGAAAGAGCTTAATCGTAATGTGATAAGGATCTTTTTATGAAGAAAAACAATCAATAAATCGCAATATTACAACTCAGTCTCATTCGTGGATTAGAGGTTTATTGGAAAATATTTGGAAAGAGACTAAGTGTAGTATAATGAGGATATCCTTTTTAACTAAATGATAGAAAATTAAATGCTAATAACTCAGAATATCACAATCGAATCCCATTAATTTAATAGAGATATATTGGAAGAGATTGAGAAAGAGACTAATTTCAATATCATGAGGATATTTTATCTAAGCAAATGACATGAAACATAATGATAAAAGCTATGATTTTAGAAAGCAGTCTAAGTAAGGAAATATAATGGAACAAAATTGAAAATGACTTATCTATAAAACATGTAAAACCTCCACGAATAGCAGGGGCCCTCTGCTATCAATTCGGCATTAATCATTTAACTCCTCAAGGTTGTATTCAGAACAACATCAAGGTAAAAACTCTTTTTATTAATCACAAGTCTTGAAAAAAAATTATCACCGTAATGATAAAAAAATGATATCTAATATAATGCACTGCGAAAACCACATACTTAAAGTATCAACTTGTTTTTCTCGGTATTACAGAACTTGATTTATATGTAAATTCATAACTGACATTGAAAAAAAATAGGTACAGGTGTAGGTTTGAAATCAAAATCAAATTAGAACTCTTTTAGGATTCCTGATTTGTTGTAAATCAAGCTAGGAGTCCTGTTTCGTGTAGAAGACAGTTTCCTTGACCTTTTCTTTGACCACATGCTTAGGCACCTCCAGCTATTGATTCAGTCCTTGTGGAAGGGAAAAAATGTTGTAAGAAAGATTTGGAATCCACCTATGTGTGCCTTTTCTCTATATGAAATCAAATACCAGAACAACTACGGAACGCTTGACTGGCTACAGAATGACGGCATTTTGTAGCTAAACTGTTCAAAAATCATTAAGATAGCGTAAATCACAAAATTACATTAATTTAATCATTGTATGAAACCTTTAAGTAATATTATTCATTCTCATTGAGTTTTAGGGTTATGAAATGATAAATTAATGATGAAATGAAGTGAAGTTTGGAAAAAGAGACGATAATTTCAAGGCTCAACAGCTACTAGAACACTTTTGACTAAAAAATAAAACTAATTACATTTTTCAAAAGCCCAAGCACGTTAAATATAAGTATTTAATGACTAACCTAGAAGTCCATGATTGGGACCTTATACTAAACATGACCCAAGCATGAAACCCATGCTTTAATAAGTCATTTAATAATAAAAATAAATAATATAATCTCTTTTTATTCAATTATTTTTATGAGTACAATAAATATAAATTATGAAGACCGAACTTAGTTACAATATTCAACACTCCCTCTTAACTAGGGAGTTCTTCATAATATACAACGGGAAGATCTCAAACTATATGAAACTTTGAAGAACATTTAGGCACCACAATTCTATGGACTATATTCCTAGCCAAGGAAATCTATCCATTTGGTCAGTCATCTCTTTAGGAACCACAATGCCATGGACTAGATACCTGACCAAGGAAATCTATCCATTTGGGACTAAGATGGACTAAATATTTCAGCCTCTATAGGTAGCATCATACTTACTTAATAACTGTTAACCCAGGGAACTAGGTGCATATCCCCTCGATGCCACCCTTCCAACCATACATCAACATAAAGTGTCAACCCAATGTCTTTCTATGAAATGCTTCATTCACAAAGCCTCAACACAATATTTTCAAGAAATTATTCATTCACAAAGCCTTAGGAAATGCTTCCCTCACAAAGCCTCGATACAACTTAATCTAGCATATCAAGTACAATGATATCTCCCAAACAAAATTATTGGTAACCATCATGCAACCAAGTTCTTCGAGAGATTCACCTGTGAAAACAAAAACCCCATTCATCAATAATTTCAAATTTATAATAAAATTAAACTACAAGTTTTCGATGTTTCCCTCCAACTAATTCCAGTAAGCTAGTCAATCAAGATAACATATACCTTAGGATTAACTCCTACGACTTTCCATAAAGTTTTTGCCTATAGGCCCAACCAAAAGGTAGGGTTTTGGTTCATTGCCAAAGCAAAAACTCATTATATCAAACGTTAAAGGTTCTATATTTTGATCAAAATAATTTCAAATCCAACATGTTTAGAACTTCCATGGTCATATCAAAATCCCAAACACGACATTACCAATACATGAATCAATATAGAATTTTATTCATAAATAACCCTAAACAAGTTTAGGGTTTCACGCATTATCAACATTCCCTTAGGTTAAGGTTTTATAGATAACCTCCTTAAGATTCTAATTATATAAGAAAACAGAGGTGTATAAGGTGGGTAGAGTCATCATGTGATGAATCATCCCAAACAACAATCCTTTTAGGATTAAGTTGAGGTAGACATAGGAATAATAAGTAACATAGAAATGGATATTTCAAAGAGAGTAACAAGAATATATATTTCAATTCATACCTTTTATTATTTGAAAAACCTTTTGACTTGTCAGGTCTCCTTATTTGATCCCCGAGGCATTCTCCATGATTTTTGAACATCCAACAGATTGATTCCTAGACAAGGAATAGAGGTAGACAAGTGATTATTATTTAGTATAATAAAAATACTATATAAGCACATGAAGACAAATAGAGAATTAATGGGATAATTATCTTGAGGAGATTTTCTGGGCTCCCTCCCAAGCTGGAGGTAAAACCTAAAAATTATAAAACAAAGAAATACATATTCAAGAAGATGTTAAAACTATATTACATAAAGTATACAAATGAAATATAAGATGAAAGGTGATTAATAGTGAAAGTACCTTAGTTCTTCTTCAATATTATCTTTCTTGGGGGATTATGTCTCTTCCGCCATGTTTACATGATCTCTATCTCTTTTACTTCTCTTAGGGTTTTCAGGACAATCAATCTTATAGTGTCCCATCTTGTGACAATGATAACACTCGATCTTGGACATGTCAACCTTCTTCTTTGGAAATTTCCTCCTGAATCTTCCTTTATGATGAGAAACATAACAATTTGATACTTATTCATTGTTGGTTACCATGGACACCCTTAATTATTCTTGACAATGTGTTTTATATAACTCTTCAAAGGTGGGTGTTTCTTTCCAACTGTTGAGAGCTGAACCAAAGGAGATCCAAGAATATGGTAGTCCCAAAATGGATATAATTACTAGTTCTTAATATGGAACTATTTAATCAATGGAAATAATCTCATCCCTCATCCTTTCTATCCTCACAAAGAAAGAGGAAATAGTATTTTCCTTTGTCATATTAGTAGCTCTTAGCTCATTGTTCATGATTTCCACCTTTCCTATGTTCTTGATGGTGAGTAGTTTTGACAATGTTCCATACATTTCTTGAGTGTGATCAATGTTTGCTATGAATGGGACAAGGTTTTCCTTTATTACTTCAACCATTAAAGCCATAGCTGCCAATTCAAGTTCCATGTAATTCACCTTATCAACATCACTTGATTCTTATGTAGGTCTTTTTATCTTTCCTCTGACTAGAGCTAAGATCTTGTTATTTTCAAGGATGATGTCAATCCTATTCTTCCAAGGCCTATATTTTGTGGCTCCTTCAAGTTTTTTCTCCCCCTTGATAGTGACATACATCTTTCTTGAATATAGTGAAGACTTATTTCCTTAAGTGAACCTCTTATGGCTTCCTTAATCAAGTCCTACATTTCTCCTTCTTTCACCAAATCTCTAATACCATGTTAGAGAATCCAAAAGGAAGAAATATTCTCTTGTTCCTTATTAATTACTTGTGATATTCTTTATTTATTGTTATGTTATTCTTATCTTTCTTCTTATTAGTTCATCAATAAAATATCAAAGAAAATACACATAGATCAAGGACACCAAATGTAGGCCAATAGCCAGGGAAAAACCCCTCCTGAGGGGAAAACCCAGTCAAGATAATTATTACTTTCAATAGTATTCTTTGAGACTATTAAGTCTAGACATGAGACAAAATTTCCCTCCACACCAATTTAACCTTCCAAATATTTGACCTAGCAGCAACAACAACCACTGTTCTAGCAGCTTCGTAAATTTGTAGCAGCAACAACTTACAAACTTAAAAGAATTAGATCCCCCAAGAGAGACCACGAAATAGAGAGATTCCTTCGCCAAATTTTTGATCTTTTATTTCTTTTTCATAGGACCCAACTCGCAATTCCTTTTCCTCCTTTTCAAATTTCATACTTCTTCCCTTGATCACTAGTAAAAAATGATGAAATTTAATGACCAGTGACTAAAAAAAGTTAAGTCACCGCTATTATTTCAAGTGAATTACTACTAAATTTGAGCAATTTTAAGTAACCGAACTAAAAATGACTAACTTAAATGACTAATTTAGTCTAGGAATAAAATATACGGCTAGATAATAAGTGACTAAACTAAAAACGACTAACTTAGATGACTAATTTAGTCTAAGGATAAAATATATGACTAGATAATAAGTGACTAAACTAAAAGCGACTAACTTAAATGACTAATTTAGCCTAGGATTAAAATATATGACTAAATTAATAATGATTAATGTAAATCACTAATATTATAGTCCAAGAATAAAAATATGACTAGTACAACAAGTATATGAACTAGTCATTTATGTCAATAATTTTTAATTGTGTCACGCCATAAATGGAAAATTGCATTTTTGATATTGAAGTGTTACATTTCACTTATACAAGATTCTCTGAATCCATCTGCAGTACTGTTAAAATTCTCTCAGTTGTGTCCAATACTCTTTCCATTAGGTTTTTGATAAGTACTGGATGACAGTTCTCCAAGAAACATTAATGATGGATACCCTACCCCTCATTTACCTCAAAGCGATCAATATTATACCCATGATTCCCCTTGCCACCATGAGTTCTTGATCCGCCCCAACGACTGTCGATTGGCCGCCCGCACCCTGTCCTGCCCAGCTCACCCAATCACTACACAACGCTCTCGTAACACCGAACGCGCTCACCAACATGACTTTAATCAAGGAGTGTCCACAACAAAAGTGGAATTAAGTCGAACTAATGCCTTTATTTCATTAAAAAAATATTGACCATAATCGCTCCATCTTTTTAATCGATAAATACATATTAGTTATAAATACACACACACACACACACACACACACACACACACACACACACACACACACACACACACACACACACACACACACACACACACACACACACACACACACACACACACACATATATATATTTTTAAGTCATTGAGATAACAAATTAAAATCTAAGAAAAATGTTATACAATCATTTTCACTATTTTCTCAACGAAAAATAAACCTCTTTGACTTTCACACTTAATGATATGCAATGCAAACCTCTTGTGATCATTGCAAGGAATGTCCATAAAAGAATCATAGAATTATAATACTCTTCCCCAAATTATTGAAATTGATTTAATTTTGTCTTTGCTCTAACAATAAAATACTTCACTATTTACATGAATATTGCAAGGGATATGGATATTAATACATATATTTTTTATAGACAATTGAGAAAGAGATTTTATAGGAAAGTTAAAGAAGTTATAATTCATATTATTATCTATGGTTTGTTATTTTATTTATATAATTTTAATAATAATATTTATGAAAAATATTATATTATCAATGCTTTATGATTATTGGTTTAATAAATATATTTAATTTTTATATTTAACAAAACAAATATTAATAATGGAAAGTAAAAAAAATAATTACTTTATAATAATAATAAAAAGTTTGGTGGTATGTTTGGTATATATCATCATTTTTATAGAAAGAGTGTATTTTTTTATTTGAGACAAGTTAAGACAAATAATAAAAAGAAAAAGAAAATTTTCTATTATGTAGAAGTTCGCTTTTGATAACTGATTCTCCAAAGAACAAAACTGAAAGCAAGTCGAATTGTTTATTTTAGACTTGCTCTTCGACTGGTTCAAGGAGACGGACAAGTGGTTTATTTCAGACTCACCAATGTCGAACATTGGCATGCGCCTGGTTCAGGGAGACGGGCATCAGAAACTAAGTCGAAGTCGAACATTTGCATGGGCATGCGTTGATTTTATCAGAAATGTTGGTATGAATCCTGACTTTGAAACTCGCTGTTCAACTGGTTTAACTAGTTCAGGAAGACTAGGTTTTGAGGGCATGCTGAAGTTTGTCAAAGTCGAAGTCGGGGAAAGACAAGGTTTTGAGGGCATGCCACATTGGAAGTCCGTTAAAAGTCGAAGTGCGGAGAGGTCATGGTTGATTTCACCAGTATGACAACCCAAGAATAGAGGAAAACGGGTTGTTCTTAGCTAGCGCGATGTAGTTAGTTCTCAAATTTAGATAAAAACTCGATGAAAATTGGCCGTGCTGGTTATTTGGCGCCAAAGTATTGCTCTTGGCGGGAGGACTTTTCTGTTGGCAAGAGGGTTATTTTAGGGCTGCGAATTTCTATATAATCAGAGTTAGATAGAACTTGGAGGCTTTTGAAGAGGCGAGCCGCAGCAAATAAAAAATTGAAGTTTGCATACCCAGAGTCACAGGTTAGTCGGATTTAATATTTTTCTATTTCCTGGCTTTGCATCTGCTCTGTTTGTTTTAAGATATTGTCGATTCATACGATTTTTTTTTGGTAAGGATCATTGTTTTCAAGGGGTCAACGGTGGTCCACTTCTGCCTTCAAAACTGATATTTTTCACTTATTTATAAGCCACCAAACCAGTTTTTGTTGCCCTTATTCGCTCACTGTATATGTTGATTTCGATCTAAGAAATGTACTGTTTATGATCTGGGGTGAAAAGTTTAAATAAAAACATGTACAGTTCCTGAGGCTCGTATGGTTCAGTTCGATCTCAAATTCTGCTTATGATATATGTCATCTTCACCAAATTTGCATGGATTAGCACAGGGGTGTATCCTCACATATCAGAGATCGTTAATTTCGCATGGCTCATGATCAACACATGGCGTAGGACCTTTCTATGGCACCTGTGTTATGGTCATGACTAAAAATAATTTTTGATACCTCATTGAATTATCCTTCAGTGACGTGGAGATAAAGCTACATCAACATCAGATAAGAGGATATGGGGGAATTTTACTTACATTTATTCCACTTAAACGAATACAACCCTGATTTATTAATCCATTCATTTGATATCTCATTATCCATGTATCGTAGTTTCATTTGACAATTTATCGATGTATCGTAGTTTCGTTTGACAGTTCATGTAAACCGTAGAAAACTTATCTATGGAAGGCTACTGTAGGTTGGGATTACAAGAGACTGAAGATCAACCATGGATTTTTTTAATTACTTCCTAAAAGTTTATTAGGCCATCATTAGGCATCAAGTCAAGTTTCCTATGTTTTCTGATCCTAATCTTAGACCTGATCTCAGATCTCCTTTAAAAAGGCTTCAACCCTGCATTAAGAAGGTTGTACATAAACTTTTCAGAGGCTGCTTCTTCTCAATTCTGGATTTTCAAAACAAATTCAATATTGTGCTTTCAACCTTTAATATAGTGCTTCCATTTTACCAACCAAACCTACACAAGGGGATTCACTGTAATACAATTCAACAAGCTTCAATGGTGTTCTTGGTCTTGTATCCCATATAGAATAAGTGACAAAGATGCCCTTTATTCTACCTCATAATGTCCACTTTCACACTAACTTACAGGAGTATGCCACAGATTCGAGATGAATAGATGATCACAATTTAGATTTTTGGAGTCTTCACACAGGTCTGAAAATACAGAGGTCTGCAATTTGGGTGCAGCAGCAACAGGTCTGAAGTCTACATGAGATCAGTCCAAATGTCTCTTCACAACACGTCTGAGTTTATTTCTTGCTCATGTCCAAGTCTAATACATTCACAGGTTCAAGGTGTAAGTCTAGTACTGAAACTTAGCACATATAGCCAGATAGCCTCAATTCACTGGTTCAAAGTTCAGTCTACAAGCTTGACCCTTCAAGCTTCAGATCCGAGCTATGATACTTCCACAAATATGCTTACCACAGGTGATTTTCCATAGCAATAGCAACGAGAAAATGTGATGTTTACCATAAAGGAGCTTGACTTAGTTTCGATTGAAAACAATGTATCACACTGAGTTCCATTTCGTAGTTTCGTTTGACAGTTCATGTAAACCTTAGAAAACTTATCTATGGAAGGCTACTGTAGGTTGGGACTACAAGAGACTCCCTCCAGAAATACATGATTATTAACGAGCCAACAGAGTTCGAGGGATTATTTCAACAAAGCATCATGTAAATTTTAATTGGCTCAGCCAATCGATGGCTAAGATAATCACTTTAATGCCTATCAATCTATTATTTTTCTTGTTTCTCTGGTTGTGAATTTTTATCGAGTTGTTTCACTATTGGTACACCGGTGAGACCCCACAATAGCTTTCTGGTTTTGGCGGAGTGATTGGTTGGATACATAGGTCATCCATAGAGTCAGAGGATTTTGGATAAGGTTCATTCAATCTTTGGTTATTCCGATTTGAATTGGTAAAGAATTAAGTTGATAAGAACCGCCAGATTATTTCCTCCTCAAACTCAAAGTACTTGGAGATATTTCTCGTGGATAATCCCAAAGTGAGTACAGGGATAGGTATAAAAAGAGTGGAGAAGAGTTTTTTTTTAATATAGAAGAGTTACACAAAGATCATATTATATGTTTTTTTATCTAAATTTCAGCATGTTAAAGATAATTATTTATTGGTGAGTCTGCTATAAATGAAGTATCCGAAGTATATAATGTTGTCACCAATTTAATGAGATAAAATGATAATGATATATTGGCTAAGTATTTGCACTTATAGATGAGGACGTGGATTTGTGATATCTTTCATAGTGATTTAATAAAAAAATCCTTTTATGATTACATATTGTCAAATATTTTTAATATGTTGTTTAATGACTACCAGATATATTAAAGATAAAAGGAAATACATTTAAAACCATGGCCCAATTATAAGATTAGTACACATCAAAATCATCATGTGATAATAAATATGACTAATAAAATTCCTCATCATATCTCAAGGGACTGAAGATCAACAATGGATTTTTTTAATTACTTCCTAAAAGTTTATTAGGCCATCATTAGGCATCAAGTCAAGCTTCTGTTAAAGAAGCAATGAGAAACTGTGATGTTTACCATAAAAGGAGCTTGACTTAGTTAGTTTCAATTGAAAATAATGTATCACACTGAGTTCCATTTCGTAGTTTCGTTTGACAGTTCATGTAAACCTTAGAAAACTTATCTATGGAAGGCTACTGTAGGTTGGGACTACAAGAGACTGAAGATCAACAATGGATTTTTTTAATTACTTCCTAAAATTTTATTAGGCCATCATTAGGCATCAAATCAAGCTTCTGTTAAAGAAGCAATAGGAAACTGTTATTTTACCATAAAAGGAGCTTGACTTACTTAGTTTCAATTGAAAACAATGTATCTCACTAAGTTCCATTTCGTAGTTTCGTTTGATAGTTCATGTAAACCTTAGAAAACTTATCTATGGAAGGCTACTGTAGGTTGGGACTACAAGAGACTGAAGATCAACAATGGATTTTTTTAATTACTTCCTAAAAGTTTATTAGGCCATCATTAGGCATCAAGTCAAGTTTCCTATGTTTTTTGATCCTAATCTTAGATCTGATCTCAGATCTCCTTTAAAAAGGCTTCAACCCTGCATTAAGAAGGTTGTACATAAACTCTTTAGAGGCTGCTTCTTCTCAATTCTGGATTTTCAAAACAAATTCAATATTGTGCTTTCAACCTTTAATATAGTGCTTCCATTTTACCAACCAAACCTACACAAGGGGATTCACTGTAATACAATTCAACAAGCTTCAATGGTGTTCTTGGTCTTGTATCCCATATAGAATAAGTGACAAAGATGCCCTTTATTCTGTCTCAGAATGTCCACTTTCACACTAACTTACAGGAGTATGCCATAGATTCGAGATGAATAGATGATCACAATTTAGATTTTTGGAGTCTTCACACAGGTCTGAAAATACAGAGGCATTTTAGAAGGCCAAATTGTGATTGTTCACTGAAAATACAGAGGCACTTTTAGAAGGCATTTTTGTGACTGTTCATTGGAATTTAGAAGGCCAAATCTGATTCGATCTGAGGCAGACTTTTCGCTTTTCTTAATGCTATGTCTGACTTGTCTGAGGCACTTCTCGTTGGTCTTTTCTGAGGCTCGGATCTGGTTTCCTGATGCCCATTTTGGCCTTCCTGAGGGCACCATTTGAGGCACAGTTCTATGATTATTTTTAGCCTCCCTTGACAATGATCTCTGCGGCTACCTGTAGCATCTATTCGGCCTGCTCAATAGATTTTTATCTGAGGCTATTTTTCTCTGTCAATGAGGTAAGTTTGGCCCTCTTCCTGAGGTAGCTCTAAGATCAAATTTCGACCACTGAAGCAAAAATATATCCACGCATACAAGGTAACACTTCTGTGAACTTGAAGTTAATTTTCACGTTGTCTTGGGGAGGGTTCTTCACAGGTTTGTCAGAAGTTTTCAAGCAATTTTTCTGAGGAAATTTTTACTACAATTTTGAACCCTAATCCAAGGGCGTTTGAGGCTTTTTCATTGTTTTCCTGATGCTTATTTTTTTGGCATCTGAAAAATTTTGTTGAAGGGCAAGAAGCACCCTGGTCAGGGCTTGTCTAAGGGTTTTTGAGTCAGTTTTCAAAAGATATTTGCTGAACCACTTCAGTCATTGAATAACAGTGTGTTAACTTAAGAAGCTTGTTTGAATCATCTTAAGGGGAGTACAATCTGAGCCTTATGCTATATAAAAAAATTCAAACACTGAAGACATCAGTGACATTATCAAAGATTGCAATCAAAGATATATCAGTGACAGAAGGAAAGGGCAGAAAGGAGACATCTCCAAATCAGTGACAAAAAGATCCATGAAGAAGGAAATATGAAGTATATCTAAACCTTTCTGAGGTCTGGTCAAGGGTCTATTCAAAGGGCTAACAGAAGTCTATAAAGAAGCAAACTTGAGTGGACTAAAGATCTATGCAAGTAACTGAAAGGGAATTGACTGTGAGTCAAGGTTTCTTCATTTCCTATGGTATGATCTTTTCAAACAAAGGAAAGGGAAGACTTGAGATCTCTCAAAGGCATCTTCAGGCACAACACTTGGCAGTAAGTGGCACTCTTCATATCAAGAATCTTGAGGTATAAGACATGTTATGTTCAAATTGTTGAGGCAAGAATTTGTTAGGAGAAGTATACAAAGAACAGACTGTATATATAAGCAGGGACAGAACCAAAGTGATTTTGACCATTCTATAGCAGAGCTAATGACCACTTGTTGCTAAAGCATTCTAGATGGTTTACCTCATAAAAATGTCTTGATAATTATGTAGACGGTCTAGCTAATTATGCAAGTTGGATACTGTTATAATTTACTCATCTGCAATTACTGAAATATTCTTTATTGTTTTGCTTCAGCACTGAAGGCAGAAAACTTCCATAAATTCGAAATCTGGAAAATTTTGTAGAGAAATTGCAAGTCCATTAATATTTTTTTCATTTCATCACCCCACACTATTTTTTGTTGTTTCTTTGGGCTTTTCCTAAATGTGTGTTTTAGTGTGGAAGTGCCACATTGTTTTCATACAACAAGATTCTAAAGACCTATCCTTTTAGGACTTGTTGCTTTGTTTGGCCATTTTATCCATTTCAAGCCATTGATTTGGGTTGTTAATGAATCCATATAAACTACCAAGGTAGGACATTTAACAATGTTTGTAGAGTGTTGTGGATTTCTTGAAGGGTTTCTTTTTAATGGTATACTCTTGTTTGGTCATGCATATCACTTTTCATAATCTTGTGGGACTCTTATTCCATGTTCATGTCATTTGGGAGATAATTGATGTAGAGTGCAGCGAGGCTTGCCTAGAAATTGCATAGGAATCTGAGCACGTGCTTTAAAGATGTTAATTTCCTTTGTCATCCATATTACTTCAGGCCTATGCCTTTCACCAAATTATGTTTCTGCCCGATTTTATACGTTAAAACTACCTGTTATGGTACATGGCTGTCATTTGTTGTCTACTGTTTCTCAATGTGTATCAAGTCCTAAGGAAGGACATTTAGTGATTTTTGTAGAATGTTGTGTAACACCTTCCAAAGGTTTGCTATTTTAGGGTTATGGCCTTTTTGTTTTAGTTATGCATATTACTTTTCATTTCTTTTGGACTCTTATTCAATGTTCTATTTATCCAGTAGATATTTACTGTAGAAAGCAGCAATGCTTGCTTAGATGTTGCGAAGGACTCTTAGCATGTGCTTAAAGTATATTAATTAATGCTTTATTTGTATGGTCCATGGATATCATTTTATTGCTCTATATATGTGCTCTCCAATGACATTTCAATGGTATTTATTGCAGGGCAATTACCTGGAACACTGTGTAACCTGGTTTGGTCAAAATTCCCTTCTCTCAGGCTGCCAGTAACGACATATTCATGTGAAAAGAGTTTAGTTGAGGGTGGAAAAGGAGCTTTTAGAGCTGAAATGCCTCATTATAAACACCAATGCTGTAATCAAGGGCTGTATGCATCATTCTTGTGTATTTTGTCTACCATATTCTAGATAAGGTATGTTGTAGAATTTGCTGTAATAATATTGTGTATTACTAGTAAATGAATTGAAGGTTCAACTAGGATCAGATTTCCCTTACACATAAGAAGGCCATCAAGTATATTGAGATGATTAGCTTCGATACAATTCATCTATATATTAATTGTGAGAAGTATTACATAAAACAGGGAATTCTCATGTCTTGAGGAGGACCGAGTTTCCTATATCCCAATGTCGATATATGCAACACCATAGGGATATGCTATCTTCCTTCTTAGACTAAAGAGAACCCCATTGACTCCTGCCAGTTCAGGGTTTCGTTTCAAGGCACCATCAAAACAAAAAATGAAGGCTTTTTGAGTCTGACTCCACTCATGAAATAATTGTGGAGTTATATGAAGCTGCCAACATGATTGTAGACATACTTACCTGGGTCCCCGGGTCGGGAAGAAGAACAAGAATATTTAAAATTAAATTGATCTAGCAATTGAAGTTCTTACTTGTCTAGATCTTAATCTGGAATGAATTTAATCCCTTTTGAATTAAGATGCTTATATAGCAGTGCTTTAGCTTTAATTGCCACCATCTCCATTTCACTCATCATCTATTTGGAAAATGGCACGATTTTTTGCCAGCTATATTTCCAACATACTAATTTAGACAATGCAAACTAGACCCTTTCAAAAGAGCCTTGCAATGAAAGGACCTTATGTAATGACTATGACATGTCCAAATTAGTTGCTTCAGTGAATTTGACTACTTGAACCGACTCTCAAGGCCATTTACCACCACTAACCAAGCCGCCATAGTGAAATGGAAATCTAAAAACAGGAAATGAGAAGATTCCAAACTAAAGGCAAAGAGCACACTAGGAGGGACCCTGGATCCCTCTCCTTCTCATATTTTCTGAGGTTAATATGTTGTCATAAGATAGGGTCCAATAGAAAATATTAATCTTTGGCAAGGCATCTGAATGCCATATTTTGCTCCAGATTTAGGCTTTGTGGGGAAGTGAACAACAAGAAAGTTGTTGGGCATAGCTCTGCTTAACTGGATACTCAACTAAACCCCACCCGCTACAGTCTGATTCCTATAGGTTCTTAAGGGCACAACCATGCAATTTTTGTTCCATTGAGGCCACCAAATGGAACAAGTCTGAAGGTGGAGCCCCAAAATCCGACCCTCTCAATAATCCTAAAGCTCTGTCCCATGAAGAAATGGAGGGAATTTTCTCCTTGTTGTCCAATCATATCTTTAAAGGAGTGAGATCCCTGAGAGTTAAGCAGCTGGTGACCCATGATGTTATACTTCCAAATATTAATATTTTACCATTTCCTAAAATCCAAGTAAACTGATCCATTATTGGAATGTCAGATTTCATAAGTCAAACATTTCTTGATCATTCAATAAATTTAGCATATGCTAGGAAAGATGGAATTGCCTTGTATCTTTATAAGAAGAATTGGGTGATTACAAGAACCGAGTAATGGTGTGGCTGGTCTTCAAAAGTAAAAATCATTTTCTTTCAAGAGTCTGTTAGGTTCTTCAATTGACCAAGCAAGACATGGCCTCCAAAGATCCACTCCTCGATAATATAGTCCTAAAGTTCCAAGTGAGGAATATCCAAGGTCTGTTGAAACTTGAAGAAATGCACTTCTTTCATTGCTCTGTTTCTTACAATATTTTTGTGTAGATAGAATCCGAGTCACTTGGTTCATGTTTGTCTTTGAATTTAACTGTAATGTTAGACTTATATAATCATTCATTTGCTTGCATTAAGTAGCGACCATTGTTGATCCCTTTAAGACATGATGAGTTTGTATAAACGATTGACAAAGTTTGCTTGCAACTTTAAGGTATGTCTAAATTCAAGTTTTAAATTTCAAATTTAGTGAACACAATGACATAGGATGCATTTTCCTCTTCAAGAATTATAGGCCTAAATTTTTGTCTTCTTAAATACCTTGATCAAAGGTTCTTGTCTTTGCTCATCAGGGCGGTGGTTACCTTCATACGCCATAAGCTCTAGTATCTTGCTAAGATAGTCACATCGATTACCTCTTTCTTCTAGGTTTTGATTATGACTAGGCTTAATTGCTCGACATTCTCCACCCAAACTGAAGTCAGGGTGTGGTTGGGTTCACCAGGGGAGTATAGTTTCTATGACAACAATGTTAATGTTTCTTCAATTGATGGTTAGATCACCATCTTTGCTACTATTATGAATTCATTGTACTTGGATGCTAAAAGAGTTTTGACACAATCCTTTCCCTTATCTTTAGTTTCTACAACCCCTAAAGGGACTTTTTGGAGGTGATAGTGGTCTAGCCATTCAAAACTTAGAAATGTGAAGAATAAACAATCTAAATCAACAAGCGATAATGTTAATTCTGTAATTGGAGAGAAGCAAGATCTTGGAAATGTTCTCCATCCTGAGCATGGGACTGTTACTCCATGAGGGCTTTAGCAATACATCCGGTCTCCAAGAATGCCTCCAAAATTTGCTTCTTCCAGTCTTTAATAGATCTTCAACAATACCACAAGGATGTCTACCTTAGTAAGCAACCTATATAAACTTGGAAAATCTTCAATAAGCCTCCTTCAATAAGGGTCAATGATTATTCTCCAATCTCAAAGACTGCTTCACAAAGGCTCCCAAAAATATGTAATTGTGTGTGCTTAAGGACTGCTCCCAAAAATGTTGCAACCTGCTCCAAAAAACTTAGACCTGAAATGTGCTCAAATATGCCATAACAAGGCTGTCATAACAGATTAGATTATTTTCCATAGGACTCAGTTCTGAAGCTCTCCTACAGATCTAAATTTTTTTGTTCGTAAATAAGGCTCAAAACAGTCCTTTAAACACTGTCTCAAACATGCATGAACATGCCTTTAACTGCAGCCTAACACAAGCTTATACTGCATCCCTTCCTGTAGCCTACACAGGCCTAGTGTGGCTCTTCTTGTGGCTTACACAGATCTGAAAATCACAATTTTGTAGGCATTTCAGAGATATGCCCAAAACCAGTGATCTGAAGTGTGTCTTTTTTTTTCTCAACAGTTTGTTGTAGCATAGATAATCAAATCATCCATAAATTTGTTGCAGGTCTTTCTCTTAGTAATTTTGTTGTGACCCCATCTTCATGAATGAAACATTCAGATAAATTAGGCTTAGATCAAGGCATTTTGCTGGGATCTTTTTAGCAAGCTTTAGGATCCCATATTCAAGATGGGAATACTCTTGGACATGTAGGGTATTGATAAATATAGCATCATGTTGTGGCAGACATTATTCAAGGAAATCTGAGGGGAGCTAATACTTGACTTATTCAAGCCACATATCCATTGTTATCCTCAAGTTTGTAAGTTCCAACGTTTATGGATCAAACATAGGAACAATTGTATGCTGGCCATGAACACCATTGTTGCTGACAGGGAGCTTTTTTATATGAGAAAATAAAGTTACCCGAATATAATTTATAGTTAGGAGAAGAAACTCCTTTGAAGATAATTTATCATACCCATGAACAATAAGAGGCAAACCTGGAAATGATTTTTTTCACTGTGTAGTTAATCAATTATGGGTTTGCATAAGTCCTCTTGTTTTCCTAGATATTGGTTTGTTCTTTCAATATGACAAGACTATTCATCTTCAATAAGGATTCCTTCAACAAATGGAATGGGCCTTTCTACCTTTCTCTCATATGGTTCACAAAACGGCTTGATGATATGATAAGACTTCTTTTATTCCTCATCAGATTCCATGTCATATGTAGGATGACTGTCAAAGGAAAAAATATCAAACCTTCCACTCTTCTGTTTAATAGGCAATGCTGATTGGAGATGCACATAATTATGGGTGCCAAAGTTTCTACCATAGTCAAAATCACAGATAGGAGTGTTGGTCTCTTGAATCTTAAGGGATCTTCAGGATTTCCCTTCATTAATCACAGATAGGAGTGTTGGTCTCTTGAATCTTAAGGGATCTTCAGGATTTCCCTTTTGCACTTAATTTATATTTCTGTTCAATTTATGGAATTTCAATCCTAACAAATTGATTTTTATGTATGGCAAGTGTTTTTCAAAACAATGTGATTTTCATTACAGTTTCTCAATCCCCAAACCTGAGGGAAATTTTAGAGACCATGTGGGAGAAGATTGTTCGGAGGAAGAAACCTGATTTTCAGAATATCGAAGATGCACATAGACAGCTGCAGCAGCAACTGCTCAGGCGAGCCAAGCGAACTCTTGTGGTGTTGGATGATGTCTGGTCTATGGCAATTTTGGAAAAATTGTCATTTACAGGTGAAGGTTATAAGACCCTTGTGACAACCCAAGATCATTCTATCATCCGCACAACAACCTCTACCAGGCTTTATGAATTGCCATTGCTAGATGATGCCGATGCTCTGCCCCTTTTCTGCTTTTGGGCTTTTGGACAGAAATCTATTCCAAGTAATGCGGACAACTAGCTAGTCAAGCAGGTAATGCAATTTATATGCAATATATTATTTTACCAAGTACTAAGTTTGGTTCAATTTAATGATTGTGACACAATGTTCTCCTAAATGTCCCTAATTACAAGCAATTACTACAGTGGCATATCATATCAGGATATCATTATAGTTTTACATAATTCCATATTAGTACTTACTATGCTCTTAACAATGGTATCGGTAATCCATTAAAATAGATTCTAGCCATATGTATATTCATCTTCATAAACAATAAAAAAAAAACCTGTGAGTGAACTTTATACTTATCAGGCAACTATTCATGCTTTCAACAACTTTTTGTTTTTGGTATTTGATTGGTTTCCACCTACAGAATTTTCACTAGTGTTGCTAATGTATGAATCACAGGTGCAAGCGGAATGTAAAGGTCTGCCACTTTCTCTGAAGGTGATCGGAAGCTCTTTGTATGGTCAGTCTCATCCGGCCTGGGAGGGTGCCAAGAACAAACTCTTAAAAGGGGAATCAATATCAGATTATCATAAAGAAGGGCTTAGATGCTTGGAGACGAGTATTGATGCCCTGGATGAGGAAGCACGGGAGTGCTTCTTAGACTTGGGGTCATTTCGAGAGGATAGAAAGATATCAGTGGATGCATTATTGGATATTTGGATTTATGTGTGAAAGATGGAGTGGCACGATGCTTTTTTCATCTTGTTAGAGCTTGCAAGAAGAAATCTGTTGAATTTAAGAAGCAATCTCAGGTAAGCACCTTCATTTCTAACTGTTGTGTGCTCAATATCATTTGATCATAGCTTCCTCTGTCTTATACATTGTGTTGTCTTGGTAATTGGATGCAGTAGGAGCCAAGCAATCAATTATGGCAGTGCCTCTGAGCTGTACTTTTCTCAACATGATGTAATGCAAGACTTGGCCCTATATTTGGCATCCCGAGGTAGCATAGTTGGTAGGAAGAGGTTGCTTATGCCTAAATAGGAGGATAGTAAGAACTTTAATAAATTTTCCTATTTCGATAGACCATAGACCTTTAATGATATCTAGGTGTTGATCATTGATTCAAAATTTCTTAGAAAATATATGCAATAACCTATAATGTTCTAATCTAGCTTTGCTTCTATGGTTCACCTATGTAGGTGCAATGGAAGACGATCAGTGGTGTGAGATGAATTTTGGTGAGGCAGAGGCTTTGGTATTACTCTTTTCTTCAACCAAATACTTTCTTCCATCATTTTTGAGTTACATGAAGAAACTGAAAGTCCTCATAGTGTTTAATTATGGGTACAAGAAAGCCACAGTGAACGGTCTACAGCCCTATCTTCACTTACTCAGCTTAAGACTATTCACTTGGAGAAGTTGGATGTGCCTCCACTTCAAGAGCACAGTAATGTATTGCAAAACTTGGAGAAGATATCTCTGACATTATGTGAAGGGCTTGGAAATATGTCCAGGTTCAACAGCTCCCAGTCAAGCCTAAAGCTTCCCATAATGCGAGATTTTATCTTGGACCACTGTTGTGATTTAGAGGAGTTACCCCCTGGTATCTGTGACACGTCTTCTGTTGAGAAGTGGTCTATCACTAGCTGCCACCTTCTTAGTGGTCTATCACTTAGCATAGTTCTTACTGAAAATTTTCCTTTGGATTCAGTAAGAACTTCAATGACTGAACACTCACTTGATCCTAGGTGTACAGATCCCGAGTCCTAAAAACTATCTCTAGGCTCATATTTAAACTCAAGGGCATTGAGATGGGTATTTAGAGATTGATTCTGCACAGCTTCATGCTCCCTAGGCTCTTGAGGGACTTTGGTTACGTCACAGTTTGTCCTTGCAACCTCACATTCGATAAGCTCTTCAGGAACTCTAATTACTTTACAGTTTATCTGCACAACTTCATGTTCCATAGGCTCTTCAGGAACTGTGGTTACTTTACAGCTTGTCTCCTCAGCAGAAGCTGGACCAATCTTGGTCAGTTTAAGATATTATCTCTCTGGGCTGTCAAACAATTTCCTTTGTCTTCCTGTTCCTCAGATTTTTGTTCCGCCATTCTCTGTGGATAACTGTGATCTCTGTTATCCTCTGTAATTTGCACCATTGGCTGTTTCTTCAGGTAAAAGAGCTGGTATTATCTGGAAATCTTACACTCATTGTTGAGCCTGGGAGATCTCTTTTTGCAAACTCTGGTGTTCTTGTGAGTCGAGTTGTTGGAGTCAAGACAAATGGTAACAAGAATTTCATTGTAATTGATGGCAGCATGGCAGAGCTTATTAGGCCTAGCCTTTATGGAGCTTACCAAGTTAGTACATAAATTTGACTTGGGGCAAACCCAACTTTTTTTTATGATGCATGATTGAAGGGATGATCATTTCCAAATGAATATAGAAGGGATAATTTGTTCTACTTTTGTAGTCTCCTTGTTGACAGGAAATATTACTGGTATTGAGATTCCCAGATACTAAATAGACCATTCTTTCTCATGACAGGCACACATTCTGAAAGTTGTGATATGAATCATAAAATGATTTTGAGATTTTGACTAGATGTTTCTAACTGATATTCTTCTTGATACACAGCACATTGAGCTAATTTCTCCACCTACCCCAAAGGAAAAAATTCAAACTTTTGATGTTGTTGGGCCTGTCTGCGAGTCTGCATACTTTTTAAGAAAGGACAGGGAACTTCCAACTCCAGAAACGGTGGTTAGTTACAGGACAATAATTATCACACCTAATATACTTGCATGATGAGAAGGAATTGATTTTCCAATATGATATTTAATTGTTTCTAGAATTATTTTGTGATGCTTCTTTGAAGGCATACACTTGTGGCTTAAATTTGAGTGGCCATCCTCTTTCAGTGGGCAGGAATGGTGGTCCATGACGCGGGAGCTTACTGCATGAGTATGGCATCAAATTACAACTTAAGAATGAGGCCAGCAGAATACTGGGTAAGTTGAGTTGTGAATGCATATTTTTGTTTCTAGATTGGAGTGAATGCTATATTTTTAAAGCTTGACAATGTTGATTTTGATGATTGAGAGAATGCTAGACAAATTCAAGATGATGGATCAGTTAAAAAGATAAGACATGCTGAAACAATTGTAGGTGCTTGCTATAACTCATGACATTGTTGACCATCTTGTCTTATAGCGTACAAGAATAGTCAGGGTCTTCTTGTCAAGTTTGCTAGGTTGTTGGGTAGTTGGTGTTGAACTTAGGATCTTGAAAATTACAAAATTTTGGTTTGACGTTAACAAATTTTGATATGAATATTTTTTAGAGTAAAATGTAACTGCAGATAAACTTTTCATTTCCCTCTTCTGGGCTATTGGTGTGTTCTCTGTATGGATTGCTTCATAGAGTGTTTTTGTATAGCAGTTTATTGAAGGTGTTTGTATGACATCTTTTAAAGCTGTTAGAAGGCAGTTTTGGACCAGCTTTACTGTGCTGGCCTTGTTACAGCTATTTTGAGAATATATATAGACACTTTAAAGATGTATATTTGCACCATTGGTTGTTTCTTCAGGTAAGAGAGCTGGTATTATCTGGAAATCTTACACTCATTGTTGAGCCTGGGAGATCTCTTGTTGCAAACTCTGGTGTTCTTGTGAGTCGAGTTGTTGGATTCAAGACAAATGGTAACAAGAACTTCATTGTAATTGATGGTAGCATGGCAGAGCGATGATCATTTCCAAATGAATATAGAAGGGATAATTTGTCCTACTTTTGTAGTCTCCTTGTTGACAGGAAATATTACTGGTATTGAGATTCCCAGATACTAAATGGACCATTCTTTCTCATGACAGGCACATAGTCTGAAAGTTGTGATATGAATCATAAAATGATTTTGAGATTTTGAGATGTTTCTAACTGATATTCTTCTTGATACACAGCACATTGAGGAAAGGACAGGGAACTTCCAACTCCAGAAATGGTGGTTAGTTACAGGACAATAATTATCACACAATTGTTTCTAGAATTATTTTGTGATGCTTCTTTGAAGGCATACACTAGTGGCTTAACTTTGAGTGGTCATCCTCTTTCAGTGGGCAGGAATGGTGGTCCATGACGTGGGAGCTTACTGCATGAGTATGGCATCAACTTAATTACAACTTAAGAATGAGGCCAGCAGAATACTGGGTAAGTTGAGTTGTGAATGCATATTTTTGTTTCTATATTGGAGTGAATGCTATATTTTTAAAGCTTGACAATGCTGATTTTGATGATTGAGAGAATGCTAGACAAATTCAAGATGATGGATCAGTTAAAAAGATAAGACATGCTGAAACAATTGTAGGTGCTTGCTACAACTCATGGCATTGTTGACCATCTTGTCTTATAGTGTACAAGAACAGTCAGGGTCTTCTTGTCAAGTTTGCTAGGCTATTGGGTAGTTGGTGTTGAACTTAGGATCTTAAAAATTACAAAATTTTGGTTTGACGTTAACAGATTTTGATATGAATATTTTTTAGAGTAAAATGTAACTGCAGATAAACTTTTCATTTCCCCTCTTCTGGGCTATTGGTGTGTTCTCTATATGGATTACTTCATAGAGTGTTTTTGTATAGCAGTTTATTGAAGGTGTTTGTATGACATCTTTTAAAGTTGTTAGAAGGCAGTTTTGGACCAGCTTTAAAACAGTCTTGTAGCAGAAATTTAAAGTTTTTTTAAAAAAACCTTTAAATACCCCTTTCTAGCACATTGAAAACCTTTTGATGATGGATTTAGAGCAGGTTTGAATATTTAGTTTCGACAGTTATTTGAATCATTTGAAGAGCTAGAGAAATCTCCTTGGAGTGACTATTGAAGGATCTTTGATACCATCATTGCTATGCCATTATTCTGGGACAACATATTAGTGTTCCTTTATGTTAGTGTAACTTTATTTTAAATTTTAACTTCCTATTACATTCTTTGAAAGATATATATGAACTAAAATTTCCATATATTTCACTTAATTATTGTTTTCCCCACTCCCCGGCGTTATTTTGCACCTCTCGGTGCAAATGCTAGTTACATAGTCATTACAAGGAAGACCTACCTAGTTACACTCTTCAACATTATAACTATATATAATTTTGATGTTTCTAGGTTGGAGATTGTACTATTTTCATTGGAGGATGCTACTATTGATGCGCACAAGGATTTTGAGTTACTTGGTAGGATTCTCACAAAATTGGTTGTTGAAGGGATATTCTTTATTCAAGATATAACAAGGGAAATCAAGGATGGAGGTACATGGCCAGGAAGCTTATTAGAAACGAGGGGATTTTGAGGTATTTCTCAAGAAGAAAATTTCAAGGTAGTCTGCTCACAATTTTAATGCCTGATCAATTTTGTGGTTTATTTGGATCTCTTATGTTGACTAGTGAATGGTTGGTTAGTTTTTAGCTCGTGCTCACATTTGTTGGTTCCTGAGCACTTTATAACAAAAATAGGCAAAGTCAAACAATACAAATGGTCCACTAGCTCTTTTTTCATTTGCTAATATTATAATGAAGTTTTATTAGAGGCATTGTTTGTTTGTTTATTTTGATTAGAAAAGGGTTTGCTCTTGGTTTTATGTGATTTTCAATTTATCGTATGTAGCATGTTGAGAAATGGGAAATAATAACGTGACATTTATTTTGCATAAATTGATGTTAAAGGAAAATTGCTTTGACATTGTTGATGTTAATGTATATGTTGTATAAACTATTTATAGTCTAATTTATATTATATTCTAGTGTTCATTGTTTTTCATTTCTTACAGTGCATTATATTTTCTTTTGTTTTCAGAAAATGAAATCAGTATTGATGGTAAGAAGCATGAATTGAAAAAAGAGAAGAGCAAAAACATTGGAGCGACAAATGCAAAAAGAGAGGAGAACTGGCTTGGTGATACCCTTAGAACCAATATCTCGCATAAGACACACATATAAACACTGATGATCAAGTCTTTAGAGTTGGTGAATTCACCTGTAATGCCTTGAAAACACAACGATAATGTTTTGAAGTGATGAAACATCATTTCATGTGTAAATTGTAGTCCAACTAATATAAAGTTGGAAACTCATATTGTAATATTTTAACATTTCATATAATATAATTTGTGTGGTTGAAATTATTTATAGTTGCACTTCATGTTGTTTAGTATTGTAATTAAAATATGCGACTTTGTGTTTTTAGAATGATTATTAATGAAATGCATATAAACTACTAAATTAGTCGTTTATATAATGAATAAATGGCTATTGCAAATGATAAATTTGTGACTACAAATGATGACTAAATTTTGCATATATATGACTATTAGTAGCTAATTTACAGTATCTTATAACACGACTAAAATTTAGTCACATTTCTTCGGTCATTAATTGGTTTCAAACAATGACTAAAATTTGCATATATACGACTATTAGTAGCTAATTTACAATATCTTATAACACGACCAACATGTTGGTCATAGTTCTTTGGTCATTAATTGGATTTCTTGGGTGATCATATAGTAATATATTTTGTTGTGTATTTGGTCATTAATTGTGACATTTAATGACCAAATCAAAGATCAAATCAATGACTAAATCAGTGACCAAATAAATGACTAAATGAATGACTAAATCAATGACAAAATGAAAGACCAAATGAATGACTAAATGAATGACTAAATCAATGACGAAATGAAATACCAAATGAATGACTAAATTAGTGACCAAATGAATGACTAAATCAATGACCAAATCAATGACCAAATATACAACTAGATGAAAAAATTGAGATAACCAATTAATGACTAAGCTAAAAACGACCAAAAGTTGGTCGCGTCATAAGATACTGTAAATTAGCTACTACTGGTCACCGATCGAAAAATAGTCGTTTATATGCGAATTTTAGTCATTTTTTTAGTAACAAATTAGCCATTTTGTACTAGTGAGTCTAACAGCAGGGATAGAAGAAACTAGAGCTACAGATACTCCAGAAATAGGTGTTGTAGGTTGAACAAAAGTTAAAGTAGTTGCAGCAGTCTGAGATGGATTCTAAGGTGTACTAGGCCCGGGCTGCTGAACAGAACCAGGTGTAGGAACTTGAACAGTAGGCTGGACAGGTTGCTGGGTTAGACCAGAAACTGAAGGTTGTCCAGGTTGATTAGGTAATTGCACATTAGGTTGCATAGTCTATTGAATTTGAGATGGATTCCACACCATGTTCATTCTGCGGTATTGACCCGTAGAAGGTTGTGCATGTGCAGGACCATAACCTAGTTGAACGTAGGGTTGATAATTAACTGGTAAGTTTCCAACTCCTTGTAATATTTTTTGACCGGAAGGAAGTTGGAAACCTTGAGTTGGGTACTGACCTTGAGGTTGATAACCTTGAGGCATGTACTGAATCTGGGGTTGATAAGGACCCTAAGGAATATACTGAGTCTGGGGTTGACCTTGGGGTATGTATTGTCCTTGAGGTTGATAACCTTGAGGTATGTACTATCCTTGAGGTTGTTCTCCAGGTAAGCAATATTGTCCTACAGTTTATCCTGGTAAAAAATTACCTTGAGGTTTCCCTCCAGGCGATAACTGACTACCTTGAGGTTGTCCCCCAGGTGATAATTGACTACCTTGAGGTTGCCCCCCAGGCAGTAACTAACTACCTTGAGGTTAAGGATTTGGAATATTACCAGACATCATAAAAATTTGCTCTGTGTTCAACGTTTCAATTTTAGTTCCATTTGTACCAGATGATAACACTTGTTCAGTTGGTTGAGGAGTTGCTCTTGAGAAAGTACCAGAGAGTGACTAGTACCCTGAAGGAATAGAAGGACCACCATATAAAAATGTTTTCGAAGATTGGGAAAACATAGATGACTCACCTGACATAGTTGATGAAGGATAATAACCTCTTGGTGTAAGATGAAAAGGAATTTGGGGTGGCGAAAAACTAAGACCCGAGTTTTCTAAAAAATATGTCAATGATAAATACCAAGTGTCAGTTCTAAAAGGAATGTATAATATTGATTCATGCTCCCTAATATTCAAATTTCTTTTGGTTTTGGGAAGAGTTACGTCTTAGTCTGTACTTTCAAGTTCTTCAATAGATATGAGGTCAAAAGGAATATTTTCAGTAATGTGATGTCTTACCCTAGGTGAACCAAGATCACTAGAAGTCGGAGTAACAAATCCTGAAGATGGTTCCAATACAGCAGGTTCAGTGTCAGGCTCAGAAATTTCAGGTTCTTCAGCTAATTCACTAGAAGGAGAAATACTACCAGTAACTTCGGAAATTGAAATTGGTTCTTGAATATGCTCTGTTGTTTGTGATTGATAATCAGGATGAATAACTATAGATGACTCTCCTGTTTCTGTTGATCTAATTCTACTGTCACTAGGCAATAATAGAGCTCGCAGCCCTTCAAGTTGGCTTGGTGTATACTCAGGGGGCTTTCCCTAGAGTATACGTGATTGTCTTAGTAATTCAACCACGATTAAAAATTATTAATCACACACAATCAAAGAAAATTTCAATGAAAACTCCTAGAGTCGCTAAGGAAACAAACAAATGAATCACACGCCTAAAAAAAATCTAGGAGATCAAACCACACAAAAGCAGTAACTTCCCACACTAAAAACACTAGTTGGTGATGAAATCCAGCATCGTAGTATTTTAATGTAGAAAGGGCGGTTGGAATAGTTACCCCGACAACCTGCTTAATGAAAAAGACCGGTGCAAGTTTCTCCACTTAAACCATCTCGAGTGATGATAACCCTCCCAAGAGTCCAAGTGAGTCTAGTCGACGTCTGCTCCAGGTACAATGGGATCTTTCCTCCACCGTCACCTTAGGAGAAAACCGTAAAGATTATGGTCACTATGGTTACCAACAGGAACTAATATACATGGGGGAATAGTCTACGATCCGACAAACGTGCAAGGGCAGAGTAAGAAAGCTCAATCCCCTTGAAGGCTCCTTGACATAATCCAAGGTATACCAACAAGTGACCCTAAGCTCCTCGACAATGGTCTATCTGAGGTTTACCGTTGTTAATATGTGCACATCTGCTATCATTCCCAATGAGATAGAATTGATTATCCCACTGGTTCAGATATGACCTCGTGCTTGACTCCTTTAAGAGGAGCTTCCCAGAGCATACAAGCGACTATTGGATTTTTTCCTACCGCAATATCAACTACTTGTTTTTTTCAATTGTCTTGGAGAGTTAATTACTCCCTACTCCAAGACACTAGCCTAAGCTATATTGGTGAAAAGAGCCCTAGAAATATAAAAATTACTAGATTGATTTTAATTTAAGCGTTGATTTTAATGGGTTGTTTCTTAGGAAAATAGGTGCGAAAGTGAAACTGATGATATGTAGTGACCCGACTCAAAATACATTAAAAATTAATCTATTATGAGAAACGATTCTTGTTCTTTCAATGAATTCTATCTAAAGGAAGAGTTGAGAAATGCAATCTTTTAAAAAAAAATATTTCCTTCAAACAAGAATAAATGAAAAGAAATCTAATTTCAATGAGAACTCAAAATGATCTATTGCTCAATAAAAAATCCCTTTTATTCAAGATTGAAACTACAAACCAAGTTTTTCTTGAA
The DNA here is from genome assembly GCA_034641835.2 of Pinus albicaulis. Taxonomy (NCBI): domain Eukaryota; kingdom Viridiplantae; phylum Streptophyta; class Pinopsida; order Pinales; family Pinaceae; genus Pinus; species Pinus albicaulis. The sequence continues at coordinate 372,137,301 of CM076571.1, read as the reverse complement.
AAGAACACTACAATTTCTAGAAATAACACTCAAAGCTAAAAACACTAATTTTGAGATCTAAAAATTATAAAGACTAAATCTGAATTAAAACTTTAAATATTTTGAGGATGTTTTGCTTAGCTTGTAATCTAACTAAGAAATTATTTGCTTGGATCAGCAAGAACTCAAAAACATCCAATTTTGGTTTCTTAAGTGAAATTCCAAACTTATCAACAAAAGTTTTTTAAATATTTACAAATGTGAAAAATGGGATCTAAATCTCATAAAACAATTTCTGCTATAATGTCAGACTCAGCAAGAAAGCAAGGAAATACCAGTGATCTAAAGGTATACCAAGGTTTCTAATCTTTGAGCGGGATAAAGGCAAAGCAAAAATCATTATAACATGCAGATCTTTCAGAAAATCATTCAAAACTAAAAATGTTGAAATAAACTCTTAACCAAAGCTTCGTGACAGAAGATACAAGTCTGGGTATTCACTGATAATCTAACAAACTAATCCAGAAAAGAGGATTTTAAGATTTTTCAAAAATTTTCAGAAGGTTCGCAGGATTCAATGCAAACCAGTGTGGTCCCGCACTCTGTATACAAGAAAAGTGCGGAGTTGCCCGCACTATCTATAAAAGAAAAGAGCGGACACAAGAAAATTAAAGAAAAAATAAAAAACTCTAAATCATTTCTCAAGGATTCTATAGGGATAAACTACCCAAGCTAGTATAACTCAATCAAAATCAGAAAAAATAAATTCACAAGTCAAGAATAAAAGAAATCAAAGTTCAAGATCCATTCCCCAGCGGAGTCACCATTTTGTTGGATGGATAAGTCGTTCTTGCGGACAAGACAAACCTCCCAAGTGTCCTACGGACAACTAGCAACAAATGGACAATTAAATCTATCTTTCTCTAGATATATCGTGATTCATAATTAAATGTTATAAAGGCTTAATGATCTTACCTTTGATCCAACGCTTGTTTGTAGTAGTAGTCCTTCAGTCACCTGAAAGAGTTGCCTTCAAAGATCTGCAATCAAAAACAAACAAACATCAAATAGCACCTGCATAGTATATATTCATAAATCATATCTATTATGGTGATCAAGGAATCCATAAAATAAACCAATCAATTGACATCTTATTGAGAAAAATGGACTTATTTGTATTAACTTTGAACATTATGAAAAACCTTACAACCGTGTCCACCTTGATGTTGTACAGGTCTTCCTGGGGTCCGGAACAGGAATTTCCTTTACTCTAACAAGCCTTGCACTCTTCCAACCAAGCTACATACAGGTATGTAATCTTTCCCACATGAAATCTCAGCTAAAAGGGTCTAAGTTTCAACAACACTTCACCTCCAATAATACTAAAGCTTGAACTCGCTTTGAGGCTACCCTATACCTCTTTTTATAGTGAAATAGAGGAGGTTATAGCTCCAAACAAGAAGGGATAGAACCCTCCTTCAAAGGGATTAGCTCCTTACATCAAGGGGTTAGCTCCTTAATGGATGGGATGCATGAACCTGAAAAGAGCGGTCTTTCCACCGCAGAAATGTTTCTAGAAGCTTCCAATAATGAATCAAACCGAGCTTCTAGATTTTACTTGCGCCTTTTTTTACCTTTTACAGGGGTCCGCACCTTTAATAAATAAAAAGTGTGTTTAGCTCCGCATGATTTAGAGCAAGAAAGTATGGCACTGCAGGCAATGTTAAGAGAGTGTGGTACAAGTGTTTTTAAGACTTTTATGAGCTTTTCTCTTAATTTCAAGGCTTGACTTTAGGAACTTTGATGTTGTAGACTTCTAAGGGAGTACTAAAATGTCATGGTGACAAATTTCAGTGTAACAGTGTATATTGAACAACCCTTAGGATTTGAAGTGAAAGATAGAGAAAATCACATTTTCATATTGAAGAAGGCACTTTATAGCCTCAAGAAAGCTCCAAGGGCTTGGTATACTAGGATGGACACATATCTACAAATATTTATCTTTTAAAAGAGTTATGTTGATCCAAAACTATATATCAAAGTAGTGGAGCATGAACCAGTCATCATTATTCTATATGTGGATGATATTTTCATAACATGTGTGGAAATTCGTATTCAAGAATACAAGAGCCAATTGGAAGAAAAATTCAATATGAAGGATCTATGGTTGACACAATATTAATTTGGGTTGGAAGTTTGGAAAAAGCATGGTGGAATATATCTAGGTAAAGGAAAGTATGTGATTAAGATGTTGAAAACGTTTGGTATGATGGGCTGCAAACCTAAGACAAACCCTATGGTCTCTAAAATGAAGAGGTTGAGAAGTCTTGATTCAAGCCCTGTGGATCCTACAGGTTATATAAAATTATTTGGATCTCTAATCTATCTTGTGAACACGTCAAATAGTTTGTTTTGCATTGAATATTCTCATTCAATTTCAAATGGATCCGAAACATGACCACTAGGTAGCAACCAAGCATATATTAAGATATCTATGAGGAACAATACAGTACTGCTTGAAGTATGATAGAAAGAATGATATCCAATTGATAGGATATATGGAATCTAATTGGGGAGGAAGTGAGACATATGGAAGAAGCACTACCAGAGGATGTTTTAGCTAGGGATCCTCTATGATCTCATGGATGAGTATAAATAAAAAATAAATTTCATTGAGAAGTGTTTAAGTTGAATACATTGCATCATGTGAAGTTAGTAGAGAATTTTTCTTATTGAGGAAGTTGTTATCTGATTTGTTCAAAGGACCGATGGACCCTACCACTATACATTGTGAGACCACCAGTTGCATTAGGTTGTTTGAATACATTGTATTTCATGAAAATGCAAAGTACATAAACAAAAAGTATGATTTCATATGAAAGTTGGTGCAATATGGGGTTTTTTAGCTACAATATATCTCCATCGATGAGTAGGTAGCAGATATTTTGACAAAACATCTACTTAATAAGAATCTTGTGTATCTGAGAGACAAGCTTATATTGGTTTATATCTCCTCCCTACCTAAGAGGGAGAGATAGACACATCGTTCTTGTATTCACCTTATGAATAAATAATGGAGGTTTGGGTAAACATTTGGTTTTTTATACCCTTTGAGGATGAGGTAGGGTATCCAATAGCTAAGAGTAATCGAAGAGGAAATTCCTTGAGGATGTGTTAATCCAAGACATGAATATTCCTAGAATGATCTGAAATTAAAAACTTGAAGGTATATTAAAAATTTGCAAGAAATTTTGTGCTTGTGGGTAATGGATCAAGTTGTAAAAGAACATAATATTAAGTGTTATTAAAACTCAACTTGCATAAATAAACAAAGTAATATGAACCATGAATAAAAATGCAAAATAAAAAATTGATAATGGAGTTCACCCCTCCTAGGCTACATCTCCAGGTCCATCTTCTAATGTTGGGCATCTTCAATTATATGTTTAAGTCTGAAATTAGATCAGTTTATAGTGCTCAAATTTCAAAAATAGTGCTGCCAATGGATCTAGAATTCTCATAAACTCATATTTAGGTTCTTCTTGAGCTCAAAAATGTTAAAAACAGAGAATATATGCCTTCTTGAATAAATTTTGCTAACTATTATGCAAATCTACAATTCTGGCTAACCATCCTACGAATTCCTCCTTTCTTCCAACCATTGAGCGCACACTTTTCCTAGCGTTGAAGAAATTCCCGCCACAAATGGGGAAAATTATCTCCTCCTTAACCACGTAAATATCCATTAAGTTCCATTGAAGGTCACATGGGGCGCCATGTGGCTAGGGGTCAGATTAACTGCCCTCCCCTGTTAGTTCAGACCTCTGCTTCGAAGGTTCTGGTCACATGAGCATTAATGAGACCGAGAGCTAGGCCTTTCTGCCCGCCCTCTCTGCTATTTTACATGGTTACATTGCAATCATAAAGCCTGGGGATGGGGCCAAGTGCACTTCCCCCTTCCCCCATTGCATCTGCAGGTCCAATTTAAATATAACCCAAGTTCTATAATAGTTAAGAACTAATGCGCTGGCTTGTTGGGAAGACATTTTGTTGTGTTGCGAGTGGTCTACAGATCAAACCCCCTCAAGGCCCTTGGGATTGTTATAAAAAAATTGACCAACAAATATGGTCACGTGGCGCCCTCTCATTGGGCCACGTGGTGCCTCATAATTGGCTCACATCATAACCAAACCAACCAATGAAATTGTGTCATGTGCCTCGATATGATCTTGCCACTTTTCGAGCGTATGTTGGTTCGTACTGTTTATTATGCCTACCCAGTGAGTTGCTGAGATCAACGTACAGTCTACCTAGTCAGCAACCCAGAAAACCCTGCTGCTTAAATTTTTAGTTGTTTTTCCAAACTTCAAAACATGATATCTTGAGCATCCAATGTAGGTTTTAGGTTATTTAAGCAACGTTGGATTTAGCACGATGAGAAATACAATCTTGCACTGGTTTTGAGTGATTTTGAGCACTTTCAATTTTGAGCATATTCTTGATCCCTTGCTTCTTTCCTCCCCACTGAAAGATTTTGCAACACCAAAAGGTTGTTATCAATCAACAAGTAGGTGAGGGTACAACTCCCTCACCCTTTAGATCTCAATCCACTTATCTTTACTTGGATTAAGTTCCCTTGAGCCCCGCATGAAGGTACTCCACATTGCCTCTGTGTGAAGTCCTTAACCTCCTATAAAGAATAATATCTTCCTGCAATTATTCTAAGTATTCAGGAGATAAATATTATATTGTTAGAATCTAGACATTCTCTTCTTGATCTTCAATCATAGGAGGCTCATTTAATTTCAAATTTTCCACATTTACAATAGCATAATTTTTCATATATGGTGGTATATCTAATCTGAAGGCATTATTACCAATCTTCTCCAAGATTTAAAAAGGACCATATCTGATTGGTTTGATATGTTTACCTTCTCCTTGGAGCCTTTCCTTGTTTATGTAAATCCAAACTTGATCTCCTAGCTAGAAGTTGGGGTTAACACTGTACTTATCATAAATTACCTTGTACTTGGATTGACTCCTCTCCAACTATTCTTGTACCATCTAATGCACCAACTGAATATTTTCAATGAAGTGCTTGGTGTTGAGCATTGGAAAAGGTATGAATTCACCATGCATTTCTTTATCTTTATCCTTTGAATATAACTCTTTTTATTCTAGAAAGATGATATATTGAAGGATTATGATAAAATTGCAAAGATTAATTTTTATTGTGAAAATTGGCTAAAAATTGTATTTTATTCTCAACAGGAAACAAATGAAGGGGGAAACCACCATTCGAAAGGCAAAGCTAAAGCAGGAGTAACTGTTGTTCCTCTAGCAAATGGTCGTATGCAGACAAGAAGGATGAAATTAGAACACACAGCTAAAGTAAGGCAAGGAACAACACAGTTACAGCCTAAGAATACCAAGCGTTAGCTAAAAGAAGAAAAAGGAGCGAATCCCTTAGGATCTTTCGATCTTGAGGGATTGATGTTCAAAGTTTATCATTGTTTCTTGTATTGTCCGCCGAATTGTTATAAAAGGCAGTGCCTGTAGAAATCAGGGACAGAACGATTATTATTGAAACTCCTTTTGTAACTCTGTAATTTCTCATTGACTCTTGTGATCAGAGAGCGACTGTTGTAAATGTTGCTATTCCTGATTAATACATGATCTAGTTGTCGTTCCATTTCTTGACTCTGGAGTAGCCTAGTGATGTTTCACTGGTGGCTAAGGGCCTGGCCCTGGTGGATCCATCTACTGTTTGTATTATTATCTTTCAATTATTGTTGTGTGACGGTTTGCATTTGTTTTCATTATAGCTTTCAAGCTTAATAGTTTACTGCTTAATTGCTTCATAATATTGGTGCGTTACATTGGTGAATTGTGTTGCCGTTCCTTTCTAATTTAACAAGAATCTTAATCCTCATATTACTTATCTTGTTATGTTTTAACATAGCTTCGCTATTCAACAGTTGTTGTTCTATTCCAATTGTTGTCCCATTTCGATTACTGATTGTTGTTCAATAGAATTTGCTATTCAATTCCATTAGTTAGAGATTGTTGTTTAATTTCATTAGATAGGATTTGTTGTTCAATTTTCTTACATAAAGTTTGTTGTTCATTTCTATTGTTGTTCAATTCCATATTTTTTGTTCATTTCAGTTATTTAGTTTACAGTCTATTTCATTCCTGCAAAGAGTTAGTTTTTCTTTTGAGAACTTGCCTAGTTTACTTTCATTAGTAGCATTAGTGATTTAGTTCAATTTCCATTTCCATTTAATTTTTTTAATGCGAGATCATCAACTGTGAAGGACGTCTGGTTATTGCTACCTTCGTTCTTAGATTGATTATCTTATTTTCATTTGATTTCAATTACATCAGTTCCTAAAGGAAAGAGTTATCATTACTGCATCCTTGACTGATGATTGCTGGGTGAATAATTGGATTTCAGAGCGTTCGAGTTCATGTCATTGTAGTTAGATTTCATTTCCAAGCATCCGTTTACTGTTGTATTTACAACACTGTACTACATATTGCAAGGCATTACTCTTAGATTGAATTGTAGCCTCAGACTGAGTACACTCTTGAAACAAAAAGTTGTACCTGGATTGATGATTAATGTAGGATAAATAGGCATTAAAAAGACACCTTTTATACGATATGATTTTTGAGAAAATGGTTAATGAAGTTTGTTGTTACTTATATCACATTTTTCTGCAACTTCATATACATATAGTTGAACGTCAACTGTAAAAATTGTTACACCTTCATCAAGATTGATAAAATTAAATATTCATTATTTGAGGAAAAATTCATTTGTTCCATCCATTTCATGAGTTGGGATGAAAAAAAATTTTGCCTGGTTAACAAATGGGTTTTGTCTTTGGGTTGCATGAGGACATGCAATATATCCAGTTTGGGGGTATGTTGGGACGCTAGTTTGTCATTATTATTATCATTTTTTAATACCTATTTCATCCATTTCTACCATTCTTTATCATGTCATTTATCATGGTTTATCATATAATTCCATCTTATAACTATTTATGCTCTTATGGATAAATATTATTTCTTCTCCTTTATTCTTAATAAATTAATGATTATTATGCATGATTTTATCAATGATGGTTTATTAATATATTTTGTAATATCACTCACCATTTTAGCCTCCAAGATATTTTTCAGATTGCAGATTTGATACATAATGCAACATTAGATTTCTAATCGGAATATTCAAGACAGAGAGCCATTTAATTATAGAAATTTTGGATTAGCTGCTGACTGCCTGGTTATCTATAGTAACCTTATCTTGAGGGAAGGCTCGTACTGGCTAGGTTGTAGGTTTCGAAGTCCCATTATATGGTATCCTGCAACAAACTATAAAGCAAAATATGAATTACCTAAAGGACAAACAGGGCACATCTTTGAAGCTTTAGCTGCAAATCATGGTTTTAGACCTCTTAATGAAAAACCCTCTCCAACCTATTCTCTAACAGTTTTACATGTAAACTATGGTTTTCATGAGGACATGAAAAAGGGTAAGCAGGGGTGTGTGTTGAGCATTGGAAAAGGTATGAATTCACCATGCATTTATTTATCTTTTTCCTTTGAATATAACTCTTTTTATTCTATAAATATGATATATTGAAGGATTATGATAGAAATGCACAGATTAATGTTTATTGTGAAAATTGGCTAAAAATTGTCTTTTATTCTCAACAGGAAACAAATGAAGGGGGAAACCACCATTCGAAAGGAAACGCTAAAGTAGGAGTAATTGTTGTTCCTCCAGCAAAGGGCCATATCTAGACAAGAAGGATGAAATCAGAACACACAACTAAAGTAAGGCAGGGAATAGCACGGCTACAACCTAAGAAGACCAAGCGTTAGCTAAAAGAAGAAAAAAGAGTGAATCCCTCAGGATCTTTCGATCCTGAGGGATCGTTTTTCAAAGTCTATCATTGTTTCTTGTATTGTCCGCCGAATTGTTATAAAAGGCAGTGCCTATAGAAATCGGAAACAAAAATATTATTATTGAAACTCCTTTTGTAACTCTATAATTTCTCATTGACTCTTGTGATCAGAGAGCAACTGTTGAAAACACTGTTATTCCTGATTAATACATGATCTAGTTGATGTTTCATTTCTTGACTCTGGAGTAGCCCAACGGTGTATCACTGGTGGCTAAGGGCCTTGCCCTGGTGGATCCATCTACTATTTATATTATTATCTTTCAATTATTGTTGTGTGACGGTTTGCATTTGTTTTCATTACAAATTTCAAGTTTAATAGTTTACTGCTTAATTGCTTCATAATATTGGTGTGTTACATTAGTGAATTGCGTTGTCGTTCCTTTCTAATTTAACAAGAATCTTAATCCTCGTATTACTTATCTTTTTATGTTTTAACAGAGCTTCGTTGTTCAATATTTGTTGTTCTATTCCAATTGTTGTTCCATTCCAATTGCTGATTGTTGTTCAATAGAATTTGCTATTCAATTCCATTAGTTAGAGATTGTTGTTTAATTTCATTAGATAGGATTTGTTGTTCAATTTTTTTAGATAAAGTTTGTTGTTCATTTCTATTGTTGTTCAATTCCATATTTTTTGTTCATTTTAGTTATTTAGTTTACAATCTATTTCATTCCTGAAAAGAGTTGGTTTTTCTTTTGAAAACTTTCCTAGTTTACTTTCATTAGCAACATTAGTGATTTAGTTCAATTTCCATTTCCATTTAATTGTTTTAATGCGAGATCATCAACTGTAAAGGGCATCTGGTTATTGCTACCTTCGTTCTCAGATTGATTATCTTGTTTTCATTTGATTTCAATTACATCAGTTGCTAAAGGAAAGAGTTATCATTACTACATCCTTGACTGATGATTGCTGGGTGAATGATTGGATTTCAGAGCGTTCAAGTTCATTTCATTGTAGTTAGATTTCATTTGCAAACATCTGTTTACTCTTGTATTTACAACACTATACTACATATTGCAAGGCATTACTCTTAGATTGAATTGCAGCCTCAGACTAAGTACACTCTTGAAACAAAAATTCATACCTGGATTGATGATTAATGTAGGATAAATAGGCATTAAAAAGACACCTTTTATACCTCAACACTTGGCCTTATCTATATCATTGTGTCCAACCACTACAACATCTTTCTCAAAGATCAAATTTAAGGGAGATTTTGGTAAATATCCTAAACATGATTCGAATGGAGAGGTCTAAATTGAAGAATGCTTGGCTCTATTGTAGGAACGCTGGATGTAATGTGAGTGTTCATCCCAAAGCTTAGAATTCTTACTGCAGTATCCATGAAGGATATGTACTATTTTCTTGGTCACCACTTCTATCTAGCCATCAGTTTATGGATGAAATGGTGTGATCTTATTTAACTTTGTGTCCATGAGCTCCCATAAAATTCACCAAAATTTCCCAAAAAATCGAGAATCTTAATCAGAAATAATAGAAGTGATTAACCCAAAGTGAACCTATACATTTTGGAAGAAAAATTGTGCACTATTTTCAACTGTAACATGCTTCTTATAAGGCATCAAAACACACATTTTTCTGAAATGATCCACAACAACATAAAGATACTTAAGACATTTTCTAGACATAGGTAGTCCTCCTACAAAATCCATAAAAATTCCAAGGATGAGAAGGAATACTAAGTGGAGTATAACAAATGAACTTTCTATTGATAGGTTTGCTAGTAGGACACGCAGAAGATCCTTTTATGGAACCAAAACAATAGGAGACGCATAGGAAGATGTTCTAGGCCTAATGATCCCTTTTTCAAGAAGCGCTTGAATTTTCTTCTTGATCTCTACATTCTCCAAAACTAACATTCGGTACATGTCAATGATTGGAAGAGGTGCGTCCTGTTGGAATTGAATCTTATGTTGGATTCCTCTTTTAGGAGGAAGCCCTTAAGGTTCCTAAAGAATCTTATCATATTTTTTAACAACTTCAACCAAATCATGTGTTTTACATCACATCCTTGGAAAGCTTTAGATTCAGCAGTATCTTTGGGTTTGATCATCAACAATACAAAATTCTTACTAGCATTTACAAACATTTTCATTTGACCACCACTTACAAGAGACAAATTCATATTCTTGCGGTGTGCTCTAACAATATACTCAATTCCATCTTTAAAAAGATGATATGTGTTCTCATGATGATAGAATATGGCTTTTCAGTCATACAATTATGGACTCCCTAAAACAATTCCACATGTGTCAAGTGGTACAACATCAAGCTCTACCTCATCAATAAAGTTTGTAGTGATGGAAAATTTAAGTTTACATTTTCTTATCTCTTACAATTTGGCTTTGTCACATACGCAACCCAAATGGTAAGGTTTCAGATGAGGTATAGTTTATGAGTTTAGTTTCTTCACAATAGCTTCAAAAATAAGGTTAACTTGGGATCCACTCTCAAACAAGGTATCAAATTTGGTATTTTTTGTAATGTCCCTAATATGGAAAAACTCAATTCTTTCTTTATCATTTTGAGGCTCAATAGTCTTAGTATAAGAAATATTACTTGCAATAGAAGCTTTACCTTTCATTGCCATGGTTGTGATTTTGATCTCATCACCTGAATCAGATCTTAGATCTTGTTGATTTGTTGCAGCAATTTTTGTTTCCCCTTATTGTTAAACTTCTTTGGTCTCATTTTTGGATGGGGTTTCCAACAATGGTCTTCATCATGCCCTTCTTTTGAACAATGTTTGCATGTAAAATTCTCTCCCTCTTTCTTAACTGTAGCATTATTTTTTCCTTTCCCTTTAAACTCTCCCTTTCCTTTGTCTCCATATTCGGATGACTTCGTACTAGTCTTTTGAGGAACATTATTCCCTTTTTCTTCTAAATGAGTTTCGTAAACACATACTTCATCTACATTGGTGGGATTTAACACAAGAATTGTATGTCTAAAATAACTATGTAATCCACTTTTGTATTTAAGGAGAGTGTCTTGTGAAGACAAATCTACACCCAATGTTAAAGCTCTTCTTCTAAATTCCTATGTGTAACTTTGAAAACTTTGACCTTTAGAAAGTTTTCAAAGTTACAAACTAATGAAACTTGGTCTCCTGCTTTGTTCCTTGGATTGATCTCCAACAATATTTCACAGCTCATAAACTCTGTCACTAAATAAAAGAACTGCAATAGTGCAAGCTTTGCCCCCAATACAAAGTCTAGATTTGAAAAATAAAATCCTCATTAACCCAAATCTGAGTTTTCTTCTCCTTCCTACAGCTATAACCCCCTATACAAAAATGTTTTAGAGCCTCTAGTTGCATGGAAGAGGAACCCCCTCCTCATACTCAAGATTGTTATTTAATTACAAAAGTGAAAACTAAAAATGGAGAAATGTTGAGGTTGTTGCTGCCAATCCTGCATCGTCTTCCTTGTTGGTCACTTCTCATTGCTCCCATTCAACATATCTCCTGCTAAAAACCTATCAAAATCAAAATCAAAATCAAAATAAATTAAATTCAATACTAGAAATTAGAAAAATAAACTCTCAAGAAATTACTAAATCAAAATAAATAAAATTCAAAGAATTTTTCATGCTATGATTGCTTCAAATGGATCTGATTAGCCTATGAATCAATATTGTAGAATTAATTAGTGGTAATAGTTTTCCCAAGCCAATGAAATTTTCCCAAATCAAATTAAAGAAAAAAAACCAAAATTTTGTTGTAAATTCGTCACTTTATCTTCTGTTGAAGTTTTGGGTCATTAAATGATTAAGTCTGCCAAATTTAACTTTCCTCGATTATTCTCCTCAATGTCATCTTTCTAACAAGCTATTATCAGTGTCATTTGGCCAAGTAAATCCTGAGATACGACTTTCCAAAATAGTAGTGTTAAAACTACCAAACTTCTGAAAAAAATGCCTAGGCCAAAATTAAGCATTTTTAATTAATTTTAAATTAAATTAAAAAAATTCTAATTATTAATTACAAATAATAAACTAACTATATCCAATTTAATTAAAACTAATTAAATTAATTTAAATAAAACATAAATTAATTAAACTATATAAATTAATTAAATAAAAGAAAATATTAAATTATTGTATGAATTATTAAAAAATATAAATTAATTTTGGCCCACGTGTATGGTGATGGGAGTTAACGTGGAGCATTAAATGAGGGAGGTATAAGGTGGAGTGGAGAATGGGAAGGGAGTTCTAAATTTAATAACTCCCTTACGAGATGGAGCTACGAGAAGTGAAGGATACGAGATCGAGGAGAGGGCCAGGGGAGGTGAGACCGCTCCCTTCATATAAACTACAACAACTATTTTTAATTTTCAACGATAAAAACTACAGTGACTTATAAATAAGGTTTTTGGGATCTGAGGAGTTTCTAAAATTTGCAATTTAAATTGATTTCCGAGATCTTAGAACTATTAAATATGTTAAAATTATAAATAATATAAAAACAAATATTATAAGGTTTTAATTATTATACAATTTTAACTTTAGTGGTTTTGTAGAACAATTAATAAAAATAATTAAAAATTAATATTTACATAAATTAATTAATTCATCAAAATTAAAAGTAATATACAGTTTGTACATTTTTTAGTCAAGAGAGTGAAAATCACTGAAAGTTTGGATAAGCGCTAGTTGTAAACCGTGAGTCCAAATGAGGTGAAATAAGAACCGATAGAAAGCTAACAAAAATTTAACGCAATGAAGCATTCTGAATAGAAATACGAAGAAAACAAAAATCTCATAAAAATGTCATACAATTAACTAAATGAAGGTAGTAAAGGGCGATGTAACCAAAATTTATTTAGAGGGTCTCCATTATTATTATGAAGATAATAAATTAAAATGGGGGGTTGTGATTTTGACACAACAATGGCAACACCCAGGGAAAAACTACCTATCTCTAGTTAAAAGATGATAAGTTTAACTTTACCCAAAAGTTAAAATGAGGAATTCTATTAATCCATCAGACCGTAAAACATTTTACATGGGTCTCACATTAGTGATTCAAGCAATATAAGTTCAAAAATATAAGTAGTTGAAGCAGAGTCAGTCTAAACCATGAATTTGAATTTCAGGGAATATTTAATATTTAATATTACCTCATATGAGTGATAGAAGAAGGTATAGATAGGGAGTTTTAGATAAAGCATATATCCATTGATATGAATGGTCTTTGACATTGCTTTGCTGCCAGCAAACCTGGTTAGTACCCCAACAAAGTTGTCCTTTAATGTCATACAAGCATGTCTCGGTTGCTAGTAGGCATCCATAGCCTCGACGAGTTTACTTGTATTTTCCATGTTTCCCCTTTTAATCACCCTTTTGATAAGCACATTTGCGAGCTATGTTTATGATGTAAGTGAGTGAAAGAGGTGGGATGGTAAAAGAGACTTAAGCAAATGGATATAATGATTCCATAATTTTGACTCCATTTCTTCTCGTGTGACTATAAATTCAAAGGCTTTTATAAAGTGCAAGGATGGGAGGGATCCATTGAGTTAAAGTCAAGGTCAGCTCTTTTCTTAAAAGATGAACTACATCACTTATAAACTTAAATGTTCCTCCATGGAAAATATATAAGACAAGACGGATTTATAACTCCATAAAAATATCTCTTTAAGGGAAATGAGACCCATTGAAATAGACAGAGTAAAAAATTCCCCATGTCTACCAACTAATGTTGGGTAAGAAAACTCCATTTTACATCAATCTTGGTAATATCAATGTAAACACTGGAAAATCATACAGGCAAAAGAAATTAAAAATGTCAAGCAGAAGGTACATATAAAGGTTTCCAGAGAAGGAATACATTAAGAAGAGCAAAAAATTTAATTCTTCCTAAGGTTAAAGGAAAAATTTATAGACAACACACAAGCCAAAAAGTCTTTTTCCACACAATGCAGCTTTTTCTTCGATAGTCGCACATAGTGCAACTATCCCTTCGAAAGCCGCACAGTCCTGGGGATGGCAGAATGTCACCATCTGGGACCACTTGGCACCCTTGGTTAAAAAGATTCCCACTCAACCTAATCAAGTACAGTTTCCTTTGATCCACCTTGAGGCCTTAATGTAGCAGAAAAAGGAATCATACCTTCACTCTTGTGTCACCATCCATCTTGGGCCAAGAGATGGAGGAAAAATTTGAAAGTGGTCTATATAGGAGACACATTGTTATGCTGGAAAAATTTCTCCAAAGAAAAGCATCTTGTGTTTTCCAGCAATAGAAGGATTGGAAGGAATCAGTTTTTGGCCACCCAACATCTTAGTCTAAGAGAGAGGAGTTCACCACATGTTTTTCGATTTGCCATCCTTTGAGAGGGAAGAGAGGCTTGTTGAAAACTTGAGGGGAAGAGACCCCATTTTCTTGGATATTGGAGCTTTGTATCTCGAAGGATCCACTACAAGAGATTTAGAATTCTATCTTCTATTACCACAAGAACTTAATAAAGGGAGAAGCTCTCCATTCTGAGTTATTAGTGTGTTTTTTCTATTGAGCGTGTATCTCGTGCATGTTGTTTTGTTTTTGTTTTATTGTTTATGTAGCATGTTATGTTTCCTTTCTAACTTAGCTTATTACATGTTGAACTTGCTCCACTAACATTTAACAAACCATTTTGGCCTATGAATCTTATGTAGGTTAGCAGCCTGCCTATTAAGCAAAGTGTATTTTTTACACCCATGTGCTAAATACATTACCACAGGAATTAAGACTCCACTAGATTCTTTCTTTTGAGTTTATGGTTGTTGATGTAGGTCCTTCTTCCTGCTCAACTTGCTGCAAATCACCCGTGCATCCTCTCAAATTCTCCAAGCACACTCCGTTAGAAGTTTTTCACAATAGAGAAGAAAATTTTGGTCATTCTGCCTGACTGCGCGCATTATGCTCTGATAGGCGTGTGCTCCGTGCTTGTAGGAAGATAAGCTACGCGGTAGGCCATCAAGCTAATTTTTGCTTGATTTTTTCCATTTTTTCAGTTGTAAAGTGCTTGGCAACCCATAAAAAAATTTCCATCACTATGTTCTTGTATTTCATGACTGATTAGGACTCTTGCTAGAATTTAGCTTAGCATCTATGAAGTTTTAATTTTAGTTTTTTATTTTTTCAAATCATAAATAGTTTAAGTAGGAAAAAGTAGGTGGCCTTGAATCCACATATGTTGTCTGAATAAATGATCTATTGATAAAAGATACAAAATACATAGTTTAATTAGCATAAAAGTAAGTGGTCCATATATTCACTTAGTTTTTTATTTTTTCAAATCATAAATAGTTTAAGTAGGAAAAAGTAGGTGGCCTTGAATCCACATATTTTGTCCGAATAAATGATCTATTAATAAAAGATACAAAATACATAGTTTAATTAGCATAAAAGTAAGTGGTACATATATCCACATATCTTTAGCTAATTCAAGTTTTTTCAGTTTTTGCATTAGATCAGTTCAATTTTGCATTAGGAATGGGACTAAGACCAAACTGTCAATAAGAAAGAAAGTAATCTCTGCCACCCTTGCACCTCATGGTGAGCCTAAGTATGCACATCAACGCTTTCCTAAGACAATTTTCCATCTCCCTTTAGTGAAAACATAGTCTAACTAAGCAAGGTGTAAGTGGCCCATAATCTACACGTTGTTATTTTTGCAAGGAACAATCACACATAGGGTAAGTAGAAAAGGATTGTAAAGGATCAGTGCATATCCACATCTCATAACACTTGTGATTGTACACTCCAAAGCACACATGAAGCATCGGTAAGCATTGGACCAAAAGGCACCCAGTGTGTTGGGACCTTGATCTTCTTCTTACAGTTACTTCACCAAGGCACACCATAAGAAAAATTGAGACTCTCTAAAAATAATCATTAATCAAACTCACTAAATTCTCCCCATAGGGGCCACAAAATAAATTATAGTTCAGGTTAGGACCATTGGAGGTAAGCATCTAATAAGCTGTCGTGGTCATCATAAATTTTGAAACATAGATGTTTACTTTTTTGGGAGCTTCAAATCCATCTATCCGCCCACGGAACGAATACTCGATCGTTACCAGAGGCCCATTTCATAGGGGGTTAAGCTTAGCCCTAGTGCATGCGGTACATTTTGGGGCTACCTGACCCATCTATTGCTCGGTATTGGTAACTGATTACGAAGAACCTCAAGACTAGAATGATCACATGGGACGTCAGTACTTTAGTGGCAAAAACTAGGGCATCCTTCCCTATAGGTGATAGTGCAGGCAACACTTGATCCTCATACCATTACCTTGGTCGATTATTCGACAACTGGAAGGTGTCACCAGTTCTTTTGAGACGTTAGCCCCAATACCCAATAGAAGATATCTTTGCAAGCCCCAATTACGTTGAGATTTTAAGGATGAGTAGGTCTATATAAGATTTTGATTATCATATGCAAAACAAACAAAACCACATTTTTTGCTTGATTGATCACATAGCGTTAAATTAAAGGAAAAATTACCTCTTATTTTTTCGCTTTGTTTTATGCATGTGATCGTATTTTATTTGCAAAAAATATTCCTTCCTCTAATAAACCAAAAATATCTCCAATATCAAGCTAGTCGACACCATAATGGACCCAACGGGACCTCATCAATCTAGGCGTTTCTTGGACCTCCCTCCATTAGAGGGAGGTGTGTCAGGTCTCCCTCCATTTAGGCATCGAAGATGATACACTGCCACCATTATCGGTTCATCCTTTATCGGGGCATCTGTGATTGGAAACCCCCAAGGGTCACCCAACACCAAACCTGTGGAAATCCCAACATGGTCACCACACTCAAATACATGTTTTTCCATAGTATACAATGACAGTCAATACACAGTTACCCTTTTTAGCATCACTTAATCTTCCAGATCTAACGAAGTTAACTATTGACCCCATTTCTCATGGCCTTAATTGGCCTCCCATGCCCATGAAGCTCCCTTCATATATACCAAAACTAGAAGGGAAGCAAGCAGAAGACATAGGAAATCATATTATGACTTTCCACCAATGGTGTTCATCCAAAAGTATCATTGATGATACCATTGGACTAATAATTTTTCAATGCACCCTAATAGGGCCTGTGGCGAAATGGTGTTGATAATCCTTCTGCTTCTCATGGAACCTTTAGCACCCTCGCTACCACGTTCCTCACCTATTTTCATCTACCCATTCATCATGATTCGGGAATGAAACTGCTGACACATTTTAGGCAAACACCAGTCGTCCATATATTGGACCATCTCCACGAATGGCAGCGATGTCATAGTTTATGTAAAGCCAAACTCGACGATAGAGTGTTGTTGGAATTATTTTTTAAAACTATCACAGCTGATATTTCAAAAGATGTGGTGACATAGAAACCCACCTCTGAGGAGGACGCCGTTAGCAAGGCCCAATAGCTTGAACTCATTTACACCCAGTCAGGATATATTTATAATGTCCTGTCAAATGCCATGCACCTGAAAAATTATATAGAGTTACCAGGCGTGTCGAATACTGTAGACGGTTTGATCAAGTTCTTGACCCAAGTTCATCAAAACAACAGTATCCAACACCCAGGATACTCGTACGATTCAACTCAGAACTTATCGCAACTTGGCTACCATCAAATTCAATCTACACCTTTGCAGAATATGACGAATAGGGTAATACCATACCATTAGTAGCAGGGAGGCTCATACTCTCCCTCACAGGGGAACCTAGTGCAACCATCCTGGGCTCAACAATGACAATCTTATGACTAGGAGAACAAAAATAATCCTCCAAACATTGAAAAAAGAAGCCTAGGCATAAGAAAAAGGGAGACTCTGGACAAGGGGGTAGTAATCAGCAATGCCCCCCACAATCTCAGTATGGGGGCAACCCCAACTGAAATCAAAACCAAGAGCCAAATAGTAACTCCCAAGGGAAAAACAAGAGACCTAGTCAAGGACAAATCATTCTTGTGCCATATCTGGTGAATACAGCCATTACACTCACCACTGTCCCGAACTCCCCAAATTGAAAAACCTTCATGGTAACTGTGGATAAGAGGGACCTACTCAACAACCTATTGTAATGCAGGAACCCTTCCCCCACCAAGGAGTGGTTAACACCCAGTAACAACAACCACCCCAAAATGATACCGGAGGAGGCATTCACGAGATTTACATGGCTGGTGAAGAATTTTTCTTCCAAACAAGGAATAGGAACTACGACACACCTCCGAATGCCAAACCATCAGGTACAAGTACAAGTGCACCTACCACACCGTTAACTATCTCCAAAGTACCTATTGATCCCCTTCCAAAAATGGTCAAGGGAGCAACCAAGCGTGCAGGAAATCACTCTGAAGATGCTCACAACTATAGCATAGTAGATGATTTAGCTCAATCACTAGCTGCTATGTCAACTTTGGAAATTCTACAATCATGCCCAAGAAAACAGAAAGCCTTAATTTCCGCATTAGGGGCAATTGATCCTTCTGATTCACGCCTAATGGTTTTTAACCTAGACAAAGCAAGCTCGAGGCTTCCTTCTCTATTCAATTTCTAAAGATTGGTTTCGATTCAGAACATCACCATACACTGATGCGTCGTTGATGAAGGAACATCCACATGTGTCATGTCCAAATCAGTTTGGAAAAAGTTAGGATCACCTGAGTTAAAACCATCTTACATCATGCTTAGAGCATACAACGGTCGCCCTTTAACCCCCATCGGTCTATCAAAATGTCCGAGTAAACTTGGCTGGAAAGATAGTTCTTATAGACATTGAGGTCTTAGAGGCACAACTAGACTAAAATATACTCCTAGGGCGGAGTTATATGTACGCCATGACTGCAGTCTCATCCTCTGTCTTTAGGGTAATGATGTTTCCCCATGATGATCAGATCATCACCATCGACCAGCTCACATACTATGACAAGAAACCCATGACCACTCTCGATGTCGTGCTCTATACATAGACAAAACCACAGAACCACTCACAAGGTATATAGAATTCGGCCTAGGCTAGTTCAAACCATCATCCAACCTAGGGTTATTCCTAGGAGATCCCCCTATTATACTAGAGGGAGTCCCATAAAGCACAGGGGCATTGGTGTGCATGATGCTCTCATCAAACACAGAAACTAGCCCAAACATAGAAATGAGCAGTACGAATGACAAAGCCACTAGCACGAATTTCCTATGATACATCATTTCACAAACCCCATTTTTATATCCCCCACCTGGTTTTGTGTCAAAACAACTCATGGAAACTATGACATTGCTAAATATGGCTTTTGCAATACCTGTGTGGTATTTAGTCGCCCCAGTCATGCTGGAAAGTCAAGGCATCACCTCTACATGAATAACCCTTATTTCCCCTCAAGAGGTCATAGCAGTTAACGAAACACCTATAGCAACGCCAACTGACACAACCAAGAAGAATAAAAAAAAGGGAAAAAATTTGAAACCCCCAAGTTACCTAGAGCATTACAACCTTGTGCATTGTGCGATATTGTAGGTCACTTTACTAATATTTTCTCAGAGTTAGAAGAATTGAAACCCCTTCTACACACTGAAAGAAATGTCGCGACCTTGAAATCCCATAAAAAGGAACAAGCCACGAACAACCAAGGGAAAGTATTACACACCAATCATGTGTGCGCTATATGCGACCATTATGGGCATTATACTCATCATTTCCCAGAGATGTTGCGATATAGTGATGCCTTGTAAGCCCCTAGAACAATCTTATCAGGAGGACCCCTCAGCTCCACCCATGCAAATGGACAAGGGAGAACCCAAAACCATACTAGACATATGAGAAGAGCCTACATATTGCTCGTATACAGTCACCCCAATGGCCCATAGATGACATAAAGAGGCCATACCACATGTCCCAGTTTGCGTACTATGTGACGAGGCTGATCACTTAATCACACAGTGCCCTGAGTTAAGGGTGTTCAACCATTGGTATCAAATCCCGCAAGTTTCCCAATGAAAATTAGTTGGGAATAGATGATATACGTGTTAGGTTTTTCAGAGAAACCACCATATGCACCATTGTCCTCATATCTATCGCTTTCATTCTATGTTTTACTTCATGAGACACTTCATCATTGAAAACCCTGACTTAGCCAAATAAGACACAGAATCCACAAACAACACTACAACTCAAAGGACAGAAGTAATAAGGACCATATTGTATGTGTCAAAGGAGAGAGAGTTACCTGAACAACGACCTCTTACCCGTAATCATCCTCAATCTCCAATCCAGCTCTGCGCACTTTGCGATGAATGAGAGCACTTCATCGTTGACTATTAAGCTCTAGAGTTATTTCAAAGATGGTACTCATTCAACACGGTGTACTACGACGACCTACGATGAGTCTAATATTTGTGTTGAGTGTTTTCAGATAACCACCTGGTTCATCATTGTCCCTACATCCCCTGCTTATGTTCTGATCCATGTGGATACCCACCTATTCCACTTGTAACCCCACCATTGTTTCTTTCAATTTTTGAGTTTCCTTAATTGTAGCACAATTTACTATTTTTGTTAGTTTTTCAAGTCCTGAACTTCCGGAGCCGTTTTGAGGCCCTAAACAAAATTTTATTGGCATGAAACCTTTGGAAATTATGAGTATTTTGTACTTGATGTTTTCTATTAATATTTGTAGTCCTCTGATATATATTTTTAACAATGTATCATGTGTGTCAAACGGAGATAGTATGCAAAAATTATGACCCCAGGAAATTGATATACCAATTTACTCCAACAAGTCCCATAGTCTGTTGTTTCATCTCCTAGGGTTATGTTTTTGGATTTTTACGGTTTTCCATTGTTTCTCAATAATATATAGGCCTTATAGCCTCATTGTAACACATAGTTCAGAGGCCTATAGCTGCCACATCTCTTCTCATAGATAAGCTACCAACACCCTAGCTAGTTATTTCTATTATGTCTGTAAACAAATTTCAGTTCTTTGATATTAATGAAATGAAGTATTATTTCCATCACATATTTGTATTTATGGTTATATGTGTATTATTTTTGCATTCCTGTAGAAATTAAGATCAGGTTCGATATTATATTGTTTACGCCAGGCCATAACCCGTCTCGCTGCAAAAGACAGATCAGATTCAGACTCTATAGGAAGTTCGACAACCCAAGAGAATGCGGCAACCAAGTCCATCCTCTTCATATCCGCAGAAAAACAACCAACAAGAGGGAAGATTATCACCCCCAGCCACCCTCCACGAATAATCCCAGCCCGCGCATTGTGCGAAGCACGCAATAATTTGATCGCTCAATGCCCAGATTTACGATCATTTCGCAAACGGTACCCAATTACTCCGGTAATTCAAAGGAAGTGGAAAACCAAAGAGCTACAGTCTTGTATTATTTTCCAAGAAAACCATCACGCTCAACATTGTACTTACATCCCCCAATTTTTGCCTATGTTAGACATAATATGCTCATTGGTCACCAAATATCCGGATGTTACCGGTTTCGAACCTAGGCAGCCAGGCGCAATGCAGCCTTCCCCCTATTATCACTCCACTAATTCTCAAAGGTTTGTTTATTTTTTTGTTAGCGCTCGAATCTACCTTAGGCTGAAATAAGGTAAAACTCAAGGCAACATCAAACCAAGCTCAGCCTCGCAGCTAGCCCTACGAGGACAGGAGAGGGCTCTCTCCGGGTCTATCTCGGAAAAAGGTCTTCAAAGGGGCTGAGATGACTTATAATGGATATTGATTTTAGGCTAGTAAATAGATATGAAGGTTTGATTTAAATTTTTGGGTTTTTTGTTGGAAAAATGGGAAAAACAATTTTGGGCTCGGGGATGAGGCCAGATCTTTACAGAATTCGAGTTGGGGCAAGGTAGGCAGAAGTCTTGATGATTTTTTATTATGTGTATGGATGGATCAGAATGACAAGGAGCTGAAGAGGGCAAGGGAGAACAAGGATCCTCTCCAAACTAGCGAAAACATATAAAACTAAACAAATTTAAAGGCAAAGCACTGGAATCAATGGATTCTACCTCATTTACTCATTCATTTAGTTTCAGAAGCAAAAGAAGGGAATGGCATACATTAAACATTAAATAACTTAAAAATAACTGAGAGAACACACCATCAAAATTGAAAGCCACAAGAATCCCAACAGGTGCTGCAAAACCTCTGATCTTTCCTTAGCCAAAATGCAAAAACAAATATGTACAATAGTGTGCCAAACTTTTCCCAAGAGTCCAACCAGTCCAACCCTGAAAGTGTCTCAGAAAATACAATAAATAGAAAATTCTAACCGCTTCCCATGCCTCTAGGGGTCGAGCTCATGCTTCTAGGATAAGTTTGAACCAATTCTAAACAAAGAGCTAAAATTTAGGCAGCCAAACAACCTCCCTCTATAAGCTAGGAAACTGATCCATTCACTTTATTTTCACTTTTTTGTGAATGAATCATCTAGAATAGGTAAATAAGTGCCAAATTTACATCATGTACATCAAATTACATCAAGAAAAACCAAAAATTACATCAAGAGGTGAAACTGGTCCAAACTGGCCGAATTTCTGAGCTGGAAGGTGAAAAACATGCCCAAAATCTCTATGCGCCGCGCGCCAAAGCTCTATGCGTCGCGCTACTTTAAGCCTATTTTTGGGGCACTTTCCAGAGTCAAAATTGATCTCAAGATAGCTCGTTGGAAAGCCTTGGATGTTGGGTATCCAACCCAAGTGGAATTTTTCAATTTGGAGCTTATTTTCCCCTCCAAAACTTCATTCTCCCAGAAGTACTTCCTGCTGGTGCAAAAGGTGGCAGAAAGGTGGTTTTCATGGTGTTTTTGGCCCTTTTGATCAGCCAGAACTTGATGAAATGCTTCGACCATTTATGAGCATGCATAAATTACCATGAAAAATCCAAAAATACAAATTTTTCCTCCAAAAGGTGTCCCAATCATAAGCGCGCGTCGGGACGCGCTACGCGTTGGGCGGAAAAACCTGTTTTGTGACCAAATTTTCAAAAATGACAAAAACTTCTCCAAATTTGCTAAAATTTCGAGAGAAGATCCCCTATCATGCCTCATGCTCAACCAAGGAAGCCTCGGCCAAGATTCTAAGCGGATCAGGCCTTTTTCACCGTTTCAGTGCTTTCTTCAATCTCGCCTTCAGGATCTTCATCCTGGCTCTGCAGACGTGTCTACGGGACCAATAGTGATTATTCATATGTCTGAGCATGTATTTGTCCCTATTAGCCTTCACCAAAAACTTCTCAAGATGCCTGTTAACTCTCTCAAGCCAAATCTGCCGCTCAATGGGTGTCATGTCACCGGGTCTCTTTCGAGCCAACTCTCGGTCTTCACGGATCTTCTGCAAGTCAATGATCATTTGCTGATCCTCTAGTTGTCTTTTCCGCTGCTACAAGTAGTTTATCACCCACTGTGCTCTCTGCAATCTCTCGGTCAATGTTCCAATCTCGGCTTTCTGCTCTTGGATGACCTCCCTCAGCTTTGAGCTGGGAGAGCTCGCATCAACATCAATCAATGTAAACTCAGTATCTTGGCCTCCTGAGGGGCCCTCATCCTGCATCGGCCTCTTGCCTCTGTCCTGAACCTGCACCTATGTTGATGTCAAAGGCGAGACCCCTTCCACACCATGTGGAGATAGTACTCGCGCTGCTGATGAAGTCAACGAGATCCCTTCCACCCCGGGTGGAGATAGTACTCGTAGTGATGCTGCAAACAAGGCTCTGGCGCCTCTCTGATATGTGACTGCCACTTTTATGAGATCTCCTCGATATATTAAGCTCGGTAGATGAATCACTATCCTGCTCATACCCCTGCTCATATGGTGAATTTTCCTCTAACATGGTGCTAAAAGCAAGGTGTTTGACAAATATATGTTGATATATGTATGGTGAAAACAAGAGTTAGGTGTATGTCTGAAAATGATGAATTGGTGCTTGCCTTTCAATACCAAATATGCCAAATGTATCAAGCATGAAATGAGGGACTGTGGGAAGTATAAACAGTGGGCATAAAGGACTGTCAAATGAAAATTAGCTTGTGAAAACAATCATTTGACTGTATGGGGATTAGGGATTTGGGAATTAGGAATTGTTGCAAAGGATATGGGAGTGGGATGGTGATGGGACTTGTATTTTTTAGGGATAGGTATAAATGCAATGAAAAGACACCCTTAAGCTAGGTGAATTCAAGGATATAGAGACAGTCCATTGCATGTTTTGGGAATTGGGAATTTAAGTGATATGAAAGGGGAAGGGTGATAGGAAATAGAAGGGTTTTTAGGGATAGACAAAATGGGAACCAAGGATATAGTTGGTTTTGGGAAGTAAAAGCAACGGGAAAAGATTGTAATAACAATGTAATAGTGATGGGGAATGGAAAATAGGGTGATAAATGACAATATTTCGGCACCAAAACTCAATTTTAAACTTCACACATAAACCCTATGAAGCAGCCTTTGATATAAATATAGGGTTTGTTTTTCACCATTTAAACTCTTGATATTTGACCTCCAAACACACCAAACATGAGTTTATGAACTTAATTGAGCAAAAAAAAACCAATTCAATACAATAATTTGGGAGCAAATGACAAAAAATTATGATTTCAGGCCTGTGCGCCGCACACCAACCCAATGCGTCGCGCACAAACCCAATGCGTCGCACCCACTTTTCTATGCGCTGCGCCATTTTGCAGGAGGCTTTTGGAGGCCTTCCCGATGTCAAAATTGGGCGTGTGATAGCTCTTTGGAAATATCTTGGAGTCTAATTTCCAACCCAAGTGGAATTTGTCAATTTGGAGTTCATTTTCCTTGTCAAAAATCAAATCTCCCAAGACTGGTCAAAATGAGCAAAATGAGGCTGCCTCAAGGCAAAGTGATGTTGCAGTCAACTTTTGAAGGTCTTCATCAACTCCAAATTGAGATAATGATAGCTCATTGGAAATATATTTGTGTCTAGTTATCATTTCACTCATCAAGAAAGTCATTTGGCCAACCATGCTAGGAGAAATCTTGATTTTCCCAAGGTCACTTCAGAGGTGCATCAATTCTTCCGAGGCAATTGTATTTTTGACATTTCTCTAAAACCATGAACCCTGTGTAAAAAGTGAAGGAGGTTTTTTGTCCTCGGCCTGTTGTGGATAGAAACCTCTCTCAGGTTTCCAAAATTCATTTTTTATTGTTCTGAAACATCATTTTAGTGAAACCTATCCCGATGTGTGGAACAAGGGATTTGTTGAAATGAAGCGAAATGAAGGGGACAAGGGACTTCTAAATTCTTGGGGAAATTTTGGGAAGTAGGGGAAAGTGGAATATCATAAATTTAGTGAGGGGAAGCGGTCCAAAAGGGCAAAACACAGGCCTAGCCTAGAAAATTGCCAAGTTGTAGCAAGAAACTAGGGTTTGTGTGAAAATGGGGAATTTGGGGAATCTCAGTGATGGGAAGTATTTAATAAGGTACATTAAGGATTAGGAAAGGTGTATGAACATCAGGATACAAGTTTTGATGATGATTTTACCATCCAAGAGAAATTACCTCCAAAACCCTAAGAGAGGGAAATGGACCTTACCTAGGCACAACTGAAGCATGAACAAGGTGTAAAATGATCCATTGGAACCTGACATGATGATGAAAACCCTCTGAATGATGGTACACTCAGCTGAATGGTGACATGGACCGACATTTGGACAACTCTGGAAGGAGTGAAAGCAAACCCTAGACCTAATGCTAGTGACCAAATTTTGCTTGAAGACTCATTGAAATGACAAAATTTGACCTTGACATCTTAAAATCACTTTGTAAGAGCATGTTTGATCACTGGAGGAAGGCTGCAAAGGCTGACACTAACACTTACATCCCCCAATTTTTGCCTATGTTAGACATAATATGCTCATTGGTCACCAAATATCCAGATGTTACCGGTTTCGAACCTAGGCAGCCAGGCGCAATGCAGCCTTCCCCCTATTATCACTCCACTA
Organism: Pinus albicaulis; assembly: GCA_034641835.2. NCBI lineage: Eukaryota > Viridiplantae > Streptophyta > Pinopsida > Pinales > Pinaceae > Pinus > Pinus albicaulis. Next base: position 372,111,328 of record CM076571.1, on the reverse strand, counting down.
ATTATCAAAGGTTTATTTATTTTTTGTTGTAAATAATATTAGAGGGAACCAAAAACCTAATTTTAAGCCTTAGGATCTAGCCTTCCAAATGCTCAGAGAGGGCTCTCTCTATACGGTTTGTCTTTGTTGATTTTAGTTGATTTTAGGCTATTTATGTAGGATTAAATGGGATTTTGATTTTGGATTTGGTTTGCTGGTGAAATCACTTACTTATATGGATAGATGTAGGTCTGTATTCCATTGGGCTAATGGAGTCAAAGTGTCAAGTAGCAGAAGCAGGATCAAGGTTCTAAAGGGAAGTATTCACAGGGAAAGATCTAGTTTAGTCACTTTAGATCCTTAGGCTGATGGTGAAAATGGTTTCAATCGGGGTAAGAGAGCAATTAAGAGTTCTCAAATCCAGATAATGATTGAAAAGACAGAGGTCAATCGAAACAAGGGAGCAATTAATAATTCCCTAATCTGGATATCAAAAGAAAAACATATAAATGGTAAACATTTCAATATAGAGTGTAATTAAAAATATTTTGTAATAACATTCCTATTATATCATTTAGATTAAGCAAACATATGAGCATGTGAAAACTTCAGAAAGAAACAATTGAAAAAATAAAAGTACTTCATTGTAGTGGCCCAACACATGAATCCTGTAATATAATCTCTTTATTGATTTAATCCAGTCTGCTGACTTGAAACTGTTACAATCACCTTCAGGTTTTAGAATAGTACAACTATAGAAATGTTCAGAAATTCATCCACACTCAATAATTGGAAATGAGAAGTATTTATACAAAACATCTTACAAAATATCCTAAAACAAACTTAGGAATTATTGATGGAAAATTAAATATCTTCTTGCCAGAAGATAGAGACAACTATCTAACTAATGCAAGTTGTCCCTGCTTTTATTGAATTTAATGTTTACTTTCTTAGATTTGTTGTTGATTTGTCTCTTTGTTGTTTGCTCAATAAAGGCTGCAGTTAGGCAAGGGAGAGTCCTTTACGCTGGCAATTTTTATCTCTGCTTTGTAATTTATGATTTGTCTTTATTTTTTACTTTAAACTGATACTCTTTGACTCTAATACTCTTTAATATTTTGACTGTAGTTTTACTTTAAATCATTCACTGTTCATTGTTCTGTAACTATAAAACTGTCTGCTTTGTTTTATCTTTGCCTGCTCTATTTTTACTGCAAACTGTTTTCATAGTAAATTAGTCAATTTCTCCCAAAATTCTGCTTCTGGTAATTTGATCTTCATCATCCTTCTGAACATCTCATCAACCTCTGTTTATTTTGAGAATGTAGGCTTGTTGAAAAATAGGTGTTTTACCTCATGTTGCAGGTAAAAAGGTTCTCAAATCTTTTATAAATTACCTTCCCTATTGGAATTCCCTTCATGGCTGAATTATTAGCTTGCTCCTTAGCCACTTCTCTCTTCTCCTTATCATAATCATCTTGCTTCATTAATCTGTCATGAATTGACTAGTGGATTTGGAAGGCATTTTTGTCTAAGAGTGCCAAACTTCATCATGAACCTTGTGATGGAAACTTCCATATTCTGGCATTTCTCTTCTAGCTGTAGCATCAAGTTTCTTTTTGAAATCACTTCCTTGACTTCAAGAATTGTATCTGTCCTGTCAGCTATACCAATTTCTTCCCATTCTTGTCTATTCTTTGAATTAAGAAACTTAATAATTTCATTAGCCTCTTCTTGCTTCTTGTGAAGTTCTTCTTTTATCTTATGGATGGATTCTCCTGCTGCTTTGAATAGATAATTTTGTTCATAGATAAACTGTATGGATGGCCAAATATCATTGACAGATTCAATGATATTGGCCCATAGCTACTGCTTGGCCTATGCCATAGGTTCTTTTAGTGTTAGACCTTTCTCTAACTTCTTCAGTTTCTCATTCAACCTGTTTTCCTTTTGTTCTTCATTTTTGTGCATAATCAGAGCAAGTTTCTTTTCATCCTCCAAACTTTTAGCTGTTCTTTAAGTCTTTTGATTTCATTTTTCTGAATAGACATGTCTTGCATTGATTTAACTAACTTACTTGCCTCATTTGTAGGCTGGACTACTTTCGTTGATGACTCTGTTGCTGAAGTTGTTGGTGAGGTGACAGGAAGGGTTGTAGCCATTGGGACTGTAGGGGCCAATGATTCTGCTAGTATGGAAGGGACATCAGTAGTGACTATAGGGACAACACTGACAGGAACTTCTTCTGCTCTGGCTTTTTTCTCCTGGACCAACTTATCTATTTCATTCTCCATTTCTTTTATCTGGGTAGTCAACTGAAGTATGAGATTCATCATATCATCTTTTTTGTTTACATCCTCTAACACTTCCTTTTCCTAAGGATGTTCAGTAGGAGTCAACTTAAGTTGCTTCTTTAATCCCGCAATGTCTGCATTCTTTTTCTTTATTAATTCATCTACACCTTTTACATTTGTTGGATCATATCCTACTTCAATAATCAAATCTTCCAGTGATTTGATTCTGTTATCCTTAGCCTATGAGGATGCATTTTCCAATTTACGCTAATATTTGATGTTTCCAAGAGTTTTTTTAGACTTCTGTACACTCATGGATTTATTTGTCATTGTTGAATAAAGAATTTCACTAGCTTGTTTTTGAAATTCTATCTGATCAACTGGATGAAGATCTTCTGCTTGAACTTCATATGATGTCTTTTTGTAATCAGCTAATGATTTTGGATGCTTTACTTTAGTCTGCAGGAAGGTCATCTGCATCTTCCTAGTTTTGTAGTCAAAAGTAGAAAGAAATCTACTTTGGTCACTGGGTGACTACTTCCAATATTGGTTATATGTATTAGTCTTCAAGGCTTCATTTCTCATCTTTATTTCTTTGTATTTCTGCATGATATAAATCTCCTTCTCTGCTGGTTTGCTGGATGAGGATACTTCAACACTGTGTTGTTTCTAAATTAGCTGAGTGTTTGAATTTGAAGGTTGGTGTGTTTCTTTAGCAATTGCAGGTGGAGCATTGTCTTTCACCACTCTTTATGAATCAATTACTTCTATTGTTTCCACTTCTTAATTGACAGAATTTAATCTTGGCTTCTTCCTGTACATGAATTTAAATTTGGTTTCAGTTGTAGTCTCTGCAGTGTATGATCCTTCTTATCTGATTATTTTTGAGTTTCTATCTTCTTGGGCTAGAGTTTGCAAGATTTGACTAGTATCACCTTGCTTCTCTGCCTCTATCAAAGTGTTCTCCAACCATTCAGATTGGTTGGATTATTTCTCAATGTCTGGGTTTTTCTCATGTACATAAGGAGTTAATTTGCATTTAACTCTCAATTTGCTTATTACTCCTAGAGGATCATAGTACAACAGAAAAATCTTACTAAATTTAAACTCCTGCAAATACTTTTCAGCCTCTGGACCTGCTCTTCTACTGTTAAAAATAAAAGGGCCAACCTGATTTTTTATTTTGAATTTTGTCTTCTTTTTGGCAGCCAAGAAATTAATTCCAGCAGAATTAAGGATTTGTTGGAAATACTGAGAGGGAGGTGAATCAATATTTATTTTCAATTGTTAATTATTGCCAGTTAGATTCTACACAATTACAGACAGAGATGTGTATAATGATAATATTAAGGATTAATAAGAATTTCAATCCTATTTCTAATAATGATATAAAATATATGAGTGAGGGCACCACCCCTTTTAATGAAACAGACACCAACCTATTTCCAAGCACCAACTTGGAATTTGATGAGGCTCCGACCTTTAGGGCTTTGACCCTATCTTCTCAAGGTACCAACCTTGTGTTTAGGAGCTCCTACTCCAAGGACACCAATCCTTCTTTGCTTGGTTTAATAGATAATGTGAATAATACTTACTTGAATGTTCTTGACATATTCATCACTGTATTATTTCTTCCAAAAATCTTCACTGACTTCACTGTCCAATGAACTTCAAAGATGCTCCACTGCCCAATCACCTTGTTGTGTGTTGACTTCAATTTCAAAATTAACTTGCTTCACTATTCAGGTGTAAGTATCTTCATTGTTCAAGGTGTTCACTGTACTTGGTCTGAATTCTGCACCATCAATCTAGCACCATTTTGCACCATACTGCACCATCAATTCTGCACCACAGTTTGCACCAAGATTTCGCCACACAACACTAATACTTCTGCGCTATTCAATGCTTTTCTAAAAGATTTTCTCACTTCATAATGGGCTGAGCTTTGTCACCCAACAAACAATTGTAGAGTCTGAGCTTTGTTGCTAAGATTAGTTGCCTGTCATGTCGGAGTTTAGTCCTCTAAATTATCTATGATATCCGAGCTCTGTGGTGGAGACAATCCTTCTTATACTCGAACCTCCAAATTGTATATTACAGTGGGTCTGAATGTCCTGAGGCACGGTGATTTAGGAGTGTATTACAGTGAGCAAGGTTCGAAGATAATGTAGGTTACACAATGATAGCATAGGCACAAAGGTTTTACAATAAGACTGCACCACTATTTCGAGTCACGACAGGTCTGAAGGTAAGATAGCATGGGTCTGTGGAGTGATCTGAGCTACAACAAGGGACTCCAAGCTATTGTGTATGTGCACCAAGCCAAAAAATAGATCCAAGTAGAAACAGGTCTAAAATATGAAGTGTTCTGAAACTATTACAGTGGATAAGTTGCCTGGAGGTGTCAAATATCTAATTTAAAACTCAGAAACATTCATCCGTAGACCATTTCTCCTTAATTTATGTTTCCTTTCTTTTAAGTTCACGAGTTGTGAACTGTAATACTCTTCTCTGTGTATAATCACCGAATTGAGTGTTAAAAAAGAAGACCAAAAACCTTGTATATATAGTCTTATTTCAATGCTAAATGAAAAGACATGTCTCCACATGTAGGCCGACAAGGGATGGCTAGGACAGGTCGGCTCCAAGACCAGAATAATTTCCTTAACTTGAAAAATTCATATCTCCCAAACCACTTGGAGTTTTGGGGCATGTAAAGACTCATTAGAAAGGGAAAATTATGCTCTAAATGATGGTGAAGGTCTCACAAAGAAATTATTCTTCTAAGATTGTGAAACATATTTTTCTTTGTGACTGTCCTTAAATTTTATGCATAAAAAGATTGGGACAACATGAGGAATGTTTGGGGCAGCGTGGCTTCTACATTATTTAGTTTCTTCATTGTTATTAATGCCATGTAGCATTATGTATCAACAATGTCATCATATACTAATGCAGTGATATTTCATAGTGCAACCTTCATCTCAGTCAAAGTCATATTGACATCAATGACAATCTAAATTAACAATCTCCCCCTTTGTCATCAATTGCAAATGGGGTGCCCAAGTACTTCCCCTGTCAAGCTGCTTCCCCTAACATACTGTACTCCTGACATGCTGCGTGATTTAATGTGATGCAAGATCAACGACTCCCATCTTTTGGCGAAGATACTCAAATGCTTCTCGTGGAAGGGGTTTTATAAAGATATCAACAATTTTCTCTTTTTTATTGACGTATTCCAACTTGATTTTATGTTCAGCAACTTGTTCACGGAGAAAGTGGTATTTGATTGGAATATGTTTGGTCCATGAGTGCATCACCGGATTCTTTGAAAGACTGATGGCGCTAGTATTGTCACAAAAAATAGTAACTAGTTGCTTAGTTTCTATGTTTACATCCTTCAAGGCTTCCTTCATCCATATAATTTGTGTACAACAATCAACAAGAGCTATATATTCGGCTTCAGCTGTAGAAAGGGATATAGATGATTGTTTTTTTCTGGGCCAAGATACAAGACAATCTCCCATAAAGAATGCATTTCCACTGGTACTTTTTCGATCATCCACGTTTCCATCCCAATCAGCATCAGAGTAAGATGTCACAATAAGAGTTGAACTCTTAGGATAACAAAGACCGAAATCAATCGTTGCTTTCAAATATCTGATAATTCTGTTCACAGCTGCTAGATGGGATTGTTTAGGAATTGACAAAAATCTTGCTACCATTCCTACTGCTTGCATAATATCTAGTCTTGTATCAGTTAAGTATCGGAGAGCTCCAATTATTTATCTATAAAGAGTTGCATCTATGAGAGGGGTATCATCATCTTTTCTTAATTTAAAATTTGTGGTCATCGGTGTGCTCATAGGTGCACAATATTCCATCCCATATCTTTTGAGCATGTCTTTAAGATAATTTTCTTGAGATATAAACATGCCTACAGAGGTTTGAGATATTTGTAGCCCAAGAAAGTAAGACAACTCACAAATCATTGACATCTCGAATTTTTTGGACATATTTAGAGCAAATTCATGGCTCATTTCTTCATTATTTCTAGCCAAGATTAGACCATCAACGTAAACAAGAGTGATCAGAAGTTTTTCCTTGTCTATATTCATGTAGAGATTGCTACCTACCACTCCCTTTTTGAAACCCTCTTGTTTCAAATAGTGATCCAACTTTTCATACCATACTCTAGGGGCTTGTTTTAATCCATACAAGGCCTTTTTTAGTTTGTATACAAAGTCTTTTCCTTCAGCAAGATCAAATCCTTCTGGTTGCTCCATGTAAACTTCCTCCTTGAGATCTCCATTCAGGAATGCTGATTTTACATCCATTTGATAAACCTTGAATCCTTTTGAGCAAGTAAATTCTAAAAACATTCTTATGGCTTCCATTCGAGCTACTGGTGCAAAGGTTTCTTTGAAGTCAATTCCTTCGACTTGCGAGTATCCTTTGCTGACAATTCTGGATTTATTTCTGATGAGTTGTCCATCTTCATTCATCTTGTTTTTTAATACCCATTTTGTTCCAACTATATTTCTATCTTTTTGGGTGAGGTACCAGTTCCCAAGTCTCATTTTTTTCGATTTGAGAAATTTCTTCTTCCATGGCCTTTATCCAATAAGGATCTTTGCTTGCTTGAGAAAAATTTTCAAGTTCTATTAAAGATAATAGAGCCACATCATCTTTTCTTGGGGTGCTTATCATCCTTCTTCGAGTTTGGATTCCTTCATCTATATTTCCGATGACCTGTTCTTCTGGATGATATCTTTGAATGAAATTGATCTTGCAGGGAGTTGTGAAGATTCACTTTGAGGTTCACTTTGAGGTTCTTCATTATCCTCTTCTTTTTCAGGTTCTTCTTCTTCACTTTATTCAAAGAAAGGCTCAACTTCATGATCTTCAATTATTTTTTCTGGAAGGCCTTCATCAATGTTCACATCAATGCTTTCCACTATTCTTCGTAGACGATTGTTGTAACATTTGTAAGCTTTGCTCCTAGTGGAGTATCCAAGAAATATTCCTTCGTCAACTCTAGAATCAAATTTACCTAGTGAGTCATCATTTATTTTTATGAAACATTTGCTTCCAAAAACCCTGAAATATTTTACTAAAGCAGGTCTTCCTTTCCATAATTCATAAGGAGTCTTTTCATTATTTGGTCTTAGTTGAGTTCAATGTAAGGTATAAACTGCGGTGCCAACTGCTTCTCTCCAAAATTTTGGTTGCAAATCAGCTACTAGTAGCATTGTCCTTGCCATTTCTTGAATGGTTTGGTTCCTTCTTTCAACTACTCCATTTTTCTTGGGTGTCCTAGTAGTAGAGAGTTCTCTTTCGATTCCATGCTCTTTACATAATTCATCAAATTATTTTGAGGTGAATTCTCCTCCTCTATCCTTTCTAAGACATTTAATCTTAGAATCTTTCTCATTCTCAATGAGAGCCTTAATATTCTTAAAACATTCAAATGCTTCGGATTTGTATTTTATGAAATATATTCACATCATTCTAGTATAATCATCAACAAATAGAGAAAATTACCTTTCACCTTGAAGAGATGGAGTTCTAGTTGGCTCACACAAATCTGCATGAATGATTTCCAAAGGTTTTGTTGTTGAGAACTTCTTATTTTTGTGGCTAGTTCTGGTTTTCTTTCCATGTTGGCATGGGCCACATACAACTTGATTTGGTTTGCACGTTTTTGGAATATCCCTTACTGCATTAATTTTGCTGATGTTGACTAGGTTATCAAAACTTGTATGCCCCAATCGCTTGTGCCATAACCAACTTTCATCTATTTGACTTAAGTAACGTTTATCTTCTTGGATCCTACTGATGTAAACATTATCTGGTGTTCTTACTCCTTTCACCACAAGTTCTCCCGAGGATGAGTCTCTTATTTCACAATTTTTTGTACTAAAGACAAAATTATGTCCTTGGTCACAGATCTGGCTAACACTTAAGAGATTGTGTTTGAGCCCTTCTACCAGCAAGGTATTTTGAGCCTTTCCTAATCCATTGACAAGGGTAGCAGTTCCTTTTCCAGTTATTTTAGTGGATCCACTTCCAAAGGATACATTTCCATTTTTATTTTTCAATGAGATAAACTTCTTTTGGTCACCCGTCATATGTCTTGAGCATCCACTATCCAAGAACCAATGATTTTCTTCACTATGAGCACATAGAGCTAGGCCACATTTATCAGTTTTGAGATTTACATTTTTAGCTTTCTCCCTTTTGAGAGGAAAATTTTGTTCATTATGATCACCATTATCACATAATGAGCAAGACGGATCAAACTTAGCCAAAGGATCAAAGGAATTGTAAGTTTTGATTTGTCCTTTCTCTTTAGGACCACGTAGTTGGCTTGTTTGATCATTCAATCTTGGTGCTTCATTCTTATGAGCCTTGCAATGCTTAGCTTGATGCCCAACGTTTTTATAATTGTAACAATGCCCAAGAAAAATAGTTTGATACCTGTTGTAGTATCCATAGCTTGAACCAACATTCTTCCTTGGAGTTGCTCTTTCTTCAATTATTGGTTTTGAGATGGGACTTTGTTCTTGACGAGATGACTTTTCTTCTTTTGGATGGCAAGAGAGTACATCAACATAACTTCTGGCATTATTCTTTGTACTTGATGATTCTCCTTTGAAACCAATTCCACACTTGTCATGTTGAGGTTTTTGAGTATTAAGAATATTGTCAAGAGCTAGAGAGCTTTTCCAACTCCTTTTAACTTGCTCTAATTCCTTTCTTAGATATATTATTTCAGCTTCATGTTTTTCACAGATATCATCCTTCTCTTTTAGCTTAATGTTCAAGAAGTCTCCCCTTCTTTTTGCTTCCTATATTTTTATTTTGAGAGAAATTATCTTCTTTTGTAGATTCTCATTTTCTTCAATGGCACTCATTAGTAAACTATCCATGTTTCTTTCAGCTTCTATTTCTGAGTCATCATCATTTGTAAATGCCATGAATAATTTTTCTTTTCTTCCAACATAATTACTTTCCTCATCTGATTCATCATCACTTTCTTTGTAATGACACACATTTCTAGTTGATTTCCTTTTTATGACTACAAATTCATCTTCATCAGACTCATCTTGTTTGGAGAAGAATTTCTTCTTATTAAACCCTTTCTTTTTGTACATCATTCTTTTATAGTCCTTTTCATCATCACTATCATGTTTATGATGACATTTTGTAGCATAATGAACTATTCTTCCACAATTGAAACAAATAAGAGAGTATTTACCTTTTAGCTTAGATCCCCTTTTTAGTCTTCATAAAAATTGAGCTAACTCGTTTTCAATATCAGATTCATAGTTGTTGCAATTCCATCCTTTTCCTTCTTTTGTAGATCTTGAGGCTTTGAAAGCGACTTCTTTGAAATTTGGGCTCCCTTTCCTCATCTCATATGCAATAAGGATTCCATGAAGTTCATCCATATTGAGAGTATCTAGGTCCTTCATTTCTTCTATGGCACTTACTTTGGAGTCAAATCTGTCAGGAAGCGATCTCAGGATTTTTTGAACAATGGTGCTTTCTTCAATATTTTCTCCTAGTCCTTTAAGAGAGTTAACCACTTCAACTACTCGGAGGAAGTATGATGAAATATCTTCTTCATCATCCATTTTTCAGACTCTTGAATTGTATTCTATAGTTTTGAAGCTTTTCCTTCTTAACTTTGGAATCCCCATCATATAGAGAAGCCAACTTATCCCATACTTCTTTGGCTGAGTCACAATCCATGATTCCACTAGTGATGGAATTTAAAGCTTTGGCATTAGCAATGTAGGCTCTTCTTTCATCTTGATCAATTGGAAGACTGGCGAGAGCTTTGTACCCATCCAAAACAAAGTGCCATACTTTAGGACGAAGAGACATTAGATAGTAGGACATCCTCTTTTTCCAAAAACTAAAATTTATTCCATCAAAGATAGGCACTTTCCCTGTTGCTTCTGTGTTCTTCATTTTGCCTAAGAATCCTTATTCTAGTTGTTAGGCTGATAACGAAGAATATGGTTCTGATGCCAATTTTTGGAAATACTGAGAGGGGGGTGAATCAATATTTCTTTTCAATTGTTAATTATTTCTAGTTAGATTCTACAAAATTACAGACAGAGATGTGTATAATGATAATATTAAGGATTAATAAGAATTTCAATCCTCTTTCTAATAATTGTATACAATAAATGATTGAGGGCACCAACCCTTTTAATGAAATGGGCACCAACCTTTTTCCAAGCACCAAATTGGACTTTGATGAGGCTCCGACCTCTAGGGCTTTGACCCTATCTTCTCAAGGCACCAACCTTGTGTTTATGAGCTCCTACTCCAAGGACACCAATCCTTCTTTGCTTGGTTTAATAGAGAATGTGAATAGTACTTACTTGAATGTTCTTGAAATATTCATCACTTATTATTTCTTCCAAAAATCTTCACTGAATTCACTTTCCAGTCAAATTCAAAGATGCTCCACTGCCTAATCACCTTGCTGTGTGTTGACTTCAATTTCAGAATTAACTTGCTTCACTATTCAGGTGTAAGTATCTTCACTGTAAGTCCTTCAATGTTCAAGGTGTTCACTGTACTTGCTCTGAATTCTGCACCATCAATATAGCACCATAAATTTTGCACCATTCTGCACCATACTGCACCTTCAATTCTGCACCACAGTTTGCACCAAGAGTTCACCACACAACACTAATACTTCTACGTTATTCAATGATTTTCTAAACGATTTTCTCACTTCCCAATGGGCTGATCTTTGTCACCCAAAAAACAATTGTAGAGTCCGAGCTCTATTGCTAATATTAGCCATCTGTCGTGTTCGAGTTTAGTCCTCCAAACTATCTATGATATCTGAGCTCTGTGGTGGATGTTAGAGTCGATATCTTCATCCCTCCGTCAGAGATCAAATTTCTCTTGTTGCATTTCATTTTAGGTGTCTCACTCAGTTCAGTCAGCCGCATTCCATTAGGAGCATGGATCATCTGATGGTAGGGGCTTGTCACTCATATCCCTCATGTCTTATACCTGCTAGCCTATTTCTGTTCATTAAAATCATTTACAGTCATTTTTGGTCTCATAGTTGGCAAAGACTCATTTAGGGTTTTTTGTCTTATTAGGTCTAGGGTTTAGTTAATCCGGTCTTCAGAATGCCTAATAATGGTCAGTAGGCACATGAGGAAGCTTGAAATGAGGTTTCAATGCAAAAAATTTCATCATCATAAGGCTTAATAATGATTTTTCTTCAAAACTCTGTTTTGAAGAAAAATAGTCTATTTCATCTTTATGTAATAAATGCAATGTAATTTTCAAGTTTTTTAGTTGTAATAACACTCCACTCGCAACCTTGGTTGCCTTTGAAAAAGCTTCATGCCATCCATTCCCCTGCAAGACAGACAGAAAAGCTCATCATTCAGTCCAAAAGCAAAAGGGAGACAAAACTGAGTTTTTTGAAAAATGTCAAATTTGCAACATTACAAAGTGGGTTTTTTCAAATGAAAAATCAAAGTCTTTGGTATATATATCATTTTCATGTTTCAAAAATTCATTTGTATGCCAAAGAGACAGCAGTGATCCAAAGAAGAGTTGTGAGGAGCAAAGTAAGTAATTGGAGGGCAGACTGTGTTAAATTGCCAAGCGCGACGCATTGGGCAACTGTTGCGATGCATCGGGCAAGCGTGACACATTGGGTCGGCTCACCATATGCAAATTTGTTCATGTGCGGTGCAATGGGAGGACGCGGCACACTCGGTTGGTTGCGCGATGCACATGGTAGAAAGCAAATTTCTTGCCATTTCTTCCAACTCATCAGATCAACTCGGTCCCTTCTTGTTCTAGTAAGTTCATGCGACCCCTCTTTTTCCATGAACATGTGTATGTTGTGGATTATGAGAATCTAAAATACAAAAAATAAAACCCTATTCTCTTGTTTGAGGATTGTCTCCTTTATGGTTTTGAAACTTGTTTTGGGCCAAATATTTCCATTTCTCCACCTTGTTTTTCCCCTCCTCATTGTTTATCTTCTCACCACAGTCCCCTTTTCCTATTCACCTTATATCCCTAGTTACTCATTCCTACCCATTTCCATTCCCTACCCATCCCACTTGTAAATTTTTCCCAAACCCCCAAGTTTATCCCAAAAAACTAAGTGGTTGTCCCTAAACCTTTCAAAACACAGATTTCAAGTGGAAAATTTCTATTTTCACTTGGTAAAAGTCCATTTTTCCCACTACCCTATTCCTCCATATCCCCTCCCATATTACCACATATTTGGAAATCAAATAAAAAACACTAAAATTTTCATTCTCATCCAAGACGACATAGACCTTGCATAGACCTTGGACATCATGGAGACAGATACCGATACATCTTATGACCAAGACAGTGATTCCATCACTAAACTACATGCACCTAGAAGGCCTCATAAGAGTGGCAGACATGTGAGGGAGGAGCCCACCTCATTGGCTGAATTGCAGGCTTGTCCACTTGCCATGGCATGTTTTCAACAGCAGTCATGTTATCAATTTTGTGAAATGGTTGCTAGGGTCCATCATCATCAGGAGCTGGCTCATTTGTTTGTGTTGCATTTACATGATGGTTAGGTCACCCTTGTCGGTGTGACATTCACCTTAACACCGGAAACTATCTCTTAGGCAACCGGGATACCAAATGTTGGAGAAAAATGGAAAAAAAGACAGCAGGTTCACAGAGTGCACTATGAACCATATATCAGGCCTAGCTTTGTGAAAAAACTCAGCAGAGTTTTTCCTTTCCAGTTCTTAAAGGATTCCTATGCTCCTCTGATGAAACTTATTATCAGATATTTCAGTTGTGAGGGCCAGTTTTCACGTCTCTATGCCTATCATATCAGGTTATTGATGCATTTTACTAGGGTGAGGATGATGGCCCTCCCTTATTTCATGTTCCGAAATATTGAGAGGATGACCACTCTCGTGCAAAGGAAAACCCCTGAGCAGCAATACAACAGTATCTATCACTTTACACTCATCAAGATTGTGGTTTTGCATTAGCTCGGCTTGCAGGGTATTTCATGGGAGGATTTCAGTTTTAATGATTTCTTCACAGCTCCTCAGGTTCCTTTAGAGGTTGTTCATGATGTAGGTGAACCTTCATATCAGCATGAGGGTCAAGAGACAGAGACTACTAGTGTGCCGATGTATGTCACTTATAAGAGAGGCACTAGAGGATTATTTGCAGTAGCCCGACGAGTATTATCTCCACCTGGGGTGGAAGGGGTCTCGCTTCCATCATCAGCAGCACATGTACAGGTACAGGATAGAGGTAAGAGGCCCATGCAGGATGAGGCACCTTCAGGAAGCCAAGATACATGTTTCATACTCATTGATGAGGATTTGAGCTCACCAAGCTCAAAGTTGAGAGAGACTATTTAGGAGCAGAAGGCGGAGATAGACACTTTTTCCGTCAAGTTGCAAAGACCCCAATGGATTATCAACTACCTTGAGCAGCGAAACAAATAGTTGGAAGATCGGAAAACTATCATGGAGTTGCAAAATATCCATGAGAACCGACAAGCTTCCCAAAGAAGCCAAAACAAGATGACATCTATTGAGCGAGAGATTGAGGCTGATCGAGAGACTTGGCTTGAGAGGGTCAATATTCATTTGGAGAAGCTGTTGGAGAAGGCCAACAAGGAAAAGAACATGCTAAGGTGTTGAGCCCCAAAGATGTCCTTTCCCTTCACCAAATTTCACTTCATTTCCTTTGTCCCTTATCAATTACAGGCTTAAATGGTCAATAAGATTGATTAAAGTCACTTTAGGAATGTATACAATGACTGACTTGCTATATTTTCATGGTTTTGTTGTTTTAGTAATTTTTGACTAGACTCAGCTACAGAATGCAACCATTCTGTAGCCAGTCGCCTATTCCACAATTATCTTCATGTTCTCACAGGTTACAGGTGTCACTTCAAGGAAAAATGCATATGGTTGAATTCCACAACACTCCCACATCATTTATTTCTCTCTATGAAGTCTGAGAAAGAAGCTACAGGTGGTTATGCACGTGGAAGAGATCAAAGCCAAGAAGCATATTCCTACCCAGACAGGGAATCTACAGATGTCTCCAACAAAGTACAAGGCTTCCATAAGAGTTCTAATTTGATTTTGATTGAAAAAGACACTTGTTCCTGTTTCTTCTCAAGGGTAGTTATGTATTTATTTTATAAGAATGACTTGGAAGACCGAGAGATAGCTAGCTAAATTGATGTTTTGTTGCTAGATCTCAAAAGATCGTAATACTCTATTTTTGAAATACTTTTCCTTTAATGAAAGAAGTACCGCTTAATTGCAAGATCTGAGGCAATCTTGAGGAGATTTGTATGCTAATCCAGTGGTAGAGGGCCCCTACTGCCCGAGAAGCTTTGTGCACATTGTTTAGATAAGTAACTTTAGCCTTGTTGTATTCCTAGCTTCAACAATTTTCTGAACTTTGTGTTTTATACTCACTTGCATTGGATGCTACAGTCTAGTCTTGTTCTTACAAATTATTCCAAAATATCACTAATATTGAATGAAATATAACTGTAGTATTTTAGGAATTAGTTGCATTTTTCTGAACTTTATGTTTTTGTGCTCAATTACATCAATTGTTACAGCTAGTCTTGTTCTTACAAATTATTCCAAAATATCACTAACACTGAGTGAGACTTAGCTGTGGTGTTTTAGAGCTTAGTTGCGTTTTTTTTAACTTTATGTTTTTATGCTCATTTACATCCCATGTTACAGCTAGTCTTTTTCTATGAATTTTTCCAAAATACCACTAACACCGAATGAGACAGAGCTGTAGTATTTCAGTGATTAGTTGCATTTTAGTTTAGTTGAAAAACTTCGGAGGTTAATGGCACTCTAGTTCAATTATGTTCACTGTATTTCAAAGTTTGAATGATTGCATCCTAGTTCAATTTTATCCATTGTATTTTTAGTTTTATTAGTCAGTTGTATTCTAGTTGTTAAGTTAGACTTGATGGCCTTCATTATTTACAAACCACTCATGTTCTTAATTTCTACTAATACATCATCATCATAGGAACAAGAATTGGTAATGTCATTTTGAAGTCTTGACTGTTCTGCAACTTCTCATAATTTCACAAACTGCCTCTTTTCCAAAGCTATTCCAAAAGATTTCTAATTCTTGAATAAGGTTTAACAGTGATATTTTGAGTTGTGGAATGGGTTAATTTCAGTGTCATAGGTTAATTTAGAGTATAATTCTTCACTAGGTTGCAGACTATCTTTTTCCAAATGTGTTCCAACAAATTTCTAGCCATGGATGAGATTTTCTCTGTGATATTGTAGATTGTTGTTTACTTAGAAGAACCTCATTACATTAAACTTATCCTTTTCTCAAATTATTCCAACATATTTCTAATGAATGAATTGGACTGAGTTCATGCTATGAGTTATTTTTCTTGTTAAAGTATTGCATTTTCTGTTCTCAAGTGCCATACATAGTTTAGAATAGGTTTTTCTCTGTTTTAGTGTGACCAACAACTTCTCTTTACCAACACTTAGTTCTTTTCCTCCTAGAATAAAAACACAAAATTAAAAACATTGGAAAAAAACTAAACACAACGTAGTGAGAAACAGATACCTAGGCACATATAGTGCACTTCACTTCAACAGTTTACTAGCCCTGGTTGACAATTTATGACATCAATCTAGGAACACTAATTTGAGTGGACATTTTGGCGCCGTTGCTGGGGAAGTGTAACTAGGTAGCCTTGTTTCTTACCTCCCAAAAACAATGATATGCGTAGAGAAAGAGACTCAAGGGGTAGATTCATAAGAAGAAGAAGCTTGATTCCTAGAACACCACTTGTTTCACCAAGACCAAGAGCCATCACACCTCCAACTCAAACCCACATTCCATCCTTTACTGATCCTAGAATTCCAGAGGACTTAAGATCAGATATTCCATTAGAAAGACCTTCTACTTTACCCACTGAACCTGTCTTAGAAGAAGATCCTGAGACCCCTGCTGGGGACATAAACTTTTCAACTTCCACAGAAGAATAAACTATGGCAGAAGAAGGGGGAGGAGGAGTTTTTAATGGATAACACACACTATTTGGAGGGGGTAGAGGTAGAGGTAGAGGAGAAGGAGGTAGAGGTGCAGAAGGAGAAGGAGGCAGAGGAAGAGGTAGAAGAGAAATGGGAAGCTCTTTTGGGTTTCCTATAGTAGATGAAGAAACCAATGCAACTATGAAAAACATTTCACCCTCTGTCCTTCCAAAATTTTATGGACTTAAAAATGAAGATCCTGAAACCTTCCTATTTGAATTTGAAGTCCTATGTAGAACCTATGACTACTTACAAGATGCTCAAAAACTTAAACTATTCCCTTCAACATTGAAAGGAGCAGCATTAAAATGGTTTATGAGTTTGATCAAAAGTTCTATTAGGACATGGGAAGACATGAAATAAGCATTTCTAGAGAGGTATTTGGATTACTGTATGCCAGTCAACCATAAGGAGGAAGTGTTTAAAATGTTACAAAAAGAGGATGAAAATTTGGAAGATTTTTTGGAGAGGTTTAACTATAAAATCAAGAGGGAAAGAACGTCTATACATTCATTCCACTAGATCCTTCAAACTTTTGTAAAAGTTTTTCCCCCTTTCATTAACCTCCAGCACCACTCCAGATGAGCTAAGGAGTAATTTGTTTTCATTTGCATGTTCTATTTTTTTTCTTTTCTTAGAACGACATTCCTTTTTTGAGTTGTTGGTCCCTGTAGAACATTTAACATATGTGAATTAATAGATTGTTTAACACATGTTATCTAATAATTTTAATTATATTATTAATGAAAATTAAAAAAAAGAAACTCATATTGGATCGATAATATTTTTTCATTCACCTAATTCATCCATTTGCAATTTTTCCATCAATTTTTTACGCTCTTTTGGTCCTAGACCAAAAATAATCTTATCAAGCTTCGTCATTTTGTGGCTCTACATGATACACAGTAAACAATACATATTAGTTAAACTTACATATAGTTCAAAAATAATATTTTTGGTAAAGAATTTACAAAGAAATTTCCTTTTTTTCTTTTCTTGATGTGTTATTAGTATTTTTGTTACTTGATCTCTTATCAGCCATTTATTTATCAATATGAAACCCGTACCATATCATTCATTAATATATTTTATAAATAAATTGTCAACTTTTCAAGTGAAAAAAAATTATCAAGAAATCGTGCGGCATTCTTGGTGTACGCACCGATGTCGGTGCATGGGGGTCTTATAAACGCACCGCAAAAATAGTATAATAGATCGTACAATGTTCTATGTCAACAAGGAGTACCGGTGCGTTACATGTTAACGACCGCACCGATTAACATAGAAAAAATAATAAAAATTGTCCAATGTTATTTTTTGTAGCATAAACGCCACGCGAAAATAAGGAACCACCATACGGTGCTCTCTATCAACTAGGAGACCTGGTGCAGTGCGTTATATGTTACATGGTGCACCGATTAACAAAATAAAATATTTTTTTGCGAAACAGCATGTGCACGGTGCGCCATAATGAAATAGTGCACTGGTGCCCTATTTTACATATGGTGCACTGATTAAGACAAAATTGTTTTTAATTTCTTTATTACACAATACTTTCGCGGTGCGCTGGGATAATCCAGCGCACTGGTGCACTAGGTTACACCGGGTGCACCGATAAAAAAAATATTTTTTTTCAAAAATTCACGCAAGGGACGACATGGATTGAGATCCGACTATGCAAGTCATCCCATGGGTTGGATGTCATAGGCCTATATATAGTAATACAAACCCTATAAATCTAAAATGAAAAACCCTAATTCCGAAATCATAGAAACAGGGAGAAGAGAGGGCAGAAACAATAATAATGAAGGGTTTAGGGTAAAAATAGATTTTTTTTTGTTTCTGAAAATGAAAAACAAATTGAAATTTTTTTCTTACTGTGTAAAAAAACTGCAGAAAAGTTAAAAAAATAATAAAATTTAATCACGAGATCGTTTGAAATTCTATGCTACAGGGTTTGAATCACCAGATGTTTGGAATTTTGATTGTCTGAATACTTCTGTTCGAATGTATTTCATTGCTCCACAGTGATCTCATGCTCTCTTGCTCCAAGTATGTCTCTTGCAAATCTCTGGCTGAAATTTTTTGCAAAATTAGTGAAATAATGAAAAGTGTTTAGTATTTAAAGAATTGTTTTATGAAATTAGGTTTTCGAAAATATTTTGCCGCCCATTTTTCAATTTACCGTCTTTTTTTCACTGAAAGAAAATATAGTTGCGCTTTTTTTATTTGTGTTTATTCGTCAACGGTGTGTCACTTAATAGCACCGCACCGGTGTGTCCTTTGATAACATGACACCAATGCGCAGTAACTAAAGCGCATCGATGTGGTTATTTGTACATTAGCACCGATTGCAAGAAGTCAATTTTTAAGGCACCGAAATTACTTTTAGGTGTGTACACCAAAATTTATTGTTGATTTTGCTCAAATGCAGGGAGAAAATATCATAATTATATCAAATGGACAATTCTTCAAAATCCAGCTCATTCTGTAATGTTTCTCAAAGTCCATCGCGGAGTTCTCCCTATCCATCTCGAGGCGTAATATTTACTTCAGATTTTATTTATATTTTCATTATCTAATTGAATTTATGTTTTCTTATCCATGTTAATCATGCACAACTTAATTAAATTTATAATGTATACAAATTTGCAGGTTCATGCAGATTCAGAATCGAGTTCAGATACACAAAATATTCAAACATCTCCAAAACGACGGAAGCTCTTATCAGGAGCAGCATACCGCAAGGCACATTTGGTAGATGAAAATGGGCAGCCACTTCACCCTGCCAATTGTAACAATATTTCATCTTCTAGCCACCATCCTGGAACAATGATAGTAATTATTATAATTGTTTGGTATATTGATTAATGTAATTATTTCAACGTCAAACCAATTAATCATGCAATATTGTCAACGTGCTTACTAATTAATATCATATATTTTGTACTAATCATGTTCATTTTTTTTTTTTAATTATTAGGATCCTAGTGATGATGAGCGACCTACCTACCATCTTCCATTGCACCCCATGACAATGTCAAATCAAGAGAAGATTGAATTAAGAGAAAAAATCGGAGAGGAACGATATCGAGAATGGTTGAATCAACCACCGATTCAATTCCCGCTACGTCCAGATTCACCAATTAGGAATGACTACAACAATAGTAGTTCTTCACAAGCTGGAAATGGAGGCAATTAACTAGAGGTTGGTATGGATTATTACTTAAGGGATACAACTTCCATGGAGATAATTTTTTTAGATGCATTCCAAAACGATGATCAGCTAGGGGATGATGCTCATATCACTGACACAATTTCACATACAACTACAATTACAATTACAATTACAATTTTAGAATTTTACATACAATTACAATTACAATTACAATCATTTCACAATAATATAATTAAAATTTTACAAATACTTTACATAGAATTACAATTACAATTACAATTTTACAATTTCACGTATGATTACAATTACAATTACAATACAATTACAGTTTTAGAATTTTACATACAATTAGAATTACAAATATTACAATTTTACAATATCACGATCATTTAATATTAAATTGATTAATAAACATCATGATCATGATAACTATTGTACAAACATCATATTCGACTAAAAAACACATTCAAATTCGCTAACATCATCGTGATCATGATCATCTAACAAAACACAATTTGCATTGCATAACATCATCACAACACAAACATCAAATATACATCTCATGTGAAATAACTACTATCACATACACATCTATCTGCAAGTTGCACATTAAATGAACATATCTAACATGACCTAACAATATACACATCATGATGATCACCAACATGTAAATTAAGTACAACTGCAACAAGAACATAAAATACATACATACATACATACATATATATATATATATATATATATATATATATATATATATATATAAAGAGTGATACATAAATCTTTAATTAAGCCTAGACATTTCACTTTACTAGAATCAAATGCGAAAAGATCTTTATAAGGTCTAGTGATGTCTAAATTCAAGGTTTCCATAATGGTTTTCGGCATTAAATTATGTGAAGCTCCTGATTCTAGCATATCATTATGTAAAATTTGATCATGAACAATCAATCTAATGTAGAAAGGAGGAACTCCTCCTTCTTGGTGTTTTCCATTTACTTCAGGACCAAAAATTAGTTCTGGTTGGTCATCACTCAAATTAACGCAGACCTTCATTTATGTTTAAAGTATCAGTGATCTATGATTTGTATAAATCATGCTTAACCAACTTTGTTAAAAGAATTGGTATCTTCAGTTTGGATGTTGAATGGTGCTTGTGATTTTCTTAACTGAATTATTTCTTCTATTGTAACTGCAGTTTGAGTGTGTTTCTCTTCTTTTTCTACAGTTAGTTTTCATTTTCTGTTTGTGTTTCCATTGTTTTAATATTTTTAATCTTCTTTTCAGGGACATTTTGCGTAGCAGTGGTAACTTTGGCAGCTTTTTAAGTTTTAGTAAATGTTTTGGCAGCAATTGTTTTAGGATCAGCTGATTGGTGATCAGCAACAGATGTTTTTGGATCTAAAATTGTTGTTTTAGCAGAAGTTGTTGTCTTAGCAGAAACATATTTTTTAGAATTAGCTGATGTTTGAACATCAATATATGTAATGTCAACAATTTTAGGACTAGGTGCATTTTTAGGACTAGAAATTTTCTGATTAAGATTTGAATTTTTCTAATTTGAATTAGAGTTTTGCTGGGTTTCCCTAGGGAGGATTTGTAGTAGTTTGGTTGTAGGAGCTTCTATTGTTTTCTTTGTCTGAGTTTGGGCATATTTCATAGTAGGGGATTCTACATTTGTCTTACTCCTAAGGTTATATTTCTTATGAACTTCATTAATTGCAAACTCATAACCTTTCTTGTAATCAAAAGAATCACTAGATTCTAATTGTAACTGTTGTAATTCATATAAATCATGTTCTTCTTGTGTAAGAAAAATGATATAGTAATTCATATAATTCATGTTCTTCATAGAATCAGCTGTAATAGTAAACATAATTTCTTTTTTAGGGTTTACTATGGCTCTCTGATCTGGGAAATAATAATATTGACAAAGTATAATCACTTCTGGGCACTGGAAATTCTATGGGAGAACATACTTTGGAAAATTAGACTCCCAAATAAAAACCTCATCTACTTGATCTATGGATTTTTCATGGCTCCAGTATTGGAGTTCAAGAAGATTAAATTCTGTGACTGTGTCATTAATCTTAAAATATCTATCAGCTAAAGGAGTATGTTCCACATCTACAACTGGAGGTTGCAGAGGGTTTAAAGTTATAATACTTTTGGAAGCCATTGTTTGTTTGATTTTACTTAGAAAAAACTAATTTAGGCCTTTAGGAGCACCTTAGAAAGATAATTATAGTTTGCAGATTGATTTAGGGTGAAACAGGGGCTTATCTATGGTCTGCAAAAGGTTTAAACTGCTCAAATTGTACTCTCTATGATTAAAAACAGTCGTAGGACCTCATAATTCTACAAAAGGACGCTTAGGGTCTGTAGAAAAGGAATTGGAAGGCAATAAGGCTTTCTTTTATTATGCAAATGCTTCTATTTTAATTCAATTACTGATTACTTTATTTATTGCTTTAGGAATCAACCTAAGAACTGAAGAATACTTGGAGAAAAATGAATATTTGTGGTTTGCACTCGGTTTCTAAGGTTAAAGAAGCTTTTTGAGGCTCTTATGGTCTTTATAAGGCTTCAGACCGGTTGTGTAGTGTATTTAGCAGCAAATGGTTGAATTCTGTTTGAAATTTGGTTTAAAACAAGGTCGGCAACAAATTTTTAGGTCAGCAAAAACTCTTATGCGGATAACTGTAACAAAAAGGGAGAAAAGGTTGCAAAGGGTGGTTTATATAAGTTTTTTAACCAACAGTGATTAGCATTAAAGTGCGGGGTTAATTCAAATGGCAGGTGGTTTTCGCAATGGCCAATAATACTACTGAGCAGTTTTCGCATCGGCCAAAAGTGGTTGGCAGTATAATTTGGATGGATGCGATCGAATGGAAATTGGCCACGTAGCAGTGAGCGAGGCTCTGAAAACCATGTATTTTGCAAGGTTAGGGTATAGATAAAGGTCAAGCTTTCGAATGTGCGATAGGCGATAAGGGCCATCGGATCTGATCAGTTAAGATTTGACAGTTGGGAGGATGCGATGGAGTGTCGGGGATTGGATAGGCATGGGGCGTAGGTAATATGATGTGATAGGTTATATATGCATATAACCGTGGTTTATATTGCATGGGGTCGGGACTTTAAGTTATGTGATAGGGTTAAATATATAACCAATAGGGTTAGGGAAAGTGGGACTTTATAATAGGTGGGGCCTCAAATATATCACAACGTGGGGGAATTAAACTATAGGTTTAAAATAAACTATGGGTTGGGAAACATACATAAGGGAATTAATATATATGGGATAAAGGTATAATAGGAGTTAAATATTAGTAATGGTATATAATGCGGGAGGTTAAATACACTAAGTTTTAAATTTAAAAACTAATATCGAGAAGGCATTTTCTCAATGTGGGACCAACAATATCACCGTTTTTTAAAGAAATACTTAAGATAAATGCATTTTTTGGGTTTTTGGTGCATTTTTTAATGAAAATGGAAGTTAATAAAGGATTTTTACTTTTCCCAAGGAAAATATGCAATTTTAACTTAGGGAAAGGGGTTTTGTAAGGAAAAACGAGTGACTAATGGGGAAAAGGGTTAAAATAAAGGGGGAAAGGTATTTTTACAAGGGGAATGATTTTGAAAGGAAGTTACTAAATTAAATGACCAATTTTCTGTTATCCATGTCTTGTGAAAACTGCTTCTACCTACCCATCAACTACCCTAACATTTTTTCTTCATTTCTTTGGGTGCATTTGAGCTTGAAAACCCTTATTCATTTTTCTTTTAACAACAAACTATCTAAATCTATCCTTATTACTTCCAAGGGCTCGGATTAAAATGTTGAGCTCCTTACTATTATTTACCTAACTACTGATCTGCCAAGATTAAATAGTTTGGCTAGATCTTTATTCTCTATTTATCAGCATAAAATTTAAATCATGAGAGATCAAGATTAAAAATTTTGACCTTCATGGATTGTGGCATTTTTTGACAAGCTACACACAATCTTATTTTGCAGTAAAAAGTAAAAATTAGTGGCATTTGAATTTGCATCACTTTCATGATCTATTTTTATCTCTTTTTTTGGTTGGGGTTCAATTTTTATATTCTTTTGATTTTTTTTCTTTCAAGTCCTTTGATTTTTCTTTTAGGACTTTTACCCTCTTTACAATTTTTTCTATTTTTTAAATATGGGAAAACAATTTTGTAGAAAGAAAAGTATTTACATATTACAAGACTAATCAAAGTCAATTCAAAATTATGAATCCTATTGTTATAGGACCCTAACACCCCCCATGGTCACCAAAACCCTAGGAAAGCTAAGGTGACCAATCGTCTTAGCTGGGCATGGAACCAACCAAGAAAAACAGGTGTTCTCTTTGATAGAAAGCACCACATGGTCAATCAATGTCAGGAACTCAAGAAACCCATCGACGGTCTTGCATGGTCACAACCATACTGCATATTCATCTCTCTAATCAAGAGAATATCACACGGTTCTAATTTTCTCATAATTTCACCATACTATGAATTGTGAATACCTCCCAAGTTTACGAGTGGCAAGAGTAGAATTGAGTATGGACTCCCCAAAGGAACCACGCCACCAAAGACTGAATACTTAGAGATGGAAGAAGCACACAAATTCACCAATGCCCAACAATCTCCCAGCATCGACATCTGGCATGGAGAGTAATGTTGGTTCTCACACCATCCACTCGATAGGTACCTTTACTCCATGTACCATGTTCATGAGCCTTAACCATGAAATAGAGATGTGACCCATGATGAAAAAATTTCGGAACCTTTGCATTCAACGCAACTTCCAAGTAAGGGAAGGTGTGTGTATCCTTGGTACACCACTAAAAGAGCATGAATGTGCTCTGATACAAATAACCATAACATAAATTCTTCCACCATTTAATGTTGACGACACATAACACCATATATGATTTATCTCATCATGCATGGGAACCATGACTCGTGTTGTCTGCTCATCCTTCATTGGTGTCGAGAGCACTGCAACTACCACAACAGTATTAGTACCTTCAACGGTGCAAACCCAACCTGTCTGCACCCCATCAACCTCGTCTAGTTCCACGGAATCAAGAACATAATCATATTCATGTTTGGAGACTAGCACTGTTAGGCCTTAACCAATTCTTCACAGCCTCGCACAAACCAATTCTCCCTTAGACGTCTTGTTTCACTCTAATGAAGATATTATAGAGGCCATGATAGAACCATATTTTCCGTGGGACTCAATGTATCACCGATCGTTTTTTCTTCTAGAAATAACTTTCCTGCCTAGCAGCCCAAAAACCTAGGATATATACGCCATTGAAAGCAAATAATTCCTTCCATCTGTGAAGGTAGATTGTTTCAAAAACCTATCCCAATACCCGATGCGTTTAAATAAGGGAATATGTCAAATATTTCGCCAACCATTAAGGTGAATATCTCAAGAAAACCAGGAAAAACCAAAGAAATCTTGCTAGGGGCAACATGCTCCCCAGACAAGGTAGTCACTTATACAGACTTATTAAAAGAGTACAAGGATATCTTCGCATGGGATTATTTAGAAATTTCAATGCTAAGCCCCACCATCATAGAACACCACATTGACACTTGGCCTTACGTATCACCAGTCCACCAAAAGAAGCGTCAATTACACCCATCCAAGGCAGAAGCAATCAAACAAGATATTGGAAAGCTTCATAAATTTGGATTCATCTACTTAATTTCTTACACATCGCGGGTTTCCAGCCCTGTACCCGTCATGAAAAAACAAGGCACCATTCGAGTTTGCATCGATTATCGAGATTTAAATAAATCTTGTCCCAAGGACAACTACCCTACCCCTTTCATCGACCAGGTCATTGATGTTTGCGCCAGTCATGAGGCCTTGTCCTTCATGAATGGATTCTTAGGGTACAATAAAATTCAAATCTGGTACACGGATCTATACAAGAAGGCGTTCACTACCCCCTAGGGTAGTTCACATATCGAATCATGTCTTTCGGTCTTAAAAACGTTGGAGCCACCTTGTAGTGGCCCATGAATTATATCTTCCATGATCTGGATCACCTCATCTTAGCTTACTTGGAAGACCTCACAGTACGATCCAAGAAATGAGGTGACCATCTGGAGGACTTACGGTTGGTATTCTAACAATAACATGTTTCAGAAGTCTAATTTCATAGAATTTTTTTTAAACAGTAAGTTATTCATGATTTCATTATCTTTTCAAAAAAATTTAGGGAGGGATTTGCACGAGAGACATACTTGGAGCAAGAGAGCACTATGGAGTAGCATAACACTTTTGAACAACGACACTATTCAGAGAATCATAATTTGAAACATCTGGTGATTCACACAAAAACCTAGTAGTATAGTAAAACTGTTAAATTTTATGGTAATAATTGTTTTTTTTATAGTTTCTGTTAGATTTAATACATGCATCGTAAAAAAATTAAATTTTACTATGCATTTTACTAATAAAATCATTTACAATCTGTATTCCTATTTAGATTTTATTAAAATTTAAAAAATAAAAATAAAAAATAAAAAATAAAAATAAAATCCATTCTTACGTTAAGCCCTTGCTTCTTCTTGTTTATGTGACTGCAAATATTCACAATAAGGGCTTTTCATTTTAGATTTTTAGGGTTTGTATTACTATATATATAGGTGTTTGACATCTAACCCATGGGACCACTTGTAGAGTCAGATCCCAATCCCTATAGGTCCTTACATGACTTTTTTAAAAATGCCTTTTGTTAATCAGTGCGCCCTGTTTAATATCACACACGGTTGCACGCTTTTAGTATAATGCACCGGGCGGGTATTGACAAAAATCACTGTTTGATAAAAACAGTTTTCCGTTCATTTATTTTTATGTTAATCGGTGCTCCCGTATTAATATAACACACTAGGTCTCCTATTGACAAAGAGCATCGTATTGTGTTGCTATTGTAGTTGCGGTGCATTTAAAATAACATATCGTACCATTATCGTTTAATTTTTTTCCCGTTGTCGATGCTTAAGTGGCGAAAGTTGCACAAGTGTGGTTAAAAATATAAATGCACCGAGCACTTATTTTAGATAGACGCACCATCTTCTTGATTTTTTTTTTTACTTGAAAAGTATGTGATTTATTTATAAAATATATTAGTGAATGGTGCAGGTTTTATATTGATAAAAAAATGGATGAAAAGAGTTAAAGTATCAAAAATACTGATTATTGATTCTATGTTCTGTGCTTGGAATGGATGCGTAACATCCTAGTTCAATAATGAATTCAGCCATGGAAGATGCCCTATCTGAGCAAAATTTGATGTCGCTTGCAAAGGCTCACAGTTCTTGGCAGTAAAATTATTGGGTTTTATTTTTTTATAGAACCCCTTGTCCAGTTATCTCTCCTGAGTCCATCACTATTTCTAATTTGGTTGGTTTTGTTTATTCCCATTTCCTAGGCATGGTGGTGGTTCAAAGCATTGGGGAAACCATGTGCCATGACTTGCTCTGTCAGTCTATTTTCCTTCTTCATTTTGCATGCTACTTGAATAGTCCTGCATGTCACGATTACAACGCATTATATCTATTACAAACCGGTGCCTGCCAATTTCATGGCTCTGCATGTTAGTTTCACATCCCTGCATGTCAATTTCATAGTTTTGAAAGTCTATTTCATAGTCCTACCTATAATTTTCAAAGCTCAAATAGACAATCCTGTAGTCCGGATGGTAAGGTTGATAGCATTGTAGGCCAATTTCAAACCCCTTCCTGTCATTGTCTCAATTCTGCAAGAAAAATCTCTGAAATTGCATGCATGTCTCTGAATGACAATTTGGGGGTTAGAGGCCCTGTAGATAATGTTATTAGATTCAGGGGTAGTTTGGGGGTTAGAGGCTCTATTGATATTGTTAGTAGAGTCAAGGAAAATTTGATCAACATGTCAACTTTTGGATGGTTATTTGGGGGGGTTAACTCTATTTTATTCTGGGAATGCATGGGAGCAACTGTTCAGTTTATCGGTGTATTTCATTGTTTGGTCTATGTCTTGTTGTTTGCGATAAATGATGAGAAGGGGAAGTATAACAATAGTTGGAAGGTTACGGCATGTTCGTGAGGCATCAGTTTTGGAACTGTCATAGTTGAGAAGAGTGTAATACTCTCAGGCCTATTCAAGAGGATGATATTGGCTCCTAACAAGCTGGATTGTATTCTTTACTATATGTTTGATTTCAATATTGTTATTTTGTTTCCTTCTGCAAGTCTTCCTAGCAGATCTCACCCTCAGACGATTGCACATCGGGGGAGAAACCCGATGTGGATCTGGGTGAACGCTAAGTTGTTGGGAGACCAGTTCCAAATAAAAATAGTTAAAATGCAGTCTGGATAAAGAGAGGGCAAGGATAAAGGAAAAGAAAGAGTGGGGCCTAGCAGAAGGGGAAGGAAATCATGCATAACCACTTCCAAGCCTATGGAGAAGGGACTTGGCAATGTAAAATCTTTGATTTCTGGATGGGAATAAGATCTTAAAACCAAGGTGGTGGAAGACATCCATTAGGATGAGAGGGATCCAATTTTAATAGATCCGGGGAATACCAGAGGTAGACTGTCGCTTTTCAAGAAGTCTATTCATATTTACTGGACTATGAAGTGTTTACTGGCTAAAGAAATTGTCACTATTCAAGAGATCAGAAGAGATTCGAAGGCTGCCTCCATTTTAGCAGAAATTTGTAGGGACATTGAGGAGATTCACCTTCAGCAACATCATCAGTATGTCCGCCTTGGACAAATAGACAGTTAGCTACAGGACATGAACCAAGTTGACTTGCCCGGGTCAAGTGTCAAGGACCCGACACCCATTGAATCATATAATGACTGAGCTTAGTGGATTCTTGTTTTTTTGTTGATATGCAGACAACATATAGCATTTACTTTTTTTATATGTCAATAGATGTTAAGATAGACAATAGACCTATTAAGATAGCTAGAGAAAATTTCAAAATTTTCCAATTTTGGCTGGCTTATAACTCTCTGAGACGACCAACAGACCTAGTTTCCTATGGGCAAGTTAAGGTCATAAAGTATACAATCTAATGTAACCTGCAGTTTTTTTTAGATGAATGAATAGCGAGGCAATACCAAGTTTTGAAAAAAAAAAAAATAATAAACAAAATACTGATAGCACATCCACACTACAAGGAAAAGACCCTCTAGCGGAGGTTATAAAGGAGGTTTTTAGTGATATAAAATTGGCCAAAATTGTCAAAAAAACATTTTCTACAACATCCGTTTATGGTTACGAATATTTTGGCCGAGCTTTTAATGGAAATTCAACACAACTAAAAAAACTGGGTAGCTGAAGGTTATTACAGATTTTTTTTCATCGGTGTGCTACTAAGGTGTCGACGCACCAGTGTGTTTCATCTGGAAGGTAGCCCAGGGTATTCGAAGGTGCATGCATTGGGTCGTCAAGGTATAAAACTACACCGGACGCGGTGTTGGTGATACAACGCACGAGGTTGTTCTAATTGGCCTTGGGATTTGTGCGGTGCCCATAGGCCATCTAAACGCACTGGTACGTAGACTTATAGAAACGCACTGGTGCATAGTATCAGACAAAAGTACTGAAATTTATAATTGGTATTGGTATTTGTGCAGTGCCCATAAGTCATACAAATGCACCGGTGCATAGTATCGCACAAACGCACCGAGAATTACAATTGGTATTAGTATTTGTGCAGTTCCCATAGGTCGTAGAAATGCACCGGTGCATTGTATCATACAAACGCACTGGTGTACAGTAACTGACATGCACTAGTGTTCATTTTGTATTTTTTAGAAACATCGACCTGTGACAGTGAAATTATTATGATTTTTAAAAATTCATTATTCATCAAAAGTCGAAACATCTTATAACAGTATTCATATTAATTAAATTTTTATTAATGCATTTGAATGTGGTGTTTGGATTAATTTGTTATATCATATCATAATTATTGTGATTTTTTTAAATTCGTTATTCATCGAAAGTCGACACATATATATCTTCTAATAGTATTCATATGAATTAAATTTTTATTAGTGCATTTGAATGTGATGTTTGGATTAATTTGTTATATCATATCATCAAATTTCACATCTTTTCATTATAATATGTAATCATCCATAAATTTAATCAGTGGTGTTGCATTTCACAGCGACAATGGAGAACACAATAGAATAAATTAAAACATATTATATATATATATATATATATATATATATATATATATATATATATATATATATATATATATATATATATATATATAAGACAGTCTTTGTCATACAAAATGGGACAATTATTGGTATCCCTTTGTCTTTCAATTAGGACACTATGTTCATTACATTAAACAAAATGTTTGTTTTCACAGGCAAATATTTCAAAAAATACAACGCCTTGCTTTGATATCCAAACACAGTGATCATCATTCTTCGCTTGAACTATTGTCGCTACTAGAGCTACTTCCATTACTTGGGTTATTTTTAGGAATGTTTTGTTCATGGTGTTGATTGTTTTCTTCTTCTTCACCTTCCATACAAACATAAAAATAAACTGTAATGAGTGTATATACATTGGTGAGAATAATGAAAATTGCAATATTAAATAATATACATCAATATAAATAAAAAAGAAATGATGTACCATAGCAACAATTGACTCATGAACTATACACATTCTTTCATAACCATGTACTATGCCATCTTTCAATATTTCATCTGTTGGCACGGTTCCATACTTTATTTCCTGCAAGTTTTATACCCCATAACAAATCATATATTTAATATAAAATATTTTTTTGCTCTATTAATTATAGACAGAGCTAAGTAAAACAAGATCGATAGATGCTTACAAATTCCACAATTAATTTATGATATGCTAACCTATACTCACAACCCATATTTAACCCAATCTCAATCAATTCATCTGATAGTTCTTCTTTGTATATTAACACCTATTTGAATACATTCAATGATGATTTTTGTAAAACAAATTAAAAAATACAAAAATCAAATCTAGTTAAGTTGTTATAAGGAAGTAACAATTACTCACAAACTTAGATGTCAACCCTTTTCTTCCTTTTTGTCCAGTTTTATGTGCTGAATGGGTTCCATTTTATTTTATTTTCTCCAATAAAATACTTGAAAATTAATATTTAATGAAAAATTGTTTATTTATTGTACCTAATGATCGAAAAATTCAATGATTACATATTACATTTGAAGCACGTTGTTGTTGAGATGGCTCCTCCTGCGATGAAATTTTTTCCATTTATTTGACCATCTCCTTGTACACCTTTTTGGACATTCCTAATGGCATATTTCTGATATCATCTTGTTCATATTTTGAGATTTTCATAATCTTCCTGAAAATGTAACATGCCAATAAACAATTTAATTTTTATATTGATATATGAAAAGTAAATATAACAAAAGTGATATTTATAAATAATTCTAAACAAACATTTAAAGGAATATTACCTTTTCATTCCTTCTTTTTTGTTTTTGTACGTTTTCTCTATTAAAGTATAACATGTCTCATTGACCAATTCTCTGGAAACTCTTCCTGTAGTTTAGAAAAAAATTGGTTCTTGGAATCATTGGATTGATTTTTGTATTGTAAGTGGAAAGAACGTCTATACATTCATTCCACTAGATCCTTCAAACTTTTGTGAAAGTTTTTTCCCCTTTCATTAACCTTCGGCACCACTCCGATGAGCTAAGGAGCAATTTGTTTTCATTTGCATGTTCTATTTTTTTTTCTTTTCTTAGAACGACATTCGTTTTCTGAGTTGTTGGTCCCTGTAGAACATTAAACATATGTGAATTAATATATTGTTTAACACATATTATCTAATAATTTTAAGTATATTATTAATGAAAATTAAAAAAAAGAAACTCATATTGGATCGATAGTATTTTTTCATTCACCTAATTCATCCTTTTGCAATTTTTCCATCAAGTTTTTATGCTCTTCTAGTCCTAGATCAAAAATAATATTATTGAGCTTCATCATTTTGTGGCTCTACATGATACACAGTAAACAATACATATTAGTTAAGCTTACATATAGTTCAAAAATAATATTTTTGGTAAAGAATTTACAAATAAATTGCCTTTTTTGCTTTTCTTGATGTGTTATCAGTATTTTTGTTGCTTGATCTCTTATCAGCCATTTCTTTATCAATATGAAACTCGTACCATATTATTCATTAATATATTTTATAAATAAATTGTCAAATTTTCAGGTCAAAAAAAATTCTCAAGAAATCGGTGCGACATTCTTGGTGTACGCTCCGATGTCGGTGCATGGGGGTCTTATAAATGCACCGCAAAAATAGTATAATAGACCGTATAATGCTCTATGTAAACAAGGAGTACCAGTGTGTTACATGTTAACAACCGCACTGATTAACACAGAAAAAATAATAAAAATCGTCTAGTGTTATTTTTTGTAGCATAAACGCCACATGAAAATAAGGAACCACCATATGGTGCTCTATGTCAACTAGGAGACCCGGTACGGTGCGTTATATGTTACATGGTGCACCGAATAACACAATAAAATATTTTTTTGTGAAACAACATGTGCACGGTGCGCAATAATGAAATAGTGCACTGGTGCCCTATTTTACATACGGTGCACTGATTAAAACAAAATTGTTTTTAATTTTTTTATTACACAATACTTTTGCGGTGCGATGGGATAATCCAGCGCACCGGTGTGCTAGGTTACGTCGGGTGCACCGATAAAAAAAATCTTTTTTTTCAAAAATTCACGCAAGGGCTGACATGGATTAGGATCTGACTATGCAAGTCATCCCATGGGTTGGATGTCATAGGCCTATATATAGCAATACAAACCCTATAAAAATAAAATGAAAAACCCTAATTCCGAAATCATATAAACAAGGAGAAGAAAGGGCAGAAACAAAAAGAATGAAGGGGTTAGGGTAAAAATGGATTTTTTTTTTTGTTTCTGAAAATGGAAAACAAATTGAAATTTTTTTCTTACTGCGTAAAAAAAATGCAGAAAAGTTAAAAACATAATAAAATTTAATCACGGGATTGTTTGAAATTCTATGATATAGGGTTTGAATCACTAGATGTTTGGAATTTTGATTGTATGAATACTTCTGTTCGTATGTATTTCGCTGCTCCACAGTGCTCTCATGCTCTCTTGCTCCAAGTATGTCTCTTGCAAATCTCTGGCTCAAATTTTTTGCAAAAATAGTGAAATAATGAAAAGTGTTTAGTATTTAACGAATTGTTTTATGAAATTAGGTTTTCGAAAATAATTTGTCGCCCATTTTTCAATTTACCGTTTCTTTTTCACTTAAAGAAAATATAGTTGCATTTTTTTTTATTTGTGGTTATTCGTCAATGGTGCGTCACTTAATAGCACTGCACCGGTGTGTCCTTTGATAACACAACACCAATGCGCAGTAACTAAAACGCATCGATGTGGTTATTTGTACATTAGCACCGATTGCATGAAGTCCATCTTTAAGGCACCGAAATTACTTTTAGGTGTGTACACCAAAATTTATTGTTGATTTTGCTCAAATGCAGGGAGAAAATATCATAATTATATCGAATGGACAATTCTTCAAAATCTAGCTCATTCCATAATATTTCTCAAAGTCCATCGCGTAGTTCTCCCTATCCATCTCGAGGCATAATATTTACTTCAGATTTTATTTAGATTTTCATTATCTAATTGAATTTATGATTTTTTATCCATGTTAATCATGCACAACTTAATTAAATTTATAATGTATACAAATTTGCAGGTTCATGCAGATTCAAAATCAAGTTCAGATACACAAAATATTCAAATAGCTCCAAAACAATGGAAGCTCTTATCAGGAGCAGCATACCACAAGGCACATTTGGTAGATGAAAATGGGCAGCCGCTTCACCCTGCCAATTGTAACAATATTGCATCTTCTAGCCACCATCCTGGAACAATGATAGTAATTATTATAATTTTTGGTATATTGATTAATGTAATTATTTCAACATCAAACCAATTAATCATGCAATATTGTCAACGTGCTTACTAAATGATATCATATATTTTGTACTAATCATGTTCAATTTTTTTTTTTAATTATTAGGATCCTAGTGATGATGAGCGACCTACCTACCATCTTCCATTGCACCCCATGACAATGTCAAATCGAGAGAAGACTGAATTAAGAGAAAAAATCGGAGAGGAACGAAACCGAGAATGGTTGAATCAACCACCAATTCAATTCCCACTACGTCCAGATTCACCAATTAGAAATGACTAAAACAATAGTATTTCTTCACAAGCTGGCAATGGAGGCAATTAAATAGAGGTTGGTATGGATTATTACTTAAGGGATACAACTTCCATGGAGACAATGTTGTTAGATGCATTCCAAAACGATGATCAGCTAGGGGATGATGCTCATATCATTGACACAATCTCACATACAACTACAATTATAATTATAATTACAATTTTGGAATTTTACATACAATTACAATTACAATTACAATCATTTCACAGTAATACAATTAAAATTTTACAAATATTTTACATAGAATTACAATTACAATTACAATTTTACAATTTCACGTACAATTACAATTACAATTACAATTTTACAATTTTACGTATATACAATTACAATTAAAATTTCACAAATATTTTACATACAATTACAATTACAAATACAATTATAATTTTAGAATTTTACATACAATTAGAATTACAAATATTACAATTTTACAATATCATGATCATTTAATATTAAATTAATTAATAAACATCACGATCATGATAACTATTGTACAAACATCATATTCGACTAAAAAACACATTCAAATTCGCTAACATCATCGTGATCATGATCATCTAACAAAACACAATTAGCATTGTATAACATCATCACAACACAAACATCAAATATACATCTCATGTGAAATAAATACTATCACATAAACATCTATCTGCAAGCTGCACATTAAATGAACATATCTAACATGACCTAACAATATACACATCATGATGATCACCAACATGTAAATTAAGTACAACTGCAACAAGAACATAAAATACATACATACATACATACATACATACATACATATATATATATATATAGATATAATTGAATAATGTCAAAAATATATGACTGTAATATAAATGGCATATATCAGCTTGTGGTACATCATCAATAGCAGTACTAGTCGAGGCCTGCTCAGTCAATGGTGTAGCCTCGATAAGCTCAGATACATGTTGATCATCACGTGCTTGCTAATCTGGTACTGGTGCCTCAGGTTGATCAGGATCAACTGTCGGTTGCTCATCATGATGACTCGACATGGTCAATGGTCCAGTCTGCAAATCATGATCATGAGTACTTCTAGATGCTACAGGCTTCTGACTCGACGTGGCTGATGGTCCAGTCTGATCTCCATGATTCCTGTTGCTCGATGCTAGTGGAGGCTGCTCATCTGGCGCGACATGAGGTGAACGATGATCACTCCCCTGATCGTGATCATCAGATGATAATTCGGTGCTTCTCGTGGAATGTTGATCACGTGCTATGTGTCAACCATGCCTATAACCTGCAAGGGTCCTCCTCAGCTGCATAACTAAGGTCATAGCTCCTACGACATGTCGCATCGGGTTGTACATGTCATGAAGCATGCCTCTCCACATATGTACCAGCCTACCATCGGCCTATATGTCTCTCACAGTAGTGGGCCTAAATCCTGCCTCAACAATCAATGCATAGATTTGGTCGCCCAACTCCATCCTCAATATGCTATCAAGCCTACCATGCATAGCAAAAGGCAGTATCGGCACTCTAGCAGGATCATGTCTCTCTGCACCGGCCTCCTGATGATCCTTGACATCTGGCATATCCTGATCGTCATCAGGATCGACACCTGGATCATGTGGTGGTGCTGGCATGTCCTCGCCATAAAAAGACACAATGTCTGCAAAATATATACAGGTACACAAAAATAATTAGACAATTTCATTACACAATTTAATAAAAAACAATTTAAAGAACATGTTAGAATAAATTCTAATAAAACAGTAATATTACCTATATCATCTGGCTGCTCATCATCTATGAAGAGGATGTTGGCACACCCTCACCAATCCAAACCAGCATAAGGACAGGGGACCATAATGAAGGGATGCTCGTCAACACTGGCTAGAAACTCCTGTGCATCATGTGATATCCTCGTGGAAAGCTCAGTCTCGCCCCTCTTGGGCATCATATGTCCCCACATGTGCATCTGTGCCTCTAACATCGGCCTACGAGGTTGATGAAAAAAAGTAGGCCTCATCTTTGGAAACCTCTAAAAAAATAAACAAAAAATCTCTGAATCAAAAGGGAAGTTGACACTCCCTTGTGCATGAGCACGACATCTATCTAAGGTCGTACAAAACTGTCGCAAAAAAATGGCAAACCACCTGACAAGTCATGGCTCCTATACTAAAGAATCAACATAATATAGAAGCGGGAAACTAATGTGTTGCTTGTCACTGGTGTTGTGTGAAATGGTCAAAATCAGAAGTGAGAGGCACCTCACCTCCTCACTACCAAATGCAACAATACGTAATTGACCTCCGGAGACTTGAAAATCTGAAGGAGACGGTATATCTGCGCTAATGTATCTCTGGGAGTACACCAAATGACTCCCTGCTGCATATCCAACTGGAACCTCTGGGAATGAGGGAAAATGCACCCCTCTCCTCAATAGCCCTGTAATGAAATATATGTCTTCCTCAATAGGTGCGTACCACTGGTTAGGACCAACCTGGAAAGCCTGTAGGTGGGCATTCCTCCTGCAGATAAGATGTCTAAAAAAAACCATGGCCCTTTAGGGAAGTAGCCTCCTCATTGAAATTTAGGAGGCCTACCTACCTTAGAATCCCCTGGGTAGTTGTTGTAATAGGGAAAGGGTACACATCTCTCTCCCTCTCTCATGCCTCCCACAGGCGAACCATGTTATACTGGTCCGTCTATTGTTTCTGTTGTTCCCTCTCTTCTCTCATTTCATGTCTCTGAATGATTGAAATATTAAATACAATTTTTTTATTAAATGAGAAATTTATTTAGGAATATAAATTTATAAATTTTTTTGGAAAAAAAAAACAGTCGGTGCGTCACAAAAAACAGGCATGCCTTGGTACCGATGCGTCTTTTTTTGTCGCGCACCGATGGAAGTGCACCAGAAAATCTTCAGCGCACCGGCGATGGCGCACCTAAAAATTTTAGCACACCGCCCTCTAGGCATTCTTCTTAATTCAACGCTATGGTGGTATAATAG
This sequence comes from Pinus albicaulis, assembly GCA_034641835.2. Taxonomy (NCBI): domain Eukaryota; kingdom Viridiplantae; phylum Streptophyta; class Pinopsida; order Pinales; family Pinaceae; genus Pinus; species Pinus albicaulis. Next base: position 372,074,375 of record CM076571.1, on the reverse strand, counting down.
ACCGCACCGTTGACTATGGACCTGTTGGGAGGGCGGTGTGCTGACCAAACCCTACGCCTCGGGGCATATAGTTTGGTCAGTGCACCGACCCCAAGACATCATTACATAGTCAACGGTGTGTTATTTTACCAAGTAACACCATTGACCCTGTCGAAATGATGAATGCGGTGTGCTGACAAAAATACCTGCCCTGGGGCGGATATTTAATTCAACGCACCATATTGCCGCTATTCCACAGGGTCAATGGTGCGGTCGGGTAACTGACCACACCGCAATTTTTTTAAATTTTAAAATAGCACCGTGTGCCTTTCAGTACCGCCCTAGAACCAGTGCAGATACTGTTAGCACTGATTACGGTGCGACCTGTAAATTTACAGGCAACATCGCGAACCAGTGCAAGCTGAACGGCTCGAGCACACTGCACAGAATTTTTTTTTTTTTTTTAATGGTTAATTTTAAGGTAATTTGAAATTTGAATCCGCTAAAAGGCTTAATTATGGAAAAACAAGAAAAATACCTGTACATTTGACCGTTGAGGAGGCATATTGGCTGTAGAATTTGTAAAATTAAATTTTCCCACCGTTTTTCAAAATTCAAGTTGGAGATTGGTGGGCAATGCACAACAGAAGTGTGTGAAATGGGTGCAATGGGAGCATTGATGTCAGGGTGGCTCAAATAAGGATAAATTGCACCAGTTCTAGAGAGCTCTAGAGCACTGAAAAAAGTGAAAAACGTTGTTTTTTGGCCGTAATTGTTTTTTATTTAACCCTGTTCTGGTGCGCGGGGTTTTATAGCCGCACCGGTGTAGTTTCTTAAGACAACACCAGGCGATTTCTGTTTTGGCGCGGGGTTTTAGGATACACCGGTGGGGAATATTTGTAAATAACCAGTGCGCTACAGTAATAAGACACACCGGGCAGGTATGTACGGAGCGCACGGTCTCCAGTGTGCCAATTTTTTGTGCACACCGGTGCTTTCTCTTGCTGAACGCACCGGTGCGGTTTAAGATGATAAGCACACCAAACTAAAAACATCCACAAAAACCTCCACCCACCAACCTCCTCTAGTAACCTCCACTATAAATAGATTTCTGGGGTATTTTTATAAGGGGTTCCTCAAAAACATCTGCTAGAGGGTCTTTTCCTTGTAGTGCCAGAAAAGAAAAAACGACAATTTATTTATAAATTATTTACGAAAATTGTTATTTTTGAACTATATGTAAGTTTAACTAATATGTATTGTTTAGTGTGTGTCATGCAGAGCCACAAAATGACAAAGCTCGATAAGTTTATTTCTGGTCTAAGACCATAAGAGCATAAAATTTTTATGGAAAAATTGCAGAAGAGTGAATCAGGTGAAGGAAAAAATACTATCAATCCAATATGAGTTTCTTTTTTGAATTTTCATTAATAATAACATAAAAATATTAGATAACATGTTTCAAAAAATCTATTAATTCAGATATGTTTAATGTTCTACAGGGACCAACAACGAAGGAAAGTAATGTTTTTCTAAGAAAGGAAAAAAAAATAGAACATGCAAATGAAAATGAATTGCTCCTTAGCTCACCTGGAGTGGTGTTGGAGGTTAACGAAAGGGGGAAATTTTTTTACAAAACTTTGAGGGATATAGTGGAATGAATGTATATATGTTCTTTCCACTTACAATACAAAAATAAATCCAATGATTCTAAGAACCAAATTTTATTTAAACTACAGGAAGATTTTCCCGAGAATTGGTCAATGAGACATGTCAGACTTTTAATAGAAAAAACGTACAACAACAAAAAAGAAGCATTGAAAAAGTAATATTCTTTTAAATGTTTTTCTGGAATTATATGTATATATTACTACAAAGCAACCTTTAATTAATGTCACTTGTGTTATATTTAGTTTTCATATATCAATATAAAAATTAAATAGTTTATTGTCATGTTACGTTTTTAGGAAGATTATGAAAATCTCAAAGGATGAACGAGCCGATATCAGAATTATGCTAGTAGGAATGTCCAAAAAGGTGTACAAGGATATGGTCAAAGAAATGGACATAATTGCATCGCACGAGCCATCTCAACAACAATGTTCTTCAAATGAAATATGTAAGCATTGTGTTAGTATGAATCCTTTGTCGAAGTGTACGAAAAAGGACCACTTTAGCTACGCATAACTAATAGCCCTAACAACAAAAGTGGCTGCCAATATCTTCAGATCTGCGGTTAGTTGAACAAGAAAAGAGCTGCACAAAACCAGATCTGTGCATGGAAAAACATTAAGCAGTAAAAACAAGGGTTTGCTCCATATACCAATAGACAAGACAAGAACAATTTTTGAAAGAATTTGTGTATTAATCGGGCACCTGGGAGGAAAACAAGAAGGTGTATCCAATTCTCCTAAGTGGGATGGGTTCTTGGAAGTCCTCAGCACTTCAGATCTAAGATCTCTCTCTCTTGTTGGTGTAGAAAACCCACACAAAGAATGGAACTCAAAGGGAGCTCACACAGCAAATGGTAGAAGAATGTGACCAAGTGTATAGATCCAGAGTGATCTAATAGGCAACAAAAGGTGAAGAATGATGGGAAGAACCCTCCTATTTATAACAAAATATTGGGTCATTCTAGATCTTGGTGCATGATTAAAATATTGTTAACCAAATCTAGATCCACCTTTTATGGAATATTTTATTATATTTGTTGGAGGGAAGAGGTATTTGACTTGGGTCAAATCCCTTGATTAGTCAAAAATAAATAAATAAATGATTTATTTATCTTTTTAGGGAAGTGGTTGGAATATAATCAAATAAATAATGATTTATTTAACTATTTGTGGGTGATTTGGTCATATTTAACAAGGAATATTATCTAAATAAGATTTAAATAATTATTCCTAGAAAATAATAAGATAAATAAAGGTTTATCTAATTAATTTCTTTGTTTTTGGGTTAAACATGACTGGGAATAATAATTAAATTATGGTTTAATTAATTATTCCATGAGGAAAATCAAACAAATATAGGTTTGTTTAATATTTCCTTTTCGGGTTTCCTATTTAGACCATAGACAACCTAATAAATGTGGTTTATTAAGTTATTTTACATAGTGAAAGCAATTTTACTTAGGGTAAAATTGGTCTTACATGGTGAACTTGGGTCCATCTAATGATAATAGGTTAGATGACCAAAAAATGGTGTAACAGATTGCCCCCCAGCGTGCGAGTGTTAGGAGCAAATCATATGACCGAAGTACGTTGTAAGAACTCAATCACCAGACATCAAGAGGGAAGTCAGAGAGAGAAATGTGAGGTAAATGAGTGTGTTGAAGAACTAGACCCTAAGGAGACGAGACTCGCAGGTACAACAAGTCTCTTTTTATGAGAGGGTACCTGTGCTAAAGGCGGCGGGGGAGGCATACCTATGCCCACCGAGACAAAGTACAAAAGAATAGTGTGTCCAGTAAACAAGGGACCGAACCGTAAAGTACAACCGGCATAAACATGAGCCAGATAATAATACAATGAGGGATCCCATATACATGTTGTGCCTGGGATAACAGCCAGAACTTATACAATAATATCTGAGTACATGAGATACAAATACAACCCAAATGCCCCCTACAAGCGGGGAAGGGCTCACAAAATCTGACTGATACATGCAAATCAAAGAGGCGCTGCAAGCGGCTAATGCCGACATCATCAAATATATGGAGCTGCATCGAAGGCTGCAATGAAGAGGTCATCCGGGCATGTGGGGGGCTACCTGCAGGGCCACCCCCTCATGAGGGCTGAGACATCTCACACACACCCGGGAATCACCAATAGTTGTTGCTGCATCACTGGACCATCAAGCATACAGATCTCGATCATGCTGAAAGGAGTTGGAGTGGAGAAACAATCAAGTCAAAGGGTGATGAGAGATCCCTTTGCCTGATCCGAGGCACCGAACAAGAGTGGAAGCTGGAACCAAGGTACACCGCCCTCTAGACCTGGCTTCTGGAATGAATGAGCTGATGTCGACAGAAGGAGGTCCGCCATAGGTGAGGCAATGAGAGATCCTCAACTAAGGCGCGAGAGAAAATAGTAGAGCGACGGACAAACTGACACTAATGATGATGGTGAAATGGAAAGGACTGAGTAGCTAATGGACGAATTCCCTTGTTAGAGCATAAAGGGCATGAATGACATGGCAGCGACTGATGCAATATCGTAATGGATAGGGGACAGTGGGACTGAAGGTCATAATATGCGACACAAGAGAGAGACCAAGCACTGAAGGATGGAGGGCTATAGCGGGGTACAAAGGGACTCGGGATATACTCCATAAATGCGATGATGACTCAACTTGGATGCTCTAAACAAGGGCGACTCGATGGTGCTGCCACATAGTAAAGGCCCAATGGGGGACCATAAAAACATGAGTACAAGATGGTAACTCATGACGAAAATCGACACGAACAAAGACAAGTAAGGAGGAAAAATGGTGCCCCAAGTACAAGTGTCGTAAGTGAGGAAATTCGATTTGAAGGAGGGGTGAAGTGACCCTTCTTGGGAAAAATGTGTCCTGGTGAAGTATCAAATCACAAAACACTAACAGATACCCATTTGAGGGCTCGGTGAGAGCTTTCCAACGGTGCAGATGGTTTGTCGAATGGTGCTACGGTATGGTCGCAGCAGTCGAAAGAAGAAACAGGGGTTCTCTTTTAATAAGGCAGTTTTCCCTCCAAATTCACTTATTTTCTATTGTTGCTGTGGTGAATGTAGAGAGGAGAGAAGGCCCTAAATTTTGCGGCAAGCGTAGCGGACAAACCGACCGTTGGAATCAAGATCCGTCAGTTGTAGGTAGGAGGCCTAACCTTACTCTTTCATTTTGATGGATTGAAAGTTCAGTTTAGGGCCCAAAATCTTAGAAATAGACCCTCCTTCATCTCTACGGCCGGGTCGCACTTTTTGAGCCAAAAAGTGCGACCTGGGACGCAGGTTTCAGGGCAAAAACTATGACCTGGTCCAGAATTGGGCAGAAAACTGCGACCTGGGAGATGAGGGGGTTTTGGTGCTGTTTTATGGCTGAGAGTTAGGTTTTTTGTGTTTGGTTATGGTATTCCCGATCTGTATGCTGACAAAGATGATGTTTTTGTGCAGGTATGGTAGATTTACGGGTTAACTAGACAGAGAGAGACCTGGGTACATTACGGGCAGAGATCCAGGCGGATCAGGGTGTCCGTCGTGTGTTGGCCAAGTTTGGGGTTCTAAAGTTTTTGGAGAACCCTTTGATGAGAGCAGGAGAGCCTTTGTTGTCCCGGATTATCAGTTGCTGGGATCCAGAGCATGAGGTCTTTGTAGTGCAAGGGCACAGGATCGAACTGACAGTCCAGGACATGTATTTCCTGACGTGTCTCCCACCACTGGGGATGGTGGGAAACACGCAGCTAGTGTTACCGTGGGGGCGGCATATCATGGAGTTTGTGGAACGACATTGTCGACCGGGTCTCCAAGTCAAGGGGACTCGGATACCGATTGGGGATCTAGAGAGGCTAGAGACCCGTGCAGTGGCCGCAGCTGTGCTGCGTATCCTGGGCAACCAGGCATTCCATCACATCACCGGGGGGCAGATGATGCTTGTAGAGGGTGTGTTGAGTGGGACCTACTATGGGTGGGCCCAAATGATTCTTGTGTCGCTAAAGCGATAGTTGTCGCTCTGCAAGCAGCAGGTGAACCACGATTGCTCATATGGGACTCTATTGTGTGCCTTCTTCTTTGAGAAGATCCCGACCTTGCGGCCTCGTATACAGCTCCCAGATGGGGGCCCAAGAGAGCCCAGGATGCGTCGGTGGGGGCGGCTACTGTGCAGAGGAGGAGGAGGGGCAGTCGGGCGAGTGTTTCAACCTGAGTTCTTTGCCCATTGGGATCAGATGCTGTTATACATAGACGACTATCCCTATAGTGGGATGAGTTATTGTGGGGATTCAGACCTACCACTTCCGCCTGGTCGAGTATGGGGGCCCGATGGTAAGTGATAAGTAGCTAATCTTGTATTGGCATGTTAAAGTTACTGAATAGTAGATATGGTACTGATTCATGTACTTTTGGTATGCAGATATAGCTCCGGTAAAACCGACCGGATATATGGGATGCCTGGCAACCTCTGGAGCTGCAAGGCCGAGTGGGTTGAGATCAGCGCGCAATGAGGATGCGGCCGCCCTGCTGGAGGACATTCGCCATAGATGCGAGACGTTGCTGACCGGAGTTTCAGAGCGCGGGTGGCAAGACTTAGACGACCAGTACGTGGAGGCATGCATTGGTCTTTCCTCGAAATGGCGAGGTGTCATGCGGCGCATGGCGATGGCTGGTCAAGGTCTACGTGATCTACGGGCTGCAGGGGCAGAGCCATTGGCTCGGGATCCGCCAGATAGTGAGTAGGTGTGGGGCATGTGGTGCCCCCTAGTGTGTGTGTAGGGGCAGGTGGTGCCCCCAGTTTTGAGTTTTTTGTAACATGCTATGGGCATGTCATATGTATCAGAGTAGATGGACTCTAAACACATGTTTTGTGACACATATTATGGATATGCATCGTTTTTAATGATTATGAATGTTATTGTCTTGTATGAAATGCGTGTGATAAATGTCAATCTAGAACATGGTTTGCAATACTATCTACATAGTGATTCTGTTCTCGAGGTACATGGTTGAAAGTTATGGTTTCAAATTCACGTATCAAGAGTTTCACTCGTAAATATCGTCTAAATAGCACAGGGTTATGCACACGATAAACACCATTTAGTTGCATGACAAGAAGTAGGGAATCCAAACGAACATGCAGATGGAGGATGCGATGAAAGAGGGCATCGGCTAAGAGACCACGCACTGCATCATATTCGACCTGATTTTTGGTGGCAGTACCAATGCAGACCCCGTTAGCGAGGACAAGGGCATGCAAGGGGGTGAAAATGGCCCAACCTGCCGAGGCTAGATTCCTGGAGTAACGACTTGCACCATCGGCGTAACCGATAAAGGGTGGGGACGGGAGGTCCTGCAAAATGGTATCACAAGACAACAAATGGGGGGAGGAGATACAATGACGGCAGCGTGAGTGGATAGAAGACATCGAGCGGCAACTGTGGGAGGGAGTGCAATGAGCAGGATGGCTATAGCTCATATACAAACTAGGGGGTGGGATATGAGCGCTATAGGAGGTATGGCGGGGACTCGGGCTGCGGAGGTCAACAGAGATACAGGTTGAGTGATCTCGTGTATGGGTAGAAACGAGGGGGTCCAGGGTGGTCGCTGAAGGGGGGTCAAGCGAGGCCACAGGGAAGGATGCAAGGGAACTGGGCGCTGAAGGTCGCACAGATGAAGATAGGTAAAGAATGGTCGTAGTGGACTCCGTCATCTGAACATCAGGGGGGGGAATGTCGATGGGAGCGGGGGGATCCTCAGGCTGGCCCAAAGCATACTGCGCGAGTATGGGAGAGGCGGATTGATTTTGTTCAATCTCATACTCTCGAACTACCTCTAAAGAGGCGCGGTAATGCGTCAGGTGAGGACAATGGTGGGAGTAATGGCCATGGACACCGCAAAAATCACAGGGTTTGTTGGTGCGGAGAGTCTTGGGGTTCTTGGTTATGGGCAAAGAAGGAATGGAGGCTTCAGGGACCGTAGACTCGGGGAACGCGACTTTAACCATGGGCTGAATATGGGGCAATTTAGGACAATAATGGGTGGCGTGACCGACGACATCACACAAGGCGCAAGGCTTTGCGGGCGGAGGAGGGGCTGGGTCAGTAGGGGCGGTCTTGTCTTTGGGTGCCCCCTTGCGAGCTTTGCATTTTTTCCCGGGAGCCGTCACGACAGGAGAAGGGTCCTGTGGAGGTGCTGGGGGCACAGTGGCAACGGAGGAAGCGAGGGGGACCGATTGAACTGGTGTCAAATCCATGTAGGGTTTGGGGTGACCAGGAGGGGTAGCGGTTGGAGGATCAAGGTACTAGACCGGTATGCCCAAGGTCAGGTTAGGGAGAGAGAGGGTGGCCATGATGGGGACAGAATATACTCCGGGAGGGGGAGCCAGGAAAGGTATCTGCCCAGTAGGGTAATGGCCAGGAGGGACGGCTCCGAGATGGTTAAGGCCTGGGGGAACCGATCCAGGGGGATAAAGGGGTTCCGGGATACCAGCTGTAGGAGTAGGGCCAGAAGGAGGAGGTCCGGCTGGCGGAGATGAAGGGCTAGGAGCAGGTGTGGTGGGCGAGGTTAGTGCAGGGTTGTGTGACTAGCCGAAGCGAACGCGCAGGGCAGCCGTCCATCATGCAAACATTCGACAAGCTGGGGTCAGTAACTGGAGGGGGAGGAAGGTGAGGAAAAGTACCAAGCAGGGTAGAATCTTTATAGACGCCGGGGGAGACACTGGTCAAGGAATCGACGGTTTGCTTGTTGGTTACAGAAGAGATGGTGGTCTCGGGGGTGATAAGACGGTACAGTTGACGTATCTTCGTGTGAGAAATACATACAAAAAACCGCGGATGGGACAGAAGACATGGCATAGGTGTAGCTTCGCCCCAATAGAATGTTGTAGTCTAGAGGGGCGTTGATGACTTCGACGTCAACGCAAACAGTCTTACCGGCAAGGGTGATAGGACAATTACAAAAAAGGCCAATGGGCTAGGAGGCGTGGCCGTCCCACGCTCGAAGGGTGATCGTGGAAGGGGCCAAGTCAGGAGATTCGAGTTGCTTCCAAACCGAAGTGGACATCACACAGGTGGATGCCCCCTCATCAATTATACACCGAGAAACGTTGGCATTCCAGATTTTGACTGGGATTTGGAAGGCGACGGAAGCAGGAAGAGGAGGATGGTCCGATTGAGTGGCGTCGAAAACAATCATTTGGTCATCAGCAGGATCTACAGCACCCACGGCAGATAGTAGAGCCTTATTTTGGGAAGGGCACGACTGGAGGAGTTCCAGTGTGGAAATGGCAACAGGAGATTGCGCCAAATCATCTACTCTGCTATACGAATGAGCAGCTCGACCAGAAGCAGTGTTTCGACGTAATGGTCCCTTAGGAATCTTGGTATGAACCTCAACTTTGGGTTGAGGGATATGTAAGGGGCCACTGGGTGTCGAAAGAGGCTCTGTAGAACCTGAAGAAGGAGGCTCGGGGACAAACTGAGCAGGAGGCTTGAGGTGCTGGCGAGACCAAGTTTAAAGGTGAAGGTCGACGGTCGGGGAAGGATCGGAGTGCATCATAAGGATCTGGTAATCGGAGGAACCAGAAAGGGAAGGGGGAGTGGCGACCTGGCTGTCAGGTGGTTGGGTAGCCATGAATTCTTGCTGAGGGAAGGGATGAGTAAACACAGCTGGTTGGGTAGTGGCCACATTAGGAGGAGCATGAGGGGAGGCGTGTTGTCCGCACAATGTGGCTTGAGACTCCCACATCTGCCGCATCTGGGGTAAGAGAGGACAATCGTGGGTGTAATGAACATAAACACCGCAACACGAACAAGGCTTATTCGTGTGAAGCGGCTTGTCCAGCTTGGGTTGAGTGCCCTGGTGCTGGTTGGAAGTGTTAGGATCAACACCTGGATAGGGTCCACGGGTACCAGGGGAAGATTGGTTTGGATTGCCTCTCCACCTTCTTTGAGAAGAAGGGGGATTAGTCGCGCCCTGCTGTGCAAATACTTGCCCTGGAGGGGGCTGTAAGTGCTGTTACGGGTTTGGAGGAGGCAAGGGAGATGGAAGCGCATATGCTGGAGGAGTTGGCGCACCAGGCTAAGGATAAAGGTAATGGTTAGGTTGGGCAACATTGAGGTAAGCAGGAGGTTGGGAAAAATGAGGAGGCATGCCATATCCTGGATACATGCTACCGGGAGGGGGAAGAGTGCTAGAGGTTCTGGCCCCTCCCTGAGGGAAACCATAGCCCATAGGAGGTTGAGCGTACGGATGGGAAAGGGCTCCAACGATACCGTCGGCGGAATGAGATGCCCCCGGGGCGTTAGCGCCGCCGGGCCTGGGGAGGTCAGGAATAACGGTATAAACATAACTAGATTGAGCGTAGATCAGGTCATATTTCAAGGCTATTTGGAGGGCAGCTTCTTCAGTTTGAGGAAAATGAGAGGCGACATCTTTGTCGATAGGAGCTAAGAAGGTGCAAAGGAACCAGTCCATGTAAACCCGATCTTCGAAGGGGGGGGCTCGACATAAGCTCCGTCTTCGTCGCCATTCCTGGACATGGGCAGAAAGGCGGGTCGAAGAGGTTTGCTTGAAGGAAGTCAAGAGCTCTGTGCCAGTATCGTATCGGAGAGGGAGCTGGAAATAAGACAAAAAGGTTTGGGCAAGGGTCACAAAGGTGGTATGGGAGGAGGTGGCTTGGTCAACATACCATTTAGAAGTTTTGTCGGTAAGCGTGCGTTGGAACAAACGAAGACGGATGGAGTCATTGGTAATGGAATTGGAGGAATACCACATGTGGAAAGATCGGACATGATTGGTTGGATCTTCTCCAGCAAGGCCCCCGAACTTAGGGATGTCGGAGGGGAGCTTGGTTGGCATAGCAGGCCAACCAACATTGTGGCGGATAGGGTCATTGATCAACTGATTGAAATCGGGGAGGCTGAGGCTTGCAATGTACGGCAGCACGGGTATGGCTGGGGTAGTTCCTGTGGTGGTTCCGCTAGTAGTATTGCCGGCATTAGGGCCGGGAGCACCGCTAGCGTTAGGCCCTGGACCAGACATGGTGAAGGTGACAGGGGGAGAACCAGGAGGAGAAGGAGAACCCAATGAATCAGAAGAGGATTCAGAGTGTGGACTCGGAGGAGGATTGGCTCGACGACAGCGGGGCGGAGCAGGTCGATCGACCGGAAACTGAGGGTGAAGGCCAAGAAGTCTCCGGGAAAGGCGCCTTGGGGGCGCAATGATGACAGGAAGAAGGAAACCGACAAGGGCAGAAAGGGACAGAATCAAGTGAGGTCAAGGGCAGAAAAAGTGCAGTGACAATTGATTTTAGAGTCTTTGCCAGGAGGTGTTAACCAGGCGCTTCTTCACTTAGGGTCAGTGTGTGGTGTGCGTTAATTTTAATTTTTAAACCCTTTTCGTTTTGAGAGAAATAAAAAGTGTGCTGCGTAACTGAAAAGAAATCTGCAGAGAAAAGTATATAATGCTGAAGTAACAAAACATTTAACAGCTAACCATGCATCAATCTAACCCAAAAAGGCGGGTCTCTCAAAACTACTCTAAAAGAGGGCAAAAATCTAGTCAAAACACACTTAAAAAGAGGCCAAAAGATCTAGGGTCAAGAGGGACAGGGATCTAAAGGATAAAGCTACTGAAAAGAGGTGCAGGTCACAGCCAAGAGGCAGAGGCAAGGTGGCTGGAAAAAAGGAGGAAATCAGCAAAAAACGGAAGGGGCAAGGAGGAGGCCCTAAGAGTAGATCCAAAAAAATCTGCAGGAGGTGATTTGAGAGGTAGAGGAGCTGATTAAAAGGGATCTGAAAAGGAGGTAACAGATCTGGAAAAGGGGAGTCTGAAACTCAGAAAAATAGACGGCTGAAACAGCTAAAAACTCTTCCACAAAAAGTGGAGGGTACTGAAGCCCTAGGGGGCTATGTTCCCACTTAGATGAGCTAAAACAGAGCAGAACTAGGTCAAAGCGGGCTGAAACAGAGGCTGGAAAACCCTGACAGAAGCTTTAGCAAAACCCAGAAAAATTGCAGAAAAATAGCTGAAAAAAGGGCAGGTCGCAGTTTCTGACCTGTTTTCAGTGCAGGTCGCAGAAAAGAGGTTGAAAAGTGCGACCTGGAGGTCCAGGTCGCAGGTTTTGGGCCGAAAAGTGCGACCTCCTGTTCCGGTTGTCTCGACGGCAGATTTTCAGAAAAGTTGCCGTCTCAGTTGCGGCTGATGTCGCTTACCTACGCAATAGGGCCAGAAACACACGAAAGTTAGAAATTTTGATGTTTTAGGGTTTTATGTGAGAAAAACAACATAAAAATAGGAAAAATAAACAGCTGAAAAGAAACCCTAGGGTCTGAAGTAGCTGGATATGTAGGAATATGAAAAACGACAGCGGTCGTAATTTAAAACCCGTGTGGAGTCGCCATTTGTTAGTATGAATCCTTTGTCGAAGTGTACGAAAAAGGACCACTTTAACTACGCATAACTAATAGCCCTAACAACAAAAGTGGCTGCCAATATCTTCAGATCTGCGGTTAGTTGAACAAGAAAAGAGCTGCAAAAAACCATATCTATGCATGGAAAGACATTAAGCAGTAAAAACAAGGGTTTGCTCCATATACCAATAGACAAGACAAGAACAATTTTTGAAAGAATTTTTGTATTAATCGGGCACCTGGGAGGAAAACAAGAAGGCGTATCCAATTCTCCTCAGTGGGATGGGTTCTTGGAAGTCCTCGGCACTTCAGATCTAAGATCTCTCTCTCTTGTTGGTGTAGAAAACCCACACAAAGAATGGAACTCAAAGGGAGCTCACACAGCAAATGGTAGAAAAATGTGACCAAGTGTATAGATCCAGAGTGATCTAATAGGCAACAAAAGGTGAAGAATGATGGGAAGAACCCTCCTATTTATAACAAAATATTGGGTCATTCTAGATCTTGGTGCATGATTAAAATATTGTTAACCAAATCTAGATCCACCTTTTATGGAATATTTTATTATATTTGTTGGAGGGAAGAGGTATTTGACTTGGGTCAAATCCCTTGATTAGTCAAAAATAAATAAATAATGATTTATTTAACTATTTGTGGGTGATTTGGTCATATTTAACAAGGAATATTATCTAAATAAGATTTAAATAATTATTCCTAGAAAATAATAAGATAAATAAAGGTTTATCTAATTAATTTCTTTGTTTTTCGGTTAAACATGATAGAGATAATAATTAAATTATGGTTTAATTAATTATTCCATGAGGAAAATCAAACAAATATAGGTTTGTTTAATATTTCCTTTTGGGGTTTCTTGTTTAGACCATAAACAACCTAATAAATGTGGTTTATTAAGTTATTTTACATAGTGAAAGCATACATGGTGTACTTGGGTCCATCTAATGATAATAGGTTTGATGACCAAAAAATGGTGTAACACATTGGATTTTTAGATTAGGTACAATAAATAAATAATTTGGCATTCAATATTAATTTTCAAGTATTTTCTTGCAGAAAAGAAAAGAAAATGGAATGCATTCAACACATAAAACTTGATGACAAGGAATAAAAGGGTTGATATATAAGTTTGTGAGTAATTGTTACTTCCTTATAACAACTTAACTAGATTTCATTTTTGTGTATTTTAAGTTGTTTTACAGCAATCATCATTGAATGTCTTCAAAGAGGTACTAACATACAAAGAAGAACGATCAAAAGAATTGATTGACATTGGGTTAAATATGGGTTGTCAGTATATGTTGGCATATCAGAAATTAATTGTGTAATTTGTATGTATCTATCTTGTTTTACTTAGCTTCATTTATAATTAATAGAAAAAAAAATATTTTATATTAAATCTATGATTTGTTATGGGGTATTAAACTTGCAAGAAACAAAGTATGGAACCGTGCCAACAAAAGAATTGTTGAAAGAAGGCATGAAATTTGGTTTTGAAAGAATGTGTATAGTTCACCAGTCAATTCTTTCTATGGTACATTTCTTTTCGATTTACATTGAGATGGAACTTGAAGAAGAAAAAAGCACTCAACACAATGAACAAAACATTCCTCCAAATAACCCAAGTCATGAAAGTAGCTTGAGCAGTGACAGCAGTTCCAATGAAGAATGATGATCAATATGTTTGGATATCAAAGCAAGGTGTGTATTTTTTGAAATATTTGTCTGTGAAATAAGACATTTTGTTTAATGTAATGAACATAGTGTCCCAATTGAAAGACAAAGGGTTACCAATAACTATCCCATTTTGTATGACAAAGAGTCTCTTATATATATATATATATATATATATATATATATATATATATATATATATATATATATATATATATATATATATATATATATATATATATATAATAAAATATGTTTTAATTTATTCTATTGCGTACTTCTCCATTGTCACTGTGAAATGTTACACCACTGATTAAATATATAGATGATTAAATGTTATAATAAAGAGATGCGAAATCATAACAAATTCATCCAAACATCACATTCAAATGCAATAATAAAAATTTAATTGATATGAGTACTATTATAAGATATATGTCGAATTTTGATGAATAATGAATTTTAAAAATTCACAATAATTGCATTGTCACGGGTCGATGTTTCTAAAAAGGAGAAAATGGACACCAGTGCATGGGTATGATAATGCGCACCGGTGCGATGATACGACCTATGAGAACTGCACCAAATACCAATACCAATTATAATGCCCGGTGTGTGTCACCAACAAATACGAACCGAGCGGATAGGCATTGCATGCACCGGTATGGTCTACCTTTAACGCGCTGGTGCGTTTTTACACCTTAATCGCTCAAGGCGTGTACAAAAACCATACGCATCAGATGGATAGAAGGTGCATGGACATGTGCATTCATATTTGTAATGCATTGGTACTATTTGCATTAAATTCCTCGGTGCTTTACAACTATAATTCGAATAACACCGATGCATACACCTTCTATCGGTCCAGTGCATATTTGTTGGTGACACGCATTGGGACGTTGTGTATGTAAATGCCCCAGGGCTTCAAAAATTTGTTTTCCATCTTGGTGCTTGGTATTTTTATAGCATCGGTGTGTAGTGTTTAAAACACACCAGTGTATTGACACATGAAGCGTACACCGATAAGAAAAACATCCGCAAAAACCTTCGGCCGCCCAATTTTTTTTAGTTTTGTTGAAGTTCCGTTAGCATCTCTGTCAAAACCTCTGTTACAAAAAATAGATGTTGTAGAAAATGTTTTTTTGACAATTTTAGCCAATTTTATAACACTAAAAACCTCCTTTATAACCTCTGCTAGAGGGTATTTTCCTTGTAGTGTGGACATCAACATCCATCATCACTTATATTAGCAAGTTCATTTCCAATACGATGATAGTTTCCAGAGTCACTAGTTTTATTAAGTGTTTTAGTTTCATTGGATTGATCCCTCAAAACATGATATTCTTCATTGACCTTTAGTGGAGATCCATTGACCAAAGGATTTTCATGAATGGCCTAAGTGAGTGAATCATCATCTTGACATGTTGGGATTTGGGAATCAAAAGAGATATGAGATGCATTTCCATCCTTTCCTTCCTCTAGATGTAAGACATTACTACCTTATATTGGATCACTACGTAGCCTAGCATAATGAGAATCAAGAGCAATTGAATGGGTTGTTGGTGTAGCAGATTCATCAAGTGGATCAAGATACAAGGAGCTTTTAGTCATGGATGAAGAAGAATGCAAAGAATCCCTTGAAGAACACCACTTTCAACCAAATTTAATTCAGGATTTCGATTTCACATCAACATATCAACCTTTGTATTATGCTCCATGGGGTTGATTTCACATTCAGTATTATCTGAGAGAGGGCCTCAATCATTGCAAGAAGGTGAAGGTGGGAACTATTATAAGGATATTCATGAATATATTATGGAATATGCTCAATGGGATCAAGTTGGATCTCATCAATTAGCGGAGGTAGTTTATCAATTCGACTTCCACGTTGTCCTATTTCTGAGAAATTAATAACATCTTATACTTCAAGAAACCCTACTCTTTTTCATGAAAAATATATTCATTACATGAATTATTGATAACAAAAATTTGATTAGGTAATGAAGCCAAGGGAGGATAAGGGATCTTCGAGGTAGTAAATTCCTCCTTAGATAATTGAAACTTTTTTCGACTCACAAAAGTTGGAAAGATAAAATCAAGGATAATATCTTGTTGATTTGTAACTTGCAGATTACTAGAAACAACATTCATTTCATATTCAAATTGTTGTGGAGAAAGGTAAACCAATCGTCAAAAATTTTCATCCAAGTACATCTAATCCACATCTCTCTCAGGAAATTGATAACAAAGGTGGACAAACCTATCAAGAGAATATTTTAATGATTCATGTGGTTTTACATATAATCTCATTGATCCTTTTAAATAAAATTAATAATCATACTTGTCAATATCATGATGAAGCTCCTTAATGAACTGCTCTAAATAATGGATAGACGTAGTTGGTAAGGTCTTGAACCATTCTTTGACGTGACCTTCAATCATAAGGGTGAAAAGTCCGCAAGAAACATCTTCACAATGTACTTAATTAGAATCACAAAATTTAAGAAATTGTAGCGTATGTTCTAATAAATATATTTCACCTTCGCCATCAAGATTATTTTGCAACAAGTGATGAACTATTTATGTGGGGATTAAAATATTTATACTTTTAGAAAAACACTATGGGATAAACATTTTGTACGGATCCATTTGAATATATGATGTTAAGCTAGGGGCTCTATGAGCTCAAATTTTAATTTATCCCTCCTAGTGCCAAGTCTATTGATGAGGAAAAATGTCTTGCCACCAATTATAGGGTCTCCCCGATGTGAAGTCCCAATTAGATCTCACACTGTTTGGGATAGGAGCCCCATATGATTTGTGGGCTCGGTTGCCACCATGTTTGTTTTATCTTGGTTGTCAAATGCAAAGAGAGAGAGAGAGAGAGAGAGAAAGTGCAATGTTGGAAAATGGGGATGAGATCAACCCACAATATATAACTCACATAACATAATACAAGAGTGTAATAGAAAAAAAATAAGAAGAAGCATGCCTTAAGAAAGGCTAGTGAGTTAAAACCATCTCAGAGATACATGAATAAGAAAGTGGCAGAATTTAATTGCAAATTAGTTCACAGTAACTAACTAGCATAGTGTGGAATAAGAAAACAAATATTCAAAGTAAACATGCAAGCCATAAGCCACAAATTATTTCATTAACATATACCCAAAATGTAAGCACGCATGCACACACATCAGAAGTATTGGATATCCTTGACAATCACCGTGAAAGTTCACAATAATCAATTTCGAAAGTGAAGAAATTATCATTAATCATGTTGCAAACTCAATTACATGTCCAATAGGTCCATCAAATCCCAATAGTGAAATTTAGGTTGCTCATATCATTTCCAAGACCAAAACCTAGCCTCACCAACATTCAGCTTAAAGGTTTCCAAGAGCATAGTGATTTTAACTCCATAAGCACAAAACAACTCTCAAATGCTAGCATAGCTCAAGTGATAAAAACCCCCTCTAAGTGAAGCATGAGGGTATATTTATACAAATGGGGAGGTGGATTTTCACCTTCCCCTTTACCTTTCGTATTCCTTCCGCCCTTGTGTATTCCTTGTAGTCGTAGTTGTAATTTGTAGTCACAATCGTACTTTGTAGTCGTAGTCGCACTTTGTATTCATAGTTGCACTTTGTAGTCATAATCACCCTTTGTAGTCGTGGTTGCAAATTCTATTCAGAGTCACCCTTGTAGTCATAGTCACAATCACCCTTTGTAGTCGAAGTCACAATTTCTAGTGGCAATGGAACTCTTGTAGTTGTAGTCGTAATTTCTAGTCATAGACACCCTTTATAGTCATAGTCTCAATTTCTAGTCACAATCATCCTTTGTAGTCTCGATCACAATTTATAGAGGCAGTGGCACTCTTGTAGTCACAATCACAATTCTAGTAACAACCACCCTTTTTAGTCCCACTCACAATTTCTAATGCTAGTGGCACTCTTATAATCGCGGTCACAATTTCTAGTTACAGTCACCCTTTGCAGTCACAGTCATAATTTCTAGTGGCAGTGGCACTTTGTATTTGTAGTCACACTTTCTAGTGGCAGTGGCATTTTGGAGTCACAGCCACAATTTGTAGCAGAAGTCGTAGTTTAAAAGTGCGACTTGGATTTTTTGCATGTGATGAGGACAGTATTAATCGCAAGCCGCATTTGTATAGGGAAGTAAACAAGTAATTGAGCACTAGACTTGAAAATTGTAACTTAATAATATGAGCTTTATAGTGTAAGTCGCAAATCACACTTTCAAAGGCTAGGTAGACTAGCACTGCAAGTTATGACTGTGACTTGTGACAAAGGCAAAAAATGCAAGTTTTTCAAGGCTTAAGGCAAGGCCCAATGTTGCCTGTAAACCCAAGCGTGAGTGAAGTTAGGTTGATTCTTGCAACAATATGTCAAACTTGAACTACATATGAAGCATGATGCAACTTTAGTAACCCTGTTAACATGATAGTATATGCTCTCCCTAGTGGTATTAAGCCTCTTGACCCTACTACAACTTCATTCAAATAATAGGCATACAAAAGTGCACATAAGCATAATTTAGACAACTTATTAGAGAGACAATTCTTATAACATACATAAACATAAATGGAGAGGCACAGCCGAAATATCCTTTGGAAAATGAATGAATGAAAAATGCCATAAACCCTAATGTTGAGGATGAAGCAGGACAAGCAAGCTTAGGTGATGTTCCTCACAGACTTATAAGCACTTGTAGCCTCTACGATAATTGGGTTATCAAAGATTTTTGACTATTACAATCAACAAGGATATCCATTATTACCTTGAAACTCACAAGGGGGCCTAAAATTTAGATATACAGGCTAAAAATTTTGGGTGGTGTTGTAGCGGCTATAACAAGATGTAATTAGAATTTCATCAATTGTAATTTCAATTATCCAAAACTAGTATGTTGCAATGGACATTCTTCTCTTCCTTAGAGAACAAATGCATTAAATGGAAGACGAACTTTAGGTACTTAGATCACAAATTATGAACACGCAACTCTTAAGGCAACAAGCACAATCCCAAGATTCTTCTACAAGCCTAGCTTTTCCTTCTCCACTAGTGTTGGACTTGAATATCTCTCCATAGCTATAAAATTATCCACGTTGGGTAAATAACTCCCCCAATTAGAATGCATGCAAATTAGTGTCTATAAAATTTTGGAAGTTTACTATCTAGTTCATATTGTTAAGAATAAGGAAGATGAAATATATAGAATTATCTTATATATAAAATATGGACTTATGGTCCACATAGTCAAACAAATCCTCTGGGCATTTTTGGAAATAATTTATGGCTTGTTGTTGTTCCCTAGATGATATTTTCATTAATATAATTTCAAGGTTATGATTAAAAGAAAATATTTCTATCCAAATGTATTGATTGAAAGAGTCTATCTTATGAAGCCAAATGTTTGAGGAGAAATATTATTTTTAATATAAAATTGTATGCCTCGAATCCCTTTATAATGAGATTTCTTGCTCCATGTTGACCACAAGATGAACCCTTCTATGTGAGGGCCCTTAGGCTCAGCATGCTCCCATGTTTCAACTAGAAAACAATATCAATTTCTCTCTAGATCCAACTTAACATAGGATATTTATGCCAAGAAAAGTTGTTATAGTTCCAAAAAAGAATCCAAAGTGTCCCAATCTTCTATTTATTATTTATCATTCTCGTCTCTATCCTATAATATATTTCTATTTCTAATTATTTCACATTTATCTTCCTTTACCTTTTAAAATTTCTTCCTTAACTAATCTTGATATGTTGGAATGAGATTTTCATTTATAAAGATACGTAACTCTTATAAGTTCAAAATTACTGAGTATCCCATATCTTCGTTTATTATTATTAACTTATTTTTATTTTTCTACTATTTTATATTAGCTATTATAAAATTCAATTTTTTTAAAGTTATATTGATAATTCAACTAGTTATATATCTAATAATTAAAATTATATGAAATATATAATTTAAGTTATATATTTAATTTTTTTTATAATTAATAAATTTATAAAATTTTAATAACCCAATAAAATTAATATTATAATATTTGCCAAAAAAATAGCAATGACGAACACAGAAATAATTTTACAGATTGTTTATATGGTAAAGAAAGTAATCAAATTTGTTACAAAGTAATGTCATTCCTTTTTGTCAAATCACATTGATATCTGTCATAACTCACGTCATCATTTACTTTCCCACAACTTTTGGAAAATTTGAGAAACTTTCATCACTCTTAACAACAAACCAACGAAAGTCACGACATCGTATCTATATAAATAAAAATTATCCCTTCCAAAGAAAAAAACATATTATGCAAAATATTATTATGCAATATATATATTAAAAGTATCTTTATTTTAATTAGTTCAAAGGAGAAAATTAATATAGCCAAGATTAGAATGAACTCTCATGAGCTCCATAGTGAAACAGGTCGCTGGACAATTCCTAAATACCATGGATGGAAAGGATCTGCCATCTCTGTGAGAATATGAACATCGAGGATGAAAATCACTTCCTCTTAGAGTGCCCCACGTACAACCACATTAGAGCTCAATTTCATAATCTTTGTTGCAATAGTGACCTTCCTAGCCTTTTCAGATGTAAAAATTATAGTGAGCTAGGGAGGCTTCTCTCCAAACTTTTTGAGCATTGGAATAAAATCTTAAATCAAACTAAATAACTCTTTTCTTTAGGTCCGATAGACCAAATATTAGTCTCATTGGACGTTAACCACCACCACCACCATCATCATCATCATCATCATATATATATATATATATAATTGAAAATTTTAGAATTGAATTCTCTAGATTTATCTTAACTAATCTATTTTAACTTAGGATTTATTAAAGTTTGAGAGGGTTCAAATATTTTTTTCAATGTGAAAGAGGTTTATACCTCAAGAAATTTGATCTTTCCAGAATTTGAATCTAGATTAGTTTACTTATTAATTAATTACAATTATAATCATAATCATAATTGTTAATTTATTTATATTTATATTTTATTTTTACTTTTATATAATCAAATTTTTTTATTAATTATTATTAGTATTATTATTATTATTATTTGTATTTTTATATAATTTTCCCAACTGAATATGTTTAACAAAACTAGACAAGACAAGACATTACAACATCTCATCCATACTGGGTGGGAGAGCACCTCTCAGCCCTAAATTTTTATACATAATAATTAATTATATAATATTATCAATACAAAATTAAAAATTAAAAGGAAGTTGTCAAAATTTAAGACAATTTTTAATTAATTACAATAATAAATTAAATTTAGGGTTAGGACGAAATCAAATATTAAATTTATATTAGGGACACTCACCTATGGGTTTCTCTCTACATTTGAACTCCTAATTTAAGTAAAATTTATTAAATTTCTATATGAGGTAGTCAAAACATCTTAGCTCTAGTGGTTTAAATATTGAACTTGAGGATACCATTTAAGATGGATCTAGGTTTATTTACATAATAGATAATTATATAAAAATAAAGCATAATTTTTTAGACATAATGATTATAATATATGAATCAAAATCATTCAAATGGGATTCCTTATTTTTTTTTAAAACTTTGCATATAAGATATACAAAAGTAAAGCCTAATTTTTTAGACATAAGGATCATTCACAAAAGCTTTAAAGGGGGAAATTAATACACTTTCACAAAACACTCTCATGTTGGAGGAAAACAATAAATAGACGTATATTTAGTATGCAATTTTTTCTATTTATGCAAACCATTAGCAAAATATTTAAAAATAATTTAAAAAGAAACAAAAATAGAAAATAATTCTTGTTTTATTTTTATTTTTAAATCAGGAAATTATAACGAACAAAGCTATCAAAAATTTCCCTAACTTCAAAAAAATAAAAAAATCACTGAGATACAAAAATAAAGTCTAATTTGGTGCAGTACAAGGGAAGTCTTACTGTTACACAGTAATTTTTCACCGTCCCTGCAATTCCCCATCCCGCACATTGGAAGGCTTATTCTGTGACCTATGAGTAGTGACATGACCTGAAACCACTTTCATGGCATCCCCCTGAACATGGGTATTCATTCCCCTAAAGACAATTCCTTGTAAAAAACCCTCAAAATAGCCTTTTTTGCCTTGGCGCGACTAAACAGTGCAGCCCTCGCGCCAATGGGGGAAATCCTCCAAAGAAGGTGCCAGCTGGCGCACTGTCTCAGTGTTGTACCCGCACCAGGCTTATTAAGGAGTGTTTTTAAAAAATAAATGGTGGAATATTGACTCCAACCAATTCCTGAACTGGTCTCTAAATTGAGTTGGGAGGTTTGGCTCCGGATCTCCATGTAGAGGAAGTGGTTTTCCACCTCTCATGGAAGCTTCCTTGAGGATAGGGCCAATCCCATGATTGTAGGGATCCCAACTCCCCTTCCACCATCTATATAAACTTGTCATTTTCTTTTGCAGGCTAGTCTCCAAGAGCCTTCATAGCCTAAAGAATGTTGCAAGAGCCTTGATAGTTCTCATAGAGCCAAATCAGTAGCAAGGATATTATTGTCCAGACAACCGAAGAGAGAGAGAGGCTTGTCCCATTCCCGACGAGCTTTACCGTGACGTATTCCACTTTCGACCCGCCAAAGGAGGATTCAGCGTCAGAGCCAGGTTGTATCTTTCTTTGTATTAATTAATGATAAGCGACTTTGGTTATGGTTCCACTCGTATTGTTCATTATGATTATGAGTTGTATCTTCTTTGACTGATACATAATTGCATATATTGGGTTTACGCTTGTGTGTTCGTTGTGTTTCTTGTGTGTGCAGGTGTTCGATCGCAATAAGTGGGAGAATTGTGATCTGCTGGAGTAAGGAAATGGGAGTGCTATCTCCTCTACGAACAATAGTGTTGGACTTAAGGTAGGCCTTCTTCGCGTTTGGTCTATTACAATTAGGAACTTGCGCCTTAGCATGATACGATTGTTGCTAGACCCGATCTGGGCTAGTAGGGATCACCTCTGTTCGCAGAGGGGATTTACCTCTACAACAAATTGGCGACTCCGCTGGGGAGACGTTGATTTGGAGTATTGCCTTGTCTTTTCGGTTGATTATTGACTTTGCTTGCTTGATCAGCTCTTTTGGCTGGCTCTTTTCATGTGTTTGGCTTTTGTTTAGCTTCACCATCACTAGTCTATGTCTTGGATTGCTCTTTTTTATTTTTCCTTAGTAAACTCGACTGGCACGCTTATTAGCCTGACAGTCACCATGTACCTCGAATTGAGTCACCATGCTGGGGGCATGCTTACTTTTTCAAGCATAGTTTATTTCTTTTTCAAGCTTGTGTAAAAATGAAATTGGTTTCAAGCACATTTTATCTTTTTTTCAAGCTTGTGTAAAAATGAAACCAACTTCAAGCAGAGTTTCCTGATTTCAAGCTTGTGTAAAAATGAAACCTTTCCCATTTTACCTCTTGTGATTGTCATTTTATTAGCCTGTTTTTGCTAGATGAGCCTTGGTTTTTTCATTCCATCGTCACTATCTACTTGGCCGATCATATGCCTTCACTTGATTGTTTTGCCCGTTCCTGAGGAACCATTGTGATGAGTGGTCTTGTTAGCCAGCCTCTTAACCTTTACTTGTTCTGAGTAGTTCCACCATTACCGGAACCAGTTGCTACCCTTTATACCACTCGTTCCTCTAGGAGGAGTCATCTTTCAGCTCTTTTTTGACTCTCTAAACATGAAAATATTGCCGAGTCCCTTGTCTCTTCGATCTCGTTAAAGTGGCTGCGAAACGACATCTACCCAGTATACGTTTACCCCTTTTTCAGGCTGGGATAGATTATTTACGAAAAAGGAATACCCTAGCCTATCGTGACTAAGAGGTTTTCTCAGACTTAATTTTCTGCCTTTTCGGATCTGAGGAACTATTTACGAAAAGGGACTAATGTTGTTTACTTTTCTGTTGTCTTTTCAAACTCTCTAAACATGAAAAGATGCCGAGTTCTTCCTTTGTTAGACTCGTTAAACCTTGATGACATCGGATTCAGTCGTAATGACGATATTCGAGGCTCTCCTTCCTAGGGCTCGTTAAATGTACTAGGATGGATTCGTCCGAAAGGACGGACTCATATGACAATCATATAGTATCCTCTTCAAGCTTGTGTAAAAATAAAGAGGTACTCGCCAGAAATGGTGGGGAAAAATGGAACCAGTATCATCGTCGTGTTGGCAGTATGTTGCTCTTGAACATGGCACTTGTCTGCATTCGTGTCGGGTTGGGGACATCTCACCTCATTATCTGTTTTCCTCCATGGGTTTGGGTAATCCTTTTTGACCTCTCATCTGCTCTTTGCCTCGTCATCATGACCCCTAATATTTTGATGTCAAATACTGCCAAATCCACTATCGTGCCGTCGATATGTTCAAGAGAAGTTGACCTCTGCAAGTTTCAACCTTCCTCTGGTTCTCATCTGATCCTGATTCACAAACATTAGTTTCCTCTGTCTCGTGTTGATGATGTGGGAAACACTATGGCCCACCTTTGATCAAGGTCACTTCCTGTCGACTTCAGCTCATTATCCAGGAAGCTGATTTAGAGACTCCCTTCTGATACCTTGGAGCTTGCATGCCTCAATGGCAGGTTCTTCGCGTTCGACGTGAGGTTTTCATCATTGGCCTCCGATCGAGTGATTCTACGGGTGTTCGATGCCAGCTCACTGATTCACATGCCGTAGATTGTACCTATAGTACCTTGAGGACCATTGTCACTATTGGTGGTACCTCTCGCGTCTGTTAACAACTTTCATCATTGGCTGGTAATCAGGCGACGTTCTTTCATGTTCGACTTCAGCTCACTTATTCGCATGCTTGAACTTGTACTTTGTTCGGGTCGAGACGGAGCACAAGACCCTGGATTTTGTCTGTTAGAATCCAGGCTGCGATTTTGTGGATTATTATGATTGGTTACATGACTCATTCATTGGATGGCTGCAACCATACCTGAGTCTATTTATCGATCCTTACTGGATGGTTGCGTCCATGCCTTGGATCTTGATTATTGTATACTCTGTTATGGATGGCTGCGCCCATACCACGTATATCATGTATTTGAGATATCGGTTGTACTTCTCTACACAAGTTTTCTGACGACAGTGTTTTCAATTGGACACGTTCTCGTAAAGCATTTCACCCCTCTCTCTTTTTCGGGCCTCATGCTTTAGGGGGCATTTGTTACACAGTAATTTGTCACCGTCCCTGCAATTCCCCGTCCCGCACATTGGAGGGCTTATTCTGTGACTTGTGAGCAATGACATGACCTGAAACCACTTTCATGGCATCCCCCTGGACATGGGTATTCATTCCCCTAAAGACAATTCCTTGTGAAAAACCCTAAAAATAGTATTTTTTTCCTTGGCGCGACTAAACAGTTCAGCCCTCGCGCCAATGGGGGAAATCCTCCAAAGAGGGTGCGCCAGCAGGCGCACTGTCTCAGTTTTGTACCTGTGCCAAGCTTATTAAGGAGTGTTTTTTAAAAATAAATGGTGGAAGATTGACTCCAACCAATTCCTGAACTGGTCTCTAAATTGAGTTGGGAGGTTTGACTCCGGATCTCCATGTAGAGGATGTGGTTTTCCACCTCTCATGGAAGCTTCCTTGAGGATAGGGACATTCCCATGATTGTAGGGATCCCAACTCCCCTTCCACCATCTATATAAACTTGCCATTTTCTTTTGCAAGCTAGTCTCCAAGAGCCTTCATAGCCTAAAGAATGCTACAAGAGCCTTGATAGTTCTCATAGAGCCAAATCAGTAGCAAGGATATTATTGTCCAGACAACCGAAGAGAGAGAGGCTTGTCCCATTCCCGATGAGCTTTATTGTGACGTATTCCACTGTCGACCCACCAAAGGAGGATTCAGCGTCAGAGCCAGGTTGTATCTTTCTTTGTATTAATTAATGATAAGCGACTTTGGTTATGGTTCCACTCATATTGTTCATTGTGATTATGAGTTGTATCTTCTCTGACTGATACATAATTGCATATATTGGGTTTACACTTGTGTGTTCGTTGTGTTTCTTGTGTGTGCAGGTGTTCGATCGTGAAAAGTGGGAGAATTGTGATCTGCTGGAGAAAGGAAATGGGAGCACTATCTTCTCTACGAACAACAGCGTTGGACTTAAGGTAGGCCTTCTTCGTGTTTGGTCTATTGCAATTAGGAACTTGCGCCTTAGTGTGATACGATTGTTGCTAGACCCGATTTGGGCTAGTAGGGATCGCCTCTGTCCACAGAGGGGATTTACCTCTACAACACTTACATTTACGAATAATAACCACATGTGAGAGACAACTCAAGGTCCTAAACCTTGAATCACTTGGGGACTCTTCTACGTCTATATATAGCTCTCACACAAAAGGATTCAAATCTCAAATTTAGAACAAACAAATTGACTTTTGGTTACCCATAAAACACTCTCATGTTGGAGGAAAACAATAATTAACAAAAGTAAAGCCTAAATTTTTAGAGATAAGGATTATAGATACATAAATCAATATATTGAAATGAGATTCCCTAAAAAATTTTAAGAACTTTTTCTATAATAGAGTCTAATACGAAAATAAAGCCTATTGTTTTAGACATAGAGACTATGTATAAATGAATCAAAATTGTTGAAAGAACATAAAGAGAAAATAACTCTTCTTTTTGAAGAAATTATAATGAAAAAGTTTTATAAAATTGTTTCCTTTTTTTTTTTTTTTTTTCCTATAAGACATTCTCATGCTTGAGGACAACAATAATGATAAAAAATTAAAGACTAATTTTTCAGACATAAAAAATATAGATACATAAACAAAATCATTGAAAGGGAATTTCCTCATTTTTTAAAAAACTTTGCCTATAAATATAGGTATTTTTGGCTTGAGAACTTTCTTTTGTTTACACAAACTATTGCAAAAGATTTAAAATATAATTTAAAAGGAAAACAGAACAAAGAGAAAATAATTCCTCTTCTTTTTTACTTTTTTAATTAACAAATTATAATGAAAAAGTATTATCAAAATTTTTCCTTTCTTAAAAACTTCGAATGGTGTTCTAATGATAGCCACTTGTGAGATTGATACCTCAATGTATTAATCCTTGAATTGTTCATTTTTTGTGTGTCTTGATTATGATGATGATGATGATGATGATGATGGTTAACGTCCACTGAGACTAAACTTTGGTCTATTGGACCTATAATTTTATTAATTCTTAATCGTTTGGCTTCTCGTCTTTCTTGGCGAGATCGGTGATGTAGCGTTCTTTTTCTTCTCTAGAGTCTTCCAACTTCCTTTTTATTTCAACTCCTTCATCTCTTCTGATCCTTGGGGCACTCGTGTCTTATCTTCGGGATCTGGGAGATTTTCTTTGCTCCTAAATGAAGATTTCTTTTGCGCGGTATTCTAATCCTCAGAATTGTTGATGCTTGAGGAGCTGTCGAGTTCATTTTTTTGTTGTTGGGTGGGGCTTTCCCCCTACTTGTCTTGAGGGTTGTTTCTTTCTTACCTGATTTCTTGCGATTCAGAGTTTTCTGGAGAGTATTCCTCCTAGACAGTATAATGTTCCTTTTGTGCTCCTTCCCACCATGTAGATCTATGGTGATTTTTTCTAGCAGAATTTTTCTGGGAGACTTTTCGGCAATTTTTGGCTAGATGGCCTATCTCAAAGCATGATTGACATCCAAAGAGGACACCTTCATAGTTGAATTTATGGTTCCATACATAGTCTTTGCTTGTTAGGATTATTTCAGCTAGGAATCTGGCGCTGAAGTCCATTTCTACACAGATGCGTGCATAGGTGGTTCTGACATATTCCTCTATTTCTGGGCACCTGCAATAAAATTTCCCAATTGCATTTCCAATGGCTTTTAGTGAGGAGAGATTCCAGAGATGCAAAGGTAGGTTTGGAAATCTGACCCAAATTGGTGCTAAGGTTATGACTATTGTTGAGGGATCTAATGATGGGTTCCATGGTTTCATGAATAGGCCCGATTTTTCCCAAAACCAAGGGTCGGAATCTAAAATGCATTGTCTGCTTTTAGAGTTTTTAAAATCTACTATAAAGAAACCCTTAGCACACGGGTAGATATTAATTTCATCAGAGATGATAGGCTTCCATACCTCTGAGATCCAACTGTGGGGAGCTGTCATCCATGGCAAAAAGCCATTAAATCGGCAGATTAAGGCACTTTCAGAAAACTTCAAGGCCTCATCCAGTGAGGCCTTAACCACCTGCACAGTAGGAGCCGGGGCTTCACTGACAATATGGGCAGGAGCTTGACTCTCAGATGTGGAAGGAACTGGGCCGGAAATTATCTTTGCGTAGCTAGGAACCATATATATATCTGCACGTTCGGAAATTCGATAAGTCAAATCTACGGCAGAAACTCTCGATCAATAAGTCAAATCTGCGGTAGATCAGAGAAGGTTCACAATCTGATAAGTCAATCCGATAAGTCAAATCTGCGAGAAGAAAACCTGTGTTGCAGTAATGCTGCGGTAGAAACCCGATAAGTTGATGCGGTAGTGTTGCGGTAGAAACCCCATGCCGCGGTAGTGCTACGGTGGAACCACGATAGAATAAGTATGCAATTTGAACTTCAAATCTGCGAGGAGAAAACCCGTGCTGTGGTAGAAACCCGATAAGTTGATGCCATAGTGCTTCAGTAGAAACCCCATGCCGTGGTAGTGCTGCGGTGGAAACATGGTAAAATAATAATAGTTTGGTTGTGCTGCGGTAGAAACCCGATAAGTTGATGTGGTAGTGTTGTGGTAGTGTTGCTCTCAAATAAAAAGATTCAAATTTGGCACAATAAATTGACAATTGGTTATTTTTGTGTGTGGAAAAATCATTAGAATTTTATGTCTTTAAATAGGCTACATTATAAAAGAATACCATGGGAAAAAATCATGGGCTCTGAAAACCATGAGCCAAAATGTTTACATAAAGGTAAATTGACTATTTTTTTAATTAAATAATTTTATTTTCTTTATTTTATGAGTTAGATTAGAGAAGAATATCGTGGGAAAAAACCATGGGTTGTGAAAACTTTGAGTCAAAATGTTTTATAAAGGTAAATTGGCTATTTTATTTTAATTAAATAATTTTATTTTTTATTATATTATATTTTTATATTATTATTTCTTGTTTTATTATTTTATTTTTATTTAATTACACCCAGTCAAAATGTTTTATTTATGATGATGATTATAATTACTGTCCACTAAAACCATTTAATATTTAATTTATTTTATTTTTATGTAATTTGACTATGTCAAAATGTTAAAAATTACAACATCTATCTTATACTAGGCTGAAGAATTTTTAAAATTTATTTTATTTTATTTTATTATTAATGTAATTGACTAGGTCAAAATTTTTAATAAGATAGAAAGGATATTACAACATCTCTTCCATAGCCGGAGAGTGCCTCTCTGCCCAAAAATTAAAAATTTGATTGATGTATATAAAAAATTTAAATAAAACTTTATTAAGTTTCTATATGAGGTAGTCAAATCATCTTACATTGATTAATTTCTCCAATTGAGTGGGTTGGCATTTATGAAATAATTGCACCTACACCTAAGTCACCATAGATTTATTAAATTAAAAGGTCAAAAATGTTGATAGTATAACATATATTTCAAAAATATGTAATTAATTCTATAATAATTATTATTAAAAAAATGCAATTTAGTAATATAAGTTGGTGAATAGATAAAATATTCAATTTTTAATGATATATTTTTTTAAATTTTAATTACAATATTAAAATTCATTGTTTTATTTAATTAATGAAAAATTTACTTATAAAAATAATTTTTAAAATAATTTAATACATTTCAAAATAGTTTAAATTATTTATATAATTTTATTTTAAAATTATAAAAATATTCAATAATTAATTTTATTAAATGATAATTATAATAATTATTATTATTAACATTTACTAAGACTAATATGGTTTATCCGACCTTAAGAAAGTAAGATATCAAATGAGATTCTTTAACATTTGAAAGCATTTCTAGATCACAATAGTTTTGATGACTTAACAAGTCAGCAAGGTTGGTATTGTGACAATGATTTTAAAAATTTGAATAGATATGAGTAAGAGCTAGGAAAACTAATAGAAAGTTATTTTCATCTTTAACTCTCTTAGTGTCAAAAAGCTAACATATTCTTTCGTCCCAAGGTGTCTGGGAATTGAGCAATGCTCGATTTCACTTTGAAGCTCATGAGAATTAATTCTTATCTTGGCAATGTTCATTTTCTTCTTAGTATTGGCCATGACAAAAAGAGAATTCTAGTTTTCAATATTGGGGTTGATCACCTCCTTATAATACCTTAGCTTCATTTTTCTTTGTAACTCCTTATTGTCCCACAACTTATCCTTAAATTTGGAAGTAATTATATTTTTAATATTATCCTTATTCTTCAAGATTATCTCCTCTTTTACCTCTGAATGGTCTAGCCAAGATTCGACATCCTTATGCCAGCCTCGCCGAAGGTGGAGCTTTTGGCTAGAGTTAGAAGCAATTTTAGGAAACCTCTTGGCTACCAAGTTATATAGCTTCTTCTTATACCTGAGATACCTAGTCATAGTCATGCTTTCAATGGGGTAAAAGCTAGCTTCAATAAAAAGAATAAGATAGGGAATATTTCATTTAATCTTGAGATTGTCAATTATAAATTACTTGTGGATTAGCTTAATCTTCCTCCACTATTCTCTAGATATACTTCATCCCCAAACTTTTATCATAAAAGTAAGAATTTCACTGTGATAATATATATATTTTTTAATTATAATTATTTAATATAGACCTCCTCATTTCTTTAGTTCTTGAATTTTTTTTCAAAATCAGAAATTCTTACAATTGGATTTGGAAAATTTTCAAAGAATAGAATTATTAATTATTCAACCATGAATGAGTAAGAGTATTTTTATTTATATATAAGATGAAATATTAATATTAAAATATAATTTATATTGACAATCGATTTTATTTTAAAAATTTGTATTTGATATATGAAAAATGGTGACATAAAAATTAAATTTTAATAATTGTTATATTAAATCATGTGCAAATCTCAAAAAATATTTTAATAATTTTTTTTTCAAAATTTTTAAAATAGTATGGAGTTGAAATTTACACAAACTTTTAGATATATTTTTTTATGTAAATGTAGCTTAACATCAAATTATTATTACAAACCATATTGTAAATGTCTTAATCAAATTTATTAAGGTGGTTGAATTACAAAAGAATGTTTTTCAGATTAATCATATCATTAGATTTGCTCAACATTTCCAACCAACTAATGTGGTTCATACTCAGGACAAAGGTGAAAAAATCTATCAAACTTAAAGAATAAATAGAAAAGATGCATCAGGGTCCAAAGTTAGCTGTTAGGAATTGATGATTGATACGAGAAAAAATTGGAACCACTAATGCATCCCTACAACATTTTAGAAACGTAAGATTGGATTATTAATTGGTTGAATTAATCAAAGTTTATTAAAGTGCTTGAAATAATCAAAGTTAAATTTTATTTGTGTAAAATTAATGCATCCATGTAAATCAAATGGTTGGTAAATGTCTATAGTTATCAAAAAACTTACTCATGATACATTTCACATTGTTAAAACTAAGATTTTAAAAAATCTTTAAAAATAACTAAATTACAATTTTATTATTATTATTAAAAAGAATTAATACATGATCTAAACATATATACATTTAAAGTAGTGTGTAACAATACTTTCAAACATGGAGATTCTTCACTTTACCATGGATTTTCTAAAACTTGAAAATAGTCTTTGATACAACACCATCCAACACCATAACTTGTTGATACCACATGTTCAAAAACACATAACTCATGCTCATATGGCATATGCTCATTGGACAATTTTTTATTTAATCATTTTTTTTTTCTTTTGTGAGATAAATGGATCCTTTCGTTAATCAGAAAAAGATACATATAACTTGGATTTCCAAAATATGACTAAAATCCACGAGATTCTTGAGACTAACAAGCTACCTACTAATAACAGGCAATCAAAAACTGACTACGATAATCATGACTACATAGAAAACTCCTTGAAGATTCAATATGTCAAAGGGGGAAATTCCTCTCACATTGTCACGATTTTCCCTGAGTTGACTTATTTTTCACCATCTTCTTGGGTCAGTGCCTTATGGCTCTTGTGGCCTCATTTTTTGGCTTCTTTGTCTTTCTTAGAGACCACCTTTAAATCCTTCATTTTAACCCCAAGACCAAACTGTCAAGAACTCAATCCTAGTTGGTTTCTTTCCCAGTTTTGAAGATATGCGTTGTACAAAATCCTATCCTAATTATATAGTATGTCCTTCATAAATTTTCCATCTTATTCTTCTGCATGGGAAATTATTCATGGGTCATCCAAATCCATATCTTTTGGTAGTGCTTCTGCTTTAAATTCTTCCGAAGGGGTGCTAACCATTTGGTAATGGATTTTATTGGTGCGCTTGATCTGGGTCTGTCAGCTACCGGGTTTATCCATGATCTTTTACTTCTGTGATGTTGTTAGAATTGAATTTTAAAATAACATAAAAGAACACATATGTAGAATCACAAAACAAAACGCAAGATGTTTAATAACGGAGTTCATCCAGTGTGGACTACGTCTCTGGGCCTCGGTGTCTCGATGGTGTTGGTTGCTTCACTTGGTGCAGGAAAATGTGATGATGTACATGGACATTATTTAATTTTCATACATGTAAGTGTGCCTTCGACATGAGTGGAAAAGTCTCTCCATGAGACATTCCGCTACAAGGAACTCTCACTCAGAACAAACCTCCTATCATCATGAAAACCTCACACATGGTGGAAAAGAGTATCCTTCCATCAAGGAAACAAAGGGATCTCAGAATATAAATGACCATCCATGATAATACATATCACATGACACAAACGTCAATATTCTTCATCATACATCAAGCATGAATTGACATGACATAAAACATCTCACAATAATAATCAATGAAGTGCATGGAACCAAAACTTCATATACTTTAACTCTAATGTTGGCTGAATAATAGGATGCTCATTTTTTGGATCTGAATGCACCATCGAAGTCATGGCGTCGAATGGCATGAAATCTACTGTCCACACTCGAAATTTCGACAGCATCATCCCAATCTGGAAAATGTACGAAAAATATATGGCTCATATGGAAACTTTGACTGCACTACTGGATTTGTGTCTCTGAGAGGTGTAGGATCAACTTTCAATTTTCTGAATTCTAACATTGTCAAAATTTTGGTCGTAGGGAATCTTTTAAATTCCCCCTAGATTCCTCCAATATGTTGCTCCATGACTGATTGGAAAATATTCAACTCAAAACAGGAATCTGATCTCACCATTGAGATCCTTGCGAAATTGTAAGAAGAATGAGTATAAAGTTGACCTCATTCCAACTCCGGCAAATTTCGGCCTCTAAGGAATCTGGAAGATTCCCTCAAGATTCTCGAAGATTCTCTTCAGCGGGGAATATGAAAATCTTCTGCTGAAACGACGAATCCGACCCCGCCATTGCATTCCCTGTAAAAATCTGAGAAAAATGACTGTAAAATTGAATGCCTTTTGACAAAGAGAAATTTTACCTCCCAAATAATATTTGGGCATCAAAGGAATATTATCTGTCTCAAACTGTGTGCCATCATTCTGCCTCCTGGAACTGTGTCACGGTTCCACTGTACAGAACCCGTTCTTTGTTCTGTCCTTGAGCTCCTTCGTCCCATTTCATTCTGCCTCCACTGATTGCGCAAATTAAATAAGAAAGTTAAATAGAGACGCGCCGACAAAATTCCCAACAAGGTTGTTGGGTGCATTGGTAATTATGGAGGCTTGTTAGCGAGGGGTTGGGGGATCAAATCCCACCCCTCCAAACTTGCACGTTGTTGTTTTCTAACCACATGTACTTTTTTTTAACATTGGTTATATTGGTTTGGGCGATTTTAAATTTAACACATAATCGTGGAATTGTTTTGGGTGGTTTAATACGTTGTAGATATAATTAAATATGGTGTTTGGGTAGAGCAGCCGCATTGGGTGGGGTCGACAGACCCACAGGCCATGGGTTTCATTCCCCCCGACTCTGGTTTATAATATATATGCATCAGTGTGTTGGGTGGGCGGGGCCCGCAACCCATGGCCCCGACCCAACCCTTTGTTTTATATTAATATACATATAAGCGTCGTTGTTGTGGGAAGAGGGTGTGGTGGGGGTCATGGCCCGCCGCCCCTTAATTTCACTTTTGGTTTTTTTTATTTATAATATGACATGTTTTCATGCAGTGGGGTGGTCGAGGTGGTGGCTCGCCACGCCCTTTTTATATATTTTTTGTTGTTTTATAATAAAAATGGTTAATTTTTATTTCAACGAAAATAAGGGTCATTGGAAAAATTAATGAGGTCACAATTTCACCCTTCTTCGGGAGCTGGGTTCTCTTCCAGTTGATGGTGAATTTGACCAAAAAATTGACTCGCTCTAACTTCTCCATACAGGTTCGAATTGGAGATTTGTTTACACCATTGGAATCAGGGTGACGAGTACTTCAACCTGATCCTAGTTCGAGAGTAATCTAACAACTTTAAATTTTGACCTATCATCAACCGTCTTGGTCTCCTAAGGGTGTTTGGAGCCACCTGGATCAATCCTCTCCACTGAGCAGCTTTTCGTCCACCAAAAGCATGGACATAATTTTCAATTTATTTGTACCTTATCCGCGCCACAAGTGTCATGAAAGGTCACCCTTCCTTCTCCTTCACCTTTGTCCTTTAGAGCCATAAGCGATGAGCCGACACTTGCATCCTCTGCAAACCTATAGCACCACATTTTTCAAATTACATGGTTAACTAAGCGACTAGTCTATGACCCAGGCATTCCCCACACTTTCCATGATTTTTTAACCATACTCGATGGTCAAGTTTACATTAAATGGAATTAATACCCTAGCTATCAATACAAGGCCAAAACATCATTGTTGCATCACAAGTGATGGAAAACACATCATCATTTTTACATTTTAAATTGCAACATATGATTTACAAAGTAAGGCCAAACACGCTACCAAACCTAGAAAACCCATCTCTCTTATCAAAGTGAATGGTTCATTCCTATGTGGCGCATTTTCTCATCGAACAATCGTTTCAACTAGTTCTTGTATTGACGCTGTGTTCTAAAGGCGCTACTCTAGATGGAGCCTCCAACATGTGGCTCTCTGATGACCACTTCTATCGCAATGACTGCAATGAGTCTTCCTCCTCCAAACCTACTTTAAGTTCTTCTTTTCTTGCAATGGAGAAGGCCTTTCATGCCTCATCCTCTTTCGTGTTGCCATTCTATTCCAACACTCAGCAATGACATGGTTATGTAAACCACAAAAATGACAATTTTTTCTATGCCATGACTACTATGCAGGATTATCAACATGCTTATAATCAAAATGACCTTGAGGATATCGAGACTTTTTATACCTTTCTCGGTCATCTCTGGTATGATCATGGTGACGAGAGCTTGTCTCAGCTCTTTTAGTGTAATGTGCGATGTCATAGGATGATGGTGAAGTGTTCCCATCAATCTCTTTCCCCAATGGTATCAACCATGCATTGGGAGCTTATAACACTTTCAAGAATTGTCCTTCATTGTATCCAAAACCTGCTAATTGAGGTTTTTGCATGACCTCCAATGGCTGAGTTATGCCTTGACCATTAATGCCAAGTCCTCTTCCTTTATATCCCATCTTGGTGAGGATTCGCATGCCAGTTCCTTTAATGGGTATCTCCAGATTTCCCACAGAAATGATAGCATGTGAATATGAAACTAAAGAAACATCAACATTGTTTACCTCAGATGTCGATGCAGAAATAGGTGATGATGGTTGCTTCAAGCCTTTGTTGTGCTTCAATTCTTGTAGAAGCCCCCTTAATTCAACATCCTTTTCTTGAAGGCTCTGTTCGTTGCGCTTCAATTCTTCCAATGCCTCTATCATGAGTTGCAATTGAAGCTGCAATAACTACTTGTCCTCCTTCTACTCTTGTAGAAGTGTTTTCAACTCAGTTTTATCTGATGCTTTTACATCTCTTTGACATCCTCCATTGTTGCACGTTCAATGGTTCACGTTTTCAATTCACATCAGGAAGAAGACTAATCTGATACCACTTGATTCGGGTCTGTCAACTACCAGGTTTACCCATGATCTTTTACTTCTGTGATGTTGTTAGAATTGCATTTTAAAATAGCATAAAAGAACACATATTCAGATATAATTAAGAGGAAAAAATGTCAACAATCACACAACAAAACACAATATGTTTAATAACAGAGTTAGTCAAGCGTGGACTATGTCTCTGGGCCTCGATGTCTCGATGGTGTTGTTTGCTTCATTTGGTGCTGGAAAATGTGATGATGTACATAGACGTTGTTTACTTTGTCATACAAGGAAGTGTGCCCTTGACATGAGTGGCAAAGTCTCTCCATGAGATGTTCCGCTACAAGAAAATCTCACTCATAAAAAACCTCCTATCAGCATGACACCCTCACACAGAGTGGCAAAGAGTATTCCTCCATCAAGGTAACAAAGGGATCTTAGAACATAAATGACCATCCATAATAATACATATCACATGACACAAACATCAAGATTTTGCATCATACATCAAGTAGGAATTGACATGACATAAAACATCTCACAACAATAATCAATGAAGTACATGGCAACAACACTTCATATACCTCAACTCTAATGCTGGATGAAGAATAGGTTGCTCAACTGTTGGATTTGAATGCACCATCGAATTCATGAAGTCAAATGGCATGAAATAGACTGTCTACACTCTACATTCCGACATCGTCATCCCAATCTGGAAAATGGCCAAAAAATATACGGCTCATATGTAAAATCTGACTGCACCGTTGGATTTGTGTCGATGAGAGGTGTAGGATCGACTGTGAATTTTCTGAATTCTGACACTGTCGAAATTTGGGTCGTAGGGAATCTTTTAGATTCCCTCTAGATTCCTCCAATATGTTGCTCTACGGTTGAATGGAAAATATACAACTCAAAACAAGAATTTGATCTCACCATTGAGATCCTTGCGAAATTATGAGAAGAATGAGTATAAAGTTGACCTCATTCTGACTCCGGTGAATTTTTACCTCTAAGGAATCTAGAAGATTCCCTCAAGACTCTCGAAGATTTTCTTCTATGAGGATTTGCAAATCTACTGCTCAAAAGGAAAATCCAACCTCTCCATTGCGTTCCTTGTGAAAATTTGAGAAAAAATACTGTAACTTGAATGCATTTTGACAAAGAGAAATTTTACCTCCCAAAGAATCTTTGGGGATCAAAGGAATATTCTTTGTCTCGAACTGTGTACCATCATTATACATCCTGGAATTTTGTCATGGTTCCACTGTAAAAAACCCCATTCTCTGTTCCATCCTCGGGCTCCTCCGTCTTGTTTCGTTCTGCCTCCATCGATTATGCAAATGAAACAAGAAAGTTAAATAGAGATGGGTCAATAGAATTCCCAACAAGGTTTCTAGGCACATTGGTAATTATCATGGCTAGTTAACAAGGGGTTGGGGGATAAAATGCCATCACTCCAAACTCAGCATGTTTCTTTTTTATAACCACATGTATTTTTTTTGTAATGTTGATTATATTGGTTTGGGCGATTTTAAATTTAACACATAACCGTGGAATTGTTTTGAGTGATTTAATATGTTGTAAATATAATTAAATATGGTGGTTGGGTAGAGCCGCCGCATTAGGCAGAGCTAGTGGACCCACCAATTGTGGGTTCTATTCCCACTGGCTCTGTTTTATAATATATATGCACTGGTTTGTTGGGTGGGCGGGGTCTGCAACCTAGGACACCAACCCAACCCTTTCTTTTATATATATATATATATATATATATATATATATATATATATATATATATATATATATATAAGCACCGTTTTTGTGGGCGGAGGGTGCGGCGGGGGTCATGGCCCGCCGCCCCTTAATTTCACATTTGTTTTTTTTTATAATATGGCATGGTTTCATGCAGTGGGGTGGCGGGGGTGGTGGCATGCCACCCCATTTTTTAATATTTTTTTTTTTTGTTTTATAATCAAAATGGTTATTTTCGATTTTAACAAAAATAAGGGTCGTTGGGAAAATTAACGAGGCCACAATTTCGCCTGTCTTCAGGAGCTGGGTTCTATGCCGGTTGACGATGAATTTGTGGGACAGTTAAACCTGACCCCTGCCCAACTTTGATCAAAACTTTGACTCGCTCTAACTTCTCAATACGGGCTCGGATTGGAGATCCTTTTGCATCGTTGGAATCAGGGCGACAAGTAATTCAACCTGAACCTGGTTCGAGCGAAATTCAACCACTTTGAATTTTGACCTATCATCAGCCCTCTTGGTCTCCTGAGGGTGTTTGGAGCTACCTGGATCAAATCTTCAAGAGAATTTTTCGTAGGCTATGTAGGATTTTATAGAGGGTTATGGGATCTTTCTTCTGTTTATTCCATGCTTAATTAAATGATGTCTTGCTTCGGAGGCTCCTTCGGAGAGGAGAGAGACTAAAATCCATTTTTAGATCTAGCGATCTGGTCAAGATTTGGGTTGCCATGAGCACTCAAATTTCCTCTTCTTTGGGGGAATTTTATGAAATCATCTTACTCTTTATAAGAAGGGTGTTCTTCTGGCGATTCCTTGGTATTCATCGAACAATTCCTAATAATATGTTTGTATTCATGAAAATGTCTACATCTAAAGGGGACATGTTCATAATCTGTAGACTACTTCCAAACAAAATCATGATAATAAGTATCTATAGAGGTTGGAAGAGGTTGGTAGATATTCATGTAAACACATATTTGAGCATATGATGTGTACCTACCTCTCTTAGTAGCCTTTGATACTTTAATGAAGTTGTCAATGCAATTGTCGATGCCTTCAAGGGTTTCCTCCTCCCAATATTCTTTAGGAAGAGAAAAGAGACATACCCACATCATGGAAGCAAGGAAATACTCCTACTCTAGATTATACCGCTCCTTATAAAACTACAGGAAGAGCCCTACATTGTTGAAAAAATACGACCATCTCTCAATATATCTTCCAAGTTGGAGAAAATGATTGTGGAGAATCCTTTTTCCCCTAACTCCATTTATTTTTTGCGTGAAGTTAGGCACTTAATATTACTATAAAAGAGAGTTACATAGTCCAAAAAATAACTATTAATGGTATGCTAGATGAGAAAATAGACCATAAACATAATTTCAAAATGTTGAGCTTGTTCAGACCTCATTTAACCAAAACATAAAATTTGCAAAAAATACATGAAAATAGGTCGAATATTCTAAGCCTTGACATACATAGACATGATAACATTTAAAAAACTATAGAAACTAAAATAAATAAAAATTGATAAAATATGGAAACTACTAGATTGAGCCTTAGGATGTGGAGCTAGATAAATAGTGTTCTCATCCATGGAGGAATGGATGGTTTAGCCTCTGATGAGAGTGGGAAGTTTATCATTGATGCTATCAATTTTATCTTCCATATCGATGAACCTAATTGATTTTTCCTATTAGCAAGTAAAATTTTCCATAAGAATGCAACCCAACAGTATTTTGGTGTGCTTCCAAACATTCACGTCCTGCACGTACCTAAAGAAACATTATGTAGTTGAGGTGCCAATATCTATTGTTAATTCCCTTGTGGCTACATCAACATGATAGTCTGGGATGTAATGCATTTCTCTAGGAACCTCTACCTCTACATGTTCGATTTATTATTGAACTAACTCGGGGATGAGTTTATGGTATCACGCCACGGCCTCCAGGGCTTAGGATTCAGCATGAAAATGAGAGGTTGAAGCAACAAGATTGTTCCCTTGACCAAAGACAGAGGCACGGCCACCTCTACCTCCCCGTCTTCCTAAAACAGAAGGACCATGTGGCATGCTAATTTAAGGAGCAGGGATGCTCAATAGATGGTAGGGAGGGTATGGTATGGTTAAGAGGTGGTGCAGAGGAGGAGATAAAGGTTTTGAGAGGGAAAAAGGCACAAGATAAGCCAGATAAAGGGCACCAAAAGGCTATGAAAGTGAAATTGATTAAATAAAGGAAGGAAATTCAATGACCTTGAGTGAATGGCATTGGAAGTGAAGGATGGTGAGGACCATCAATTAAAGGAAATCAGGCAAGCGACGGTGGGAACCAAATACAGAGGTGGAATACAAAACCCATTAGGGGAAAACAAGCCCAAATTCCAAAAACTCCACAATTCAATAATTTAGAGTGAAATGAGACATGCAAGAAATAGAGAGTAAAGGAGGAAGAGTTTACCCTTTACACCGATAACTCTAATGTGTAACCAAATTCAATTGCATTGATTGAGACCAAAGGAAATCCACTATTTAATAGTAAATAAACCCAAGTGAACCATAACATGCTTAGTTTTAAGGGTTAAGCATGTGTTGGGATGCGAATAATTTGCATGGCCAAGGAGCAGGGTCACTATCTATAACCACATACGATACTCAAACTTAGTAGTGTGTAATTTCCACTCTAACAAGAAATGATGAAGTTACAAGTTTCTTAGTAATTAGAAGGATGCTACCCCAATGCTTGCATTGGCTATGAGAAATGAAAATACAAATCAAGAGTCATGAAAAAAAACATCATAATATGATTAGGGTGAAAAAAAATTCTACCAACCCACCAAGGCAAGCTATGCTCCTTGAGTCTAGTCGCCTCCATTGAGTGGCATCTCCTTTCGTGTGAGGTGGTAGGCATGTTGTTTAATTTGACTAGGTTGAATGCAGGGTGCCTCATGGTTAAGCCCCTCTTTATTTTACCTGTCATGATGTCAGGACAAGAGGGAAGGCCCACTCCAAGGAACCCTGACTCCAATTTTCTTTTACCTTTGAGGTTCCATTTATTTCGGATCTACTCAATCAAATACTTTTCAGAGGGCCATAATCTAATTAATTTGAATATCAAAGCCCGATCCTACATATATTGGATATATTCTTCAATATTTACTGCTTAACCTCATATTTTGATCTTGTACTGCTTTTGGAAAGTAATGCCCTAGATTCCTAGCTTGCCACAATGCACCCAAGGGAGGTTTTTCCACAAAACCAGAAACCCCACTTCACCCAATTTCTCTATGAAAAGGATGTCAAAGATGGGGAGAATGAAAGGGAATACCAATAGATCCAAAATCATTATGAACTCCTAAAACAATCTAGCTAAAGTAGAGGGAAGATCCCCCTCTTGCAGAGTCGAGCATAAACGACTATGTTGAAGAAACCCTAAAATTTGCAGAGCATAGCCTCCTTAATTAAATTTTCACATTTAATTAATCAATTTAACTTAAAGAGAAGAAAATACATAACTATTTTTGAGAGAAATTTCAACATTTGATCTATGAATACATTTAAGAATATTTTAGAATGTTGAGTGGAAGTTAAATCATACCATCTACCTAATCATCATTTATAGTTAAATTAAAATTCTAGTTCAAGCCTTATTTTAAAATAAACAAACTTATTTATGTAATAAAGATATATATATATATATATATATATATATATATATATATATAACATTTTTTTGATAATAATTATTTAATAAATTATTGTGATTTACTATGTTTCTAATTGGGGGGGGGGAAAATAGAGTTATAGCATAACAAAGTAATCCATCTAAGGCTTTTATTAACATGAGTAAACATCTGTAATTATATAATTTTTTTGTTTGTCAAGTTGTTTGTGTCTTTCAAAGATGACAACAACCTTAAACTTTGGCTTGAGAAACCATGACCTAGGGGCATCTAATCACCTGGGGATCACACTCAGACTGGGCTACACCATCCCTTAACATGACTGGATTTCTGCCCACGGAGTTTCGAACTTGTGACCTTCACATCACGAAGTGACTTAACAGTACACCCCATCACCATTTATTCTACACCCCATGGACCATTTGTAATTATATTTGTAGTAATATTTTATTGTTTTTAAATTTAATAATATTATCCCTGTGTTATCACTCCAGTAAATTCTTAAGTTGTGGGATTTTAGTTTCTGGTCAAATAATACTAGAGGTAACCACAAACCTACTTCAAACTCTAGGATCTAGCCTTCCTAGGGTTCATAGAGGGCTCTCTCTTTAAAGTTTAACTTTTTTTTAATTTGTGAATATTAGGCTAGTTATAAAAGTGAAATTTTGGTTTGGTTTTGTTGGATTTGGTGGGAAAATTTCACTTGGATGGTAGATAGAGGGAAATATACTTGTCCATTGGGCTATGGAGTCTAAGTCAAGCTAACAGAACTGGGATCAGGGCCTAAAAGGTCAAATGTTTGCAGGGCAAGATAGATAACCCTTGGAAATCTTGGAAAATTGGTTTTTGAGATGGTATGATCGGGATAAAGGGCACTTAAGAATCCTTAAATCTGGAAAAGGGAAGTAGAAGATAGAGGTCAAATGGGAGAGGGAGTAATTAAGGGTTCCCTACACCAGAAATCAAAAGAAAACAAAGAAATGATAACTAGTTAAAAACAGGGTGCTATCAACATGTCCTGTAGTAATACTCCTAATTATACATTCAGATTTAGAATTAAAACACAGATGTATGCATGTAACAAAATAAGATAACAATGAAAAGTTTAAGAGAGTACTTCACTCCAGATATCTTATCACAGGGATCCTGAAGTATGATGCCAAATAGTTGATCCAGTCTGCTACTCAAAATCGAAATCCAAAGCCTTCAAGTCAACAAAATATCTATAATAATCTCCAGCAATTTTATTCCACACCAAAATACTTCAAAAGAGTGAAGTACTTATACATAATTTTTAACAAAATATCCTAGATGAATTCTAGGAATTAACTTAGGAAAATAAAATATCTTACAACAATACTAGTGACAGCTTGCTTAACAAATCAACGAGCTGTCCTATTTTATTCAAAATAAATAGAAACTGTTTTAAGATAAGAAGCAACTGGCTGCTTATGTGTCCTCTTTGTTGGCTTTTAAGATATTTTTCAGAATCTAACTTACCTTCATTGATACAATTTCTTACTAATACTCTATCTACTTGATACTCTTTCACTTCGGATACTCTTTAACTTCAGTGAAACTACTTTACTGCTGTAAAATCTATTTTGACAGTAAAAACAATAAACATATTTTTTCTTCTTCATTTGTTTGCCTTTCTTTCTTCATAGCAAATAAATTAATGCTTGCCAGTCATCATTTTTATGAATTTGAATATTCTTGAGTTTCCTAAAATTCTTATCAGGCTCAATGTACCTAGAAAATCTGGGCTTGATGACAAATAAGTGTTTGATTTCATACTGCAAATAAAACAAATCTTCAAAACTTTTTAACAATACTTTTCCTGTGGGAATACCTTGACCTATTAGCTTGTTCACCTACTCCTTGGCATGTTCTTTTATCTTATTTTCATAATAATTTTGAGGCATTAACTTGTCATTAATAACGATGATATCAGGAAGTCCCTTTTGCCTTAAATTGGTGAATTTAACCATGA
This sequence comes from Pinus albicaulis, assembly GCA_034641835.2. Taxonomy (NCBI): domain Eukaryota; kingdom Viridiplantae; phylum Streptophyta; class Pinopsida; order Pinales; family Pinaceae; genus Pinus; species Pinus albicaulis. The sequence goes on along the minus strand of CM076571.1, from coordinate 372,030,940 downwards.
ATCTGGTTATAGCAGTATTCATTCCTTCACATTTCTCTTCAAGTTGTCTCATCAAATTTCTTTTGGTGGTAACTTTCCTAATTTCTAGGATAGTTGATGTCCTGTCATTGATTTTTAACTCTTCAAGTTCCTATTTATTCTTGCTATTGAGGAAATTGATTAACCTAACAGCTTGTTCTTGTTTATCAGCTAAATCATCTTGTGTCTTTTGAATCTCTGCTTGGGCTGCCAATAATAACTCTCTCTGATCAAAAATTAATTGAATTGAAGGCCATACATCATGGATGGCTTCAATTACATTATTCCATAGGTAATTTTTAATATATGATATCTTATCCTTGAGTGCTAATTCTTTTTGGAGCTTCTTTACCTCTTCACTTAATCTGTGGGCATTTTTTTCGTGTATTTTAGCATATATCTAAGTTGATTTGTTTGTATTCTCAATATTTTCAATTATCTTTGTCAATCTGTTGATTTCATTGGTCTTTAAGGACATCTCTTCCATTTCTTTTACTATTTGACTGATTTCATCTGTAGGTGGAAACACTTTTGTAGAGGATTCAGTTACTGAAGTTGTTGAAGAAGTCACTGGCACTGCAGTGGCCAGTGGCTCTTTGGGTGCCAACTTTTCTCCTAAAGTTGAAGGCACTACTGTTGTGATGACTAGGATGACTGTGGGAATCATTGGTTCTTTAACTATCTCCTTTTCTTGGACAAGTTGGTCCATTTGTACTTCCATTTCCTTAATTTGAGTTGTCAGTTGAAGTATCAAACTCATCATTTCATATTTTTCCTTTTGATCCTGTAAAACTTCCTTTGTCTGAGAATGCTCATATTGAGGAAGCTTGAGTTGTTTCCTCAAGGAAGCTATGTCCTCATTTTTATTTTTAACCAAAGCTATGTCCTACTTGTAATACTAAATATTCTAAGGTCTTTATCCTTAGATCCTTTGCATATAATGAAGCTTTCTCCATCTTCATTTGATCTTTCATATTAGATATGGTATTTTGAATCTTATGAGCACTCGTAGTTTTTGTTGTGAGTGTGGAATAGAGCATCATGAGGTTTGCCTATGAAACTCAATCTGATCCAATTCATGGATTTTGTTTGTAGCTACTTCCATATCAACTTTTTTATAGTCAGCAACTGTCTTTGGCACTGACACTGTGGGCTGTAATACTTACATAATCAATTTTTTAGTTGAATAATAAAATGCTGATAGGAATATATTTTTATTACTTGGCTTTTGCTTCAAAAACTGAGAATATATTTCAGTTTTGATTTCCTCATTCTTCAATTTGATTTTCTTGTATTTCTCCTTAATATCTAAATCCTTCTCCTCAACTGAATGTGAGGAAGAAGCCTCCATACTTTGTCACCTTTCCATTAACTGAGCATATTCATTATTTAGTTGTCCTTCATTCTGGTTTGGCTCACTGATCATTACAATGGCTACATTGGTCTCTGGTAAATTAGTGTTGTTATTTAAGGGCTTTGTTTCTTCACCATCTATTGTTACTTTACCTTTAGCTGTTGTATCTAGTTTTTTCCTTTTGTTGTAAATGATTTTAAACTTTGTTTCTATTGTAGTCTATGCAGTACAAGCTCCTTCTTCTCTGATTCTCTTAGTGGATGTCTCTAGCTATTTGGAAATTTCCAAAGTGTGACTAGTATTCCTTTGGTTTATTGCCTCTGTTAAAGTGTTTTCAACCCACTCAATTTGATTAGCAAACTTCTCTTTTTATGGCTTTGATTCATGGATAAAGGGTGTCAATTTACATTTTACCCTTAGTTTACTTAAGATCCCTTGTGGATCATAATTCCATGGGAAACTTTCTTCTAATTTATATTCCAATAGTTGACTTGCTGCTTCCTTTTCTGCATCTCTTTGATTACATATGAATGGGCCAATTTTATTTTTGGGTTTAAATTGGGTCTTTTTCTTGGCTGCCATAAAATTAATTGAATCTGAATTTAGGATTTGCTTGATGTACTCCAAGGCAAATATCCTCATTGATGGATGCTTAGGTAACTTGTAAGGCAACAAGTTAGAACCAACAACTCTAATTTTAGTGAATTTCTCATACAAATACCAATCACCTACTTTTCTCTGCTTTGATAGCTGCAAAATTTTCCTCATTTCCTCAGTGATTCTAGGCTACTCTGTTTTTGTCAAGATGGTGATCAATGGATGTAAAAACAACTCTGCAAACTCTGAATAATTAAACTTTGTGCCTTCTTTTTTGAGTATAGATGTCCAAAAGATAACTGATAGAGGTTTTCCTTCTATATCCAACTTTTGAAGTGAAATTGGAAAGTTCTCTGATTGAAAGAATAGAAACAAGTGGAAAAGATAGGAGGTATATCTGAATACGCCTTCTAGCTGCAAATTAGTCAATTGATAGTGAATACTATCAGTAATGAAACTAACACAGTCAAATATAACTGAAGGTGGTTGTCCTGGAGAAAAGGTGGAAAAAAATCCCAAGATAGACTCATTAGTATGCTCATCAGTGAAATACCCAAGTATGAAGGAAAACATAGAGATTACATGTCTTGAACCTTCAGGGAATTTGGCAGTTGAATAAGGAGGGTTTAACTTGGGAATTTCAACATGTAGGGGCATGAAAGTTTGAAAAATCATAAACCTTTTAGGAAATTATAAGCCAATGTATAGCTTAGTGAGGGCTTCAATAGACAAAGGAACTGCTTGGAGGTCTAGTTGGAGCTGCAACATTTGGTTTATTGACTCTGCAGTAATGGTAAATAGGACCTCTTTATTTTCATTCACAATAGATCTTTGTTCAGGAATGTAGCACTGGTGGCATAATCTGATAATTTCTTGACAAGGGTGAGTCAGGGGGACTACATATTTGGGTAAATTGGATTCCCAAATATGAACTTCTTCATGATCATCTAAGGATTTTTCAAAACACCAGTTGTGGATATCTAACAGATTGAATTCAACTATAGGATCAGCTATTTTGTAGTCAATATCAGCTAGGGGAATATGCTCAATATAACCAACTAGGGATTGTAATGGGTTGACTACAATTGCAGTATTTGGAGTCATGGCAGGAGTAGGTTTAGGAGTTTTAGAACCCTCAGGCTTGTTTACACTCTATTTTTTAGACATTTTGATTGGCTTCTGCAAGTTTAAACTGTTTGCAGAGGCAATTTTACTATAACAAAGGCTTGATTGGGAAAATTTAGCAAAATAGAATGTATTTTTGGATTTTATTCTCAATTAGGTCTCTCAACTAAGTTCTGAGGCTTTAGAAACTGGTATAAAATAGAAAACAGGGGTTTTCTGAGTTTTTTGACTGAAAAATGGGTTAAACTCTGTTAAAAAAAGGATTTAGAGAAGACTAGGGCACCTGCAGAGGATTTTTGGCCTTTTAGAGCTTGATATTGATCAGTAAATTGTGAAAAACAGATAAATTTCTTTGAAAATACCACGCAGCAGACAACTAGGGTTCCTGGAAAAATTTTACCAGAGTTTGGCCTGTTTCTGGGACTTTTGGGAAATTTAATTTCTTGATTTCTTGACTTTGAAATGGTTCTTTTTCTTTTAAAAAGGTTTTTCGAATTTAGTTGCAAGTTTGAATCTCAGAAGAATACCTATTTGAATGCAGGTATCAACTTTAACAGGGTTTCTTCAGTCTCTGGTCGAATTGATGGCTTTTAGTGGTTGAACTGGAGCAGGTGCGGCTCCTCAACAGTTTTTATGGGTTTCTTTTGGTGAATTTGGAGGTTCTAGGTATAAAAATGGGTATTCGGGGCTTTCACAGGTTTATATAGTTGGGAAGGCAAAAACAATGGTTAAAAGCGACAGATAAATGAATTAACGCATTTACCAAGGTTTTATTAAAATGTATGAATTTGCATTGATCAACATTAAATGCGAGTCACGATTAGGCGGGAAGGTGGTTTCGAAAATTCAAAGAATGGAAAACCGGTGGTATTGCGTGGAGTTTTAGTGGTAAATGGTTTTAATCAAAACCAACGCGATCCAATGATGAGAGGCCACGTGGAGGGGAAGAGTCGACGGGAAACCATCCATTTTGTGTGGCTTTTTCATTGGGGCAGTCATGCATCTAATTTATGCGATATCAAACATCGACCGTCAGATCAAAAGGTTTGAAGCGAATGGTTGCGATCGTGTCAAAAGTTGCATTGGAGCGGAAAGGTGGGACTAGGGTGGATCAAATGCAGCGGAAGGGTTTATAATGCTTTTAAACCTTCATGATATAACTGAGGGTTAAAGGTTTAAAACATATAATACAAGGTTTTAATATAATGTATATGGGAGCGGGCTTTATACATATAAGCACAATGGTTTAATATGTGGCAGGGGCTTATGATAGGTTTAAACCTTTATAATATGGCCAAGGGGTAAATGATATAAAACATATATGATATGCTTTGATGATGGTATATGCGGATTTAATCATTTTTTTATTTACAACATTTGTTAAATGTTTTGAATAAAACATAAGCGGGCGGGTTTATATACTGTATTTATATAGTTTTCAACCGTTTAGATAGTTTAAAAAACTATAAGGGCATGATATATTAGAATAATTATAATCTTTTAGACCAAAGGGATTTATATTTTGGGTTTTTCATTTACGCACATGGGATAATAGACTTTGGTCAAAAGTTTATAATAGTGGGTTTTTTGGGGTATTTAGATATAATGAAATTAATAAATAAGGGAGGGTACTTCTTAGGGATTTAATAAAATATGTTAAAGGTTAATATGAAAGGGTATTGTAAAACAAAATACACATTATCTCTAAGTATAGTACAAAATCAAGCATTTCTCATCTTTATATTTCTTTCAATAATACTTAGGATAAATGTGATTTTGTGGATTTTTATGAATGCTTATGAAAGGATGAAGTTAATTACTCTAGGGTTACAATTTTACTAAGTAAGAATGTGTTTTTACTTAGGAAAAAGGGGTTTTAATAAATGAATGAAGGGTAAATGATGATAAATGAGGATTTAGCATAAGAACTCAACATTTTTAACTAACCAGTCATAGAGCCTTGGGTCCGGTCCCAACAAAAGTTAGAGAAATGCTCTAAGCCTGTTTGACTGATAGATTAGAATACTGAATACTCATGGGGGAGGGGAAATTAGTGATTTTTCCCAATGATGTATTATTTACATGATTTCTCCACTGCTTTCTACCTACCCAACTTTTATTTCTAACATTTTTTCTTCATTTTGCAGGTGCATTTAGGCTTGCAACCTTAAAACATTTTCTCTCAAAGCATAAAAATAATCTAGATCTACCTTATTTCATCCGAGGGCTCAGATTAAACTGTTGAGCTCCTCATTATTCTCTACCTATCTACTGATTTGTCAAGTTTAAACTGTTTGACAAATGTTTATTCTCTATCTAAAACATGAAATTGAAACATGAAAAGTTAAGATTAAAATGTTTAACTGATCATGGATTATGGCATTTATTGACACTCTGCATATAATCATTATTCTTGCAGTAAAGTAAAAGTAGTGGCATTTGGACATGCTCAATTTTACGTCTTATTTCTTTTCTTTTGGGGTTTATATTTTTCTAAGTCCTTTGATCCTTTTTTTTAGGACTTTTTACCCTCTTTTTGATTTTTTATTATTTTTCATTTTTTTCAAAATATGGGAAAACAACTTGCAAAAAGCAAGGTATGTACATATTTACAAGACTTATCGAAGTCAATTCAAAATTTTATGAACCCTATTATTATAGGACCCTAACAGTGGCTCCACATGGGGATGACATTTCCTGGTGAAATATCAAGAACTCTAAAACTAGTAGCCTTTGAAATTTGACTATGATGACCATGTAAATATCTTCTGATATCTGCAACTTATTCGCATTTATGATATTTACTTTTCAAAGCTTAGGGCCTTCTCTTCAAGCTTCAACTTTGCTAAGGAAACATCCAATCCAATCTAAACTTTGCAATGTATATGTACAATGATCAAAGTGAATAAAAACTAACTATTGGTTAACTCAGGTGAGTAGTATTCCTTTATAATTCTGCCATTAACTGGTCCTTCTTGCAGATCCGTTTCATCCAATTCTTTCAAAAAGAAAGCATTATTACCTCTATATCCATAAATTACTTAAGGTCCTTTCCATAGAAAATCAAATTTTCCATGTTTTCCTTTGTCTTCTCTTATAGAATCCCATTTTAACACTTTATCTCCTATGTAAAAATCATCCTCTTTAGTCTTTTTATCATAGATTTTCTTGATTTTATCCTGAATGACTTGAGATTTGATATAAATTTCTTCCCTTGTTTGTTGCAAGTGAATAGTTTGATTTATCCTCCTTTGGATGTCATTTGTTTCAACCTGTAATTCTTGGATAGTTTTCATCATTAGTACACCTAAGGAGGAAGGAAAAACAACATCCATTCCATAAACTAGTTGGTAAGGTGAAGTACCAATGGATTTTTTTGTAGTAAGTCTATATGCCCATAAGGCATTGACTAACTTCTTATTCCAAGTCTTTTTATTGTCTTCAAGTAACTTTTTGATGATATTTACTAGGGTTTTGTTTGAGGATTCAGCTAGGCCATTACCTTGGGGGTAATATGCAGTAGAATGGCCTAGGGTAATATGGTATTTGTGGCAAAATTCAATCATTTTCTTAGATTTGAATGTTGTTGCATTTTCAGTAATTATCTTTTGAGGGCACCCAAATCTTGAAAGGATGTTGTTTTCTGGGAAGGAAATAATGATAGTATCTATGGATTTTCTGGAAGGTATGGCTTCAATCCACTTGGTAAAATAATCAGTGGTTGTCAACATCCACTTATGTTGGCCTGAAGAGGGGCGGTGAATTTCACCAATGAAGTATAAACCCCATTTTTGAAATGGCATTTCAGTTGAAATTGGCTTTAAATGGAGGGGTAATAATTTCTTCTTCCCCTAAAAATTTTGGCACTTATAACATGAAGTAACATATTTTTTGACATCAACAAACAAGGTAGGCCAGTAAAAACCAGCTCTCAGGATCTTGTCAGTAGTATTTTTCTAGTATAAATGTCCTCCACAGTCAAATGCATGAAATTATTCAAGTATTTTGTCAGCTCATTCCTTTAGTAAACAATTTAATAAATTCCCACTATGATCTCTCCAAAAAAGTACATTATCTAAGATACAAAATCTTACTGCTTTAAGTTTCAAAAATCTAGCTTTGGTTCTTGACAATCTAGGAGGAGCTTGTAAGTTTTGGAGTATAAATATGATATATGTATACCAAGGTGAGTGTGAAGAGGCTTCATTGATAGATGGAGTCGCCATCTCTTCTTGATCATCAACTTGAGCAATAAAATTTATATCTAGGGCATTACAATTGGATTCATCCATAAGTATGGCTAATCCTTGACCGTTAATGAGATTAGTGGGTTTTATCTCTATTTCATATTCTAAGATAATGGAAATCCACTTACCTCTTCTTCCATGAGGACCATCCTGAGTAAGAATGTCTTTAACTACATAATTTAGGACATAGGCAATAATATGTGAGTAGAGAATATAAACTCTGAAGTCTTTAATGGCCTTAACCAAGGCTAGGGCTTGTTTTTCCATAATTTTATACTTCAAAGGGGCATATCTAAGGGCTTTACTGAAAAAATATATGGGTTGTTCAAATCCTTGGTCATTTTTTTGTAGTAAAACTGCAGCAATGGTGTGTTCTGAAGAAAATGAAAAAATCATGAAGTCTTTCTTAAAATCGGGACTTATTAGGACTGGAGTTTTGGTTAAGGCTTGTTTGATAGATTAAAATGATTGTTTAGCCTCAATAGTCCATCTAAGAACTGAATCTTTTTTTAGCATGTTATTCAATTCTCTAATTATCTCAGCTAAATTAGATATGAATCTTCTTAAAAAAATTATCTTACCTAGAAAAGCTTGTAATTATTTGATGTTTCTTGGTGGTTTGATGTTCAGAATTGCTTCTATCCTAGCAGGATCTATCCTAATTCCTTCTTTTGAGATTATATTTCCAAGTAACTTACCTTTTTCTAATCAAAATAGCCTTTTCTTAGGATTTAAATAGATGCCATATTTCCTACACTTAATAAAAACTTGTCTCAAATGATCCAAGTGTTCATTATCTGTTTTGGAAAACATAGTAATGTAATCTAAGTAAATTACTAAGAACTTATGTATTTCCTTTGAAAAAGCTATGTCCATAGCCCTTTTAAAGGTTTCTCCTACATTCATTAGACCAAAAGGCATTTTTACATACATAAAAGTGCCCCAGGGAGTAGTAAATGTTGTTTTAGCTTGGTCTTCTTCTTGAACTAGGATCTAGTTGTATCCTGAAAAACCATCTAACAATGAAATCCTTGAAGAACCCACTACCCTTTGTAATATGTGGTCCATTTTAGGTAAAGGGTAATTATCCTTTAAGGATACTTTGTTAAGATTTCTAAAGTCAACACACAATCTGATTTCTCATGTTTTCTTTCTTGTTGGGACTAAGTTGGAAACCCAATCAGAATATCTGATTGGTGCAATGATCTGGGCATCATACATTCTTTTAACTTCTTTTTCAATCAAAGGTAATAGCACAAGGTTAATCCTTCTCAACTTTTGTTTGAAAGGATTTTTATCTTCTTTTATGGGAATTTTATGTTGGATTATGTTTGTATCATAAGATTTTAAATCTTCATAACTCCAAGCAAACACATCTTGATATTCCTTTAAAAGCTCAATATATTTATCCTTTTCCTGTTGAGGTAAAATTTTGGACAGTTTGATTATCTTTGGTTTTCACTCTGTACCAATGTTACATTCTTCTATGTCAGATCTTACTGGCTCCATTTTTTGTTTTCTAGTTACATCATTAGAGTCAAAAAGATCCTCTAAGGGGGTTAAACGTTTAGGTAAAAAATTATCCTTAAGATTCAATATATCTGATTCATCTTCAGTAATTTCTTCAATATCTACTTTCTCTAAGCTAACTATGTCGGCTTGACCAAATATAGTAGGTTTATCAAACTTTATTCTACTTACATATAAGTTATTTAAATCTATCTCACAATCCAAATCATGATTTATTTTACAACCTGTATCTACAATACAATTATGAAATTCTCCTTCATTATTCATAAACTTGTAAATCTGTTCATCCTGAGAAAAAAATTTCCAACTCTTAATATTATTTGGAATTATTGGCCTATGTTTGACTTCAGCAGTATATCTGTGATTAGGTTGGAATGGTAAATTGCATGTACTAGAAAAATTTGCAAGACAATGAACTTGTATATTTTGCTTTCTAGGTATAACAACAAACTTGCATTCCAATAAACCATCAGTTAAATCTATGATAGTGTCTCTATATCTGCTTAGTCTAGGATTGTAAATATAATAAAATTGATTTACTTGTTTTATGATCAAATCTAAATCTCCCATAATTAAAATTCTTTTTCCTCCCGAGTTCCTAATGATTTGGAGTCCTAGGATGAGGGCTTCATACTCAACCATATTGTTTGTACATTTGAAATTTAGCCTGAAATCATGACCTTCAGAATGATTTTTCTCCATATTTGTTATCCAGACTCCTGCTTCTGCTCCTAACTTATTCATTGAACCATCAAAGTCTAAATTCCATTGAGATTCATGAAAAATGTTATCATTGTTTGGTGCTCTCTTTTTATCTACTAGTTCAGCTTGGATTTCATTTGTTTCAGAGTTACATAGGATAAAAGAATCAAGGTGAGTTGGTGTAGAGTAAATTGGGTAGTTTATAGATCTTTCAACACTACTGACCATGTACTTCATTAATGTTTCTCTATATAACTTTTTAGGAGGGCCAAACACTGATATAGTAGCATAAGACATGTCCAATTGTAGAGATCCCTGCAACTTTGCTCCCCATGAGCGAGAAAGTAACATACCATATTTTGGTGGGATATCAACTACTACAATGGTGGGATATCAACTACTACAATGTCCATTAATATACTCTTACCAGGGTATTGAACTAGTGTTACACACACTTAACTTTACTGGAATCAAAAGAAAACAAATCTTTGTATGGCCTTGTAATTTCTAGATTCAAAGTTTCCATAATGGCTTTGGGCATTAGATTATGGAAAGCTCCTAAATCTAGCATCGTGTTATGTAGAATTTGATCATGAATAGTGAGACTGATATAAAATGGAGGAAATGCTCCATCTGCATGTTTTCCATTTATATCTGGGCCAAAAATCAACTCTGGTTGATCATCCTTTAGATTTATGGAGTCTTCTCCATCATTCATATTTAATGTTTCAGTTATGGTTGATCTATACAAGTCATTCTTTACCAATTCAGTCAAAGGAATTGGTATTTTCAGTTTTGCAATTTATGATTGTATGTTACATGTAGGTTGAGTTTTACTGATTTGAATCGATTCTTCTTTAATAACTGTGGTTTGTGTTGGTTTATCTTGTTTTTCTACAGTTTTTTTTTCATTTTCAAATGTTTTAGGATTCTCTGTTTGTGTTTCTTGTGTTTTACTACTTCTAACTTTCTTTTCAGGGATGGTTTGTGAAGTAGTAGATGTTCTTTCTGACTTATATTTTTCAGCAGATGTTTTTGAAGTAACAGCTTTTGGGTCTACTATTTTAGGATCAGCAGAAGGTTTTTTGGGATCTAAATTTGTTGTTTTTACAAAATTAGAGGTTTTAGCAGCAGTATATTTTTGTGAATCTTTTGCAGCGTGAACAACTTCATCAGTAATATCAACAATTTTAGGGCCTGATGCTTTCTTAGGACTAGAAATTTTTTGGGAGGAATTTGAGTTTTTCTTATTTTCCTTGGGAGAATTTGCAGAAATTTTATTTTAGGGGCTTCTAATGTTTTCTAATTTTGAGTTTGTGAAGCTTTATTAGTAGAAGACCCATTGTTTTTCTTGTTTCTAATGTTATACTTGCTGTGTATTTCATTTATTGCATAGTCATAACCTTGCTTATAATCAAAGGATTCACTAGAATCTAATTTAAGTTGTTGAAGTTCAAACAATCCCTAATCTTCCTGAGTAAGGAAAATAGTATTGTTGTCATCAATTCCCATTAGATTAATAGTATCCTCCTCATCATCATTATTATTTTGAGAACTTTCAGCATAGTTCTCTTGGAATGGTGGCCTAATTGATTTGTCTGGGGATGTTTCTTTTTCTTTTCTGGAATTTATGTTTTTTCTAAAATTGGTATTTCTGATCTGTTGTTGGTTATCCCACGGAGGTCTTCTCTCTATATTATCTAGTCTATCAATCACTCTTTCTAAATTTTTAGCTATAACATTCATTTTTGTATCTGAATTATCATTTTATTCTTTAATGGTCACTCTTATTTCATTTCTAAGTCTAGCTTTTCTGGCTAGAATGTTCACTTCTACACTAAATGCATCAGTTTTCATTTTTTCTAAGGTGTCTGCATCTCTTTACCTTAATTGGTAAGCCATATATGTGTCAAATCCATCAGGGAATTTGAGCAGAACTGAATAAGGAGTAGGTTTTAGATTTGTAGGGATAGAATTATAGACACTATTATATCTGGTGCAGTAATCTTGGACTGACTCATTTGGAGCTCTTTTCAAAGAATCAAATTTAGACAAAATTTGGAGGGGGTTCTTTTCCTTTTCCCATTTATTTAAAAACAAAGTAAAAAAGACAGCTAAATCAATTACACTACCAACAGCTAAATCTTTAAAACACTTCTTAATTGCTCCTATTAAAGTTTGTGCAAATAGTCTCATTTGAACATTTGAATCATCAATTTCATAAATTTCAAAGAATTCTGTCATCTTAGCAATGTGTTGTTGAGAAATATATTGAGTAGGGCCATCAAACAATGGTATTTTATTTTGATAGTCTTGTGGCATATCATGAAGCTGCTGTGGTAGGACAAGGGGAGCATATCTAGCAGACATAGCTTGAAGCTCAGCTTGGCTAGGAGGTAAGGTAGAACTACTTGGAGCCATGCTAGAAATGATAGTAGAAGAACTAAAGATTGTATTTGAAGTGCTGGAAAATGAGGATGATGTATTTAAGAAATAAAAAGGTGAACTAATGGATATAGTGGATGAAGTGATTAGTGGAAATAATATTCTGGGTTGTAGAGGTATTTTAGGGATAAATGGATCTATAGATGAGCCGGTAGTAGAATTTATGAATGATGTAACAACATACAGAGATGAATCTCTAGCTGGAATTATTGTGGTGTGTAATTGAGAAATGGAGGTCTATTTGCATAAGTCAATAAATGAGCTAATTCAATAGCTTCATCAATATCCTTTAGAATAGTAACATTAATTTCTTCAACTTTGGTCTGATATTCAACTTTCTTAGATTTAGAATTTACTGCAATAGATTTCTGTTTTGCATTCAAAAATGAAATAAAAGTAGGGCCTAAAACAATAGTTTTTAAATCACTTTCAGATTTACTTTTAAATAATGAATGCTCAAATTTTAGATCAAAATCAATATCTTGCAGACTTACTAATTCACTTGGTAATGAATTGACTCTTATTAATGAGATTTCAGCCTCTAAATTTTCTGTTTGTTTTTTCTTTTTACCAATTCGGTCATCTACTATAATAGCAGGCTTAGGATCCGGGTTAGACCTAGTATAATAGACTTTCCTAGAAGCCAGAATTACAATTTTTCAATACCCACAACCTATAAAAAAAATCTTAAAGTAAAAGGATGAATTAAATGATTCCTTTAAGACTAATTTTATGACTAAGGACTGGTTATTTCCCCAGTATGGTCGCCAGTAATGTTATCACTCCAGTAAATTCTTAATTTGTGGGATTTTAGTTTTTAGTCAAAGAATACTAGAGGTAACCACAAACCTACTTCAAACTCTAGGATATAGCCCTCCTAGGGTTCATAGAGGGCTCTCCCTTTAAAGTTTAACTTTGTTTTAATTTTTGAATATTAGGCAAGTTAGAATCTGAAAAATATCTAAAAATCCGGCAAAGAGGACATATAAGCAACCAACTGCTTCTTATCTTAAAACAGTTTCTATTTATTTTGAATAAAATAGGACAACTTGTTGATTTGTTAAGCAAGCTGTCACTATTATTATTGTAAGATATTTTATTTTCCTAAGTTAATTCCTAGAAGTCATCTAGGATATTTTGTTAAACATTATGTATAAGTACTTCACTCTTTTGAAGTATTTTGGTGTGGAATAAAATTGTTGGAGATTACTATAGATATTTTGTTAACTTGAAGGCTTTGGATTTCAATTTTGAGTAGCAGGCTGGATCAACTATTTGGCATCATACTTTAGGATCCCTGTGATAATCTATTTGGAGTGAAGTGCTCTCTTAAACTTGTCATTGTTATCTTCTTTTGTTACATGCATACATCTGTGTTTTAATTCTAAATTTGAATATATAACTAGGAGTATTACTACAGGACATGTTGATAGCACCCTGTTTTTAACTAGTTATCATTTCTTTGTTTTCTTCTGATTTCTGGTGTAGGGAACCCTTAATTTATCCCTCTCCCGTTTGACCTCTATCTTCTACTTCCCTTTTCCGGATTTAAGGATTCTTACGTGCCTTTTATCCCGATCATAGCATCTCAAAAACCAATTTTCCAAGATATCCAACGGTTATCTATCTTGCCCTACATAAATTTGACCTTTTAGGCCCTGAGCCCAGTTCTGTTAGCTTGACTTAGACTCCATAGCCTAATGGACAAGTAGATTTCCCTCTATCTACCCTCCAAGTGAATTTTTCCCACCAAATCCAACAAAACCAAACCAAAATTACACTTTTATAACTAGCCTAATATTCACAAATTAAAACAAAGTTAAACTTTAAAGAGAGAGCCCTATCTGAACCCTAGGAAGGCTAGATCCTAGAGTTTGAAGTAGATTTGTGGTTACCTCTAGTATTCTTTGACTAAAAACTAAAATCCCACAACTTAAGAATTTACTAGAGTGATAACACCCTGATTAGGGTGCGAGATGGTGTAGTGGTCTCGGTGGGATTTGAGCCAAGAACAAAGTAACAAAGATGGAAAAATAAAGGTGTATGGGTGATGGCCCTCATTTATCTCCCTGCATGCGAAAGGTGTCGATGAGCAATGTTAAGAGTTTTGGGAGGTGTGAGTTTCGATCACCAAGTTTGGCTCTGAGGTATTTTTTCAAAACTATTGTGTGGTCGTCTGCTCTGGGTAAGCAGTTCCTCCAGTCGGCAAACGTTTTTTGCAGGTATGCTCTCTTCATTAATTCTAATTCTCTCCCCTCAAGCATGGTTATTTTTCATTGGATGAACTTCACGATGGTTGTTTTTAAATTGCGAAGTGTGGGAAGTATTGAGGGTTCCTGGTTTTTTTTAAGGAAAGAAATGTTATATCATTACATGTTTTCTCTGACCTATGTTCCCTGCTAATCTTTATGTGCTCTTTGGAACTATGATTTCCATGATGCTTCTGTACTTTGAAAATAATATTGGGGTCTCGTATAGTGTAATGGGTTCATGGAATTTTGAGAAATTAGTTCCATTAATGATAGACCAACTTCTTTGGGCGGCCTGGGTTAACGGTATAAAGAATTACCTTTCTCGACAGAGATCTATGTTTTCAAAGAGCTTTTGGGTTCAGAAGGAAATCAAATTTGGCCCTTTGGGTTATGACTGGGTCATTATCGAGGAGCATTTTGGGTTTTCTATCTCGGTTTCTCACTATTGTTTTGTATCATGTCTACTCATATTTTTAGGGTTAAATCTCTTCTAGCATGGTAAATTTTTTGCACCTTCCATCCTCTCTCCAAGCAGGGTCTCAGTCTGGTTAGGCTTTAGGAAGGTTGGCTCTTGGTATTCTCAGTTTCGATATCGTGCTCCCTTGTGTGCTCTGAAATCCATTTCCATGGCTCGTCCCTCTTCCCAGAAAAGGAACAATGGTCGGGGAGCTCGAGCCCCGAGCCACAACAAGGGGTCGAGGGCATGGAGGCGGGCATGCCCAGCCTCAACCAGCCAAAGGCAAAGAGCATCGAGTCCCTATGGGGAATTCCCAGGAAGATACTTAGGTATTCTATAACAATACACCTCCAGTTATTCATCAATTGATCTCTAGTTGGGAAACAGAGTTAAAGCAGTAAGCTCAGAACTTTGATTTGGACCTGGAGGAATAGAAATATTTGGTCCCGGACCCTGTTCACTCTCATAGAATATAAACTCAGTATCAACAAACAGTTTATCTCTACTGACTTATGAATAACATCGTGGAAAAAGAAATAGGGTCCAGTTCTATTGGGCCACCCAAACAATATTCTGAGCTACAAAAAATTCACAGAGAATTTCAACTAACCCAGTGCCAAATCCAACTTCAAAATGTTTGCCTCAGCCAGATTGAGAAGCACATCCCTTTCCTCCCTCAGACAGAGTTGTCAAGTTCTAATGCCAAAGATCTGGTGCCTATTGATTCCTCTCATGAGTAACATGATGATCAACATGGTCATGCTTTTTGAAAATTTTGTGTAGTTCATATGATGGGTTTATACTCTTTCTGTGTATGTTTTATCTATATAAATATTAGGAGAAACAAGGATATTCATACTTACACTGCATTACCAAACAATTTAAGAACCTTTAAATTTTGGATGGCTTACAATACAGTTAGATGGCCAACAAACTCGGTTTCCCAGAGGGCAGGTTGAGGTCATCTAACATTGTTAGATGAGTATGTAAACTTTGTCTACTTTTTGAAAAGGAATAGAAAGGGTCTACCAAGCTTACAAAAAACATTATGAATATTAAAAATTGGATAAAAATAAATATATATGGTAGATTTAATTATTTGAAAAAATATATTTTTTTAAGATTTTAATTTTAATATAAATATATTAATAAATGTATACTAATAAAAAACATAGATGATTATCAATAAACATTAACAACTTAAAATTATAATATTTAAGTCTATGGGGTCTTGGATAGACGGTGATCGGGTGCTCTATTAAAGCACTTGTTAATGTGAAGTCACTGGTTCAATTTCTCGTCCCAATCAGAGTGATATATTGGACATGTTAAAGATGTAGTCCTACCAAACTTTAAAAAATAATAAATAAATAAATAAATAAAAACTAAACTATTAATTTTTATTAATTTTTTTATATAATAATAATAATGTAAATAAAGTTATTTCATGTTGAATTCAATCTTCATCACAACTTTTTGATTAAAATTATAGCATTGTGAAAAATGAAATAACTTATTTTTATTATTGAAAACCATTATAAATAGTGGATTGTATTATTTTTAAAGAATTACGGAGAAGGAGTTCAACATTTATAATCTTTAAATTGAAAACAAAAATCCCTATCTTATCCTTTTTTTATGGAACTGGTTGGTCTTTCCCCATTGAGAGGAATGTTATGTAAAGTATTGAGAGGAATGTTATGCAAATTATAAGGATAACAATTTAACTTGAAATACAGAATACTTCTTAAGATTTTTTCCAAATTTAATCAAAGTTTTCACCTATAGCTTAAGTGGGATGGTGTAAGGATGTTAAACATTAATCATATTAATTATATAAACTTAAAATGATGAAGTTGTGGTGTTAAAGTATAAAAATTTAACTTGAAATACAAAATACTTCTTAAGTTGTTTTCCAAATTTAATCAAAGTTTTCACCTATAGCTTAAGTGGAATGGTGTAAGGATGTTAAACATTAATCATATTAATCATATAAACCTAAAATGATGAAGTTGTGGTGTTAAAGCAAGAGATTAAAAGATAATATTACACACTTGTTTAAAAGAAAATACAATATTGTTAAAATGAATGGAACTTGCTTGACTCTCATTATTAAAAAAAAAAAGTTGTTGGAAAAATTCTAAAATATAGTAGGATAAAATAATTTGTCATCTATGTAATAATGAGAAGATGGAGATTGGAAAACACCTTTTTATAAATTGTCTTATATATATTCATGATAAATCTTAATTTCAAAATATCTGTAATAATACCAACTTGATTAATTTGTTAACTCATCAAAACTATGTAAATTTAGGAGAATTTTTTTTTTTTTTTTTCAAATAAAAAAATAAAATTTTAAAATAAATCTATTAATTTTTTTAACTTTATAAATTAACATAACATCAACACATTTATAAATTAATGAATTAACTTTTAATTGTTTCTATGTGGTAGTGGTTGGCTCGAAATATAAGCATTTTTTAGGATATCTCATCCTACCCAAAGCTTGTGATTGAAAGAGAAACAACTCTATTAGTAGGGCATTTAAACAACAAATAAATAAAATATCATTCACCCTAGACATTGGACAAGAAAGAGCATAGATGGTTCTCCTCTCTAAACTTAATTCTTAAGAATTACCCTATCTCCTAATCTTGTCATTACTCAAAATTTTGTCTCCAAATTTTTGAATTTAAACATTAGTCTCAATCCCAACAACATCACATCCTTTTCTTTGACGGCCCTTCAAAGAACAACACAGAGGTGGTAGGTGTGGGGAAGGTTATTTTGAACCTGAAGGAACAAAGGAATTATCATACTTGTGGAACTTAGGTGGAGTTAGAAGTAAACAGGTAGAATCTTATGTAGTGCTCTAAGGAATCAAACAACTAAAGGATTTAACTATACAACAATCAATTATTTTAAGTGACTTCTCCCTAACAATCATACATCTTCACTTTTAATCGCTTCCAAGAGATGTTAAACTAAAAATCATATTTAAGAGAAACTTCTTTTGTTTCTCTTTTCTTATGTGGCATTTTAATTAGTGACAAGGGTCTCCCCCTTGTTTTTTCTTGCTTGTGAATATGCTACTCTCCTCCCATTTCGTTAGTTCATTTTTCAAGTTTGAATTTATCCAAAAGATGGCATAGTCTCCCAAGGTCTAAGGCTCAAGATAACTTTGAAGCAATGGAGGAAAATCATGAAGATATGTAATTGGAATTTCATCAACTGAAATTTTAGCATGCTCAATTATCCACCAACTGGTCCACTACAATGGACATTTTTCTATCCCTTAAACAACAAATGCATTATATGGAAGAATTCTAGATACTCATATCACAAATTACGGACATGCAACTCTCAAGGCAGTAGGTCTCTACAAGCCTAGCTTCTCCTTCTCCACTAACGTTGGACTTGAATGTCTCTCCACAACCATAATTTTCTACAAGTTGGGACAATAACTCCCTGAATTAAAATGCATGCAAATTAAGATCTATAAAATTTTGGAAGTTTACAATCTAGTTTACATTGTGAAGGATAAGGAAGAGGAAATATCTAGTATTTTTTGTTATATATAAAATATAGAATTATAGTCCACATAGTGAAACAAAGCCTCTCGGAATTTTTGGATGCAATTCTAGCTATATAATTCTAGCTTGTTGCAGCACCCTAGACGTAGATTTATAATAATATAATTTTCAAGGTTATCGTTTAAAAAAAATATATATATATCCAAATGTTTTAATTGAATATCCTATCGTATGAAATCGAATGTAAGTGAAACATTTTTAATATATAATATGTTATGCCTCCAATCCCTCTAGTATAGGATTCCATGTTCCATGTTGACCACAAGATGAATACTCCTTTGTGAGAGCCCTTAGATTCATCATGTTCCCATATTTCAACTAGAAAATAATATCAATTTCACTCAAGATACAACTTAACACAAGACCATTACACCAAAAAAACAATAGTTCTAAAAAAAATCAAAAGTACCCAAATTCATATTTATTATTTTCATTCTAAACTCTAATCATAATAATAACTTTTCTATTTTTAATTATTACTCATTTACCTTCTTTTACATTTGAACTTCCTTTCTCAACTCAATTTATTAAACTAAACTGATCAACTTCTATGAACTCAGATATTGATTGAATATTCAAAAATTTCAACTTAAAACTTTTAACATAAAAATAATATCATAAATGTCGAGAAAAAATATCATCAACTTAAAAAAAAAGAGAGGAGAGAATGATAAGCGCTGCAATCAAAATAGTATAAAAGGAAGATATTTGCACATGGTAAAGACGGTCATTGAATTTGTTACGAGGCCATTCCTTTTGTCAAATCACACCGCCATCTCCGCCGTAACTGACGTCATAATTTAAGGTGGTTACATGTTATCTCAAAATAATGTTTGAGAAAATTCTCATTACTTTAACAATAAACTAACGGAATTTTCTCACAACTTTTAGAAAAGTGAGAAATTTTCATTTAAACTGACGAAATTTTCCGACAAAATTTTGCTATTTTCCCCTTTATAATTTGGAGTCATAACTGAAGTCACGGCATCATACCTATATAAATACAAAGTCGACTATCCCTTTCAAATATTTTGTCGATTATTCCTTTCAAATATTTTGTTAAAAACAAATTAGGGATGTTAGAGATCTTTAGGTAAAATTTCTTCATTAAGTTGCTATATATACTTGTTTTTATTTAGGTATTTATATTAAATTGCTGCATTACCTATAAAGTAAATAGCTAATAAAGTGCATTATTTATAAAGTAAATAGCTAATAAATGTAAATAAATATTTATCATATATTTCTCATTCAAAATATTAAAAATAATCATAAAATTAATAAAATAATTTTTTTTTTTAAATTATTACAATTAATTATAATAATAAATAATATATGAGTTAAACATATATATTTCAAAATATGTAATAATATTTTTAACCATGTTAGAATCAATGCTTACAACAGTATAGTTGATTTTGTTTGTGAGAAGTTGTTAAGATATTCTCTCAACAACAATCTTCAACTTTAGAATGAGTTGGATCTTATAAATACTATATAAATGTATTCTATCTTAGTTTTGAGTATAAAATAATAATATTATTTGTGAGTTGGCTTTGTGTGTGAATTCTTCCAATTTGATATCATAGTGAAGGTGTGTAAGGGTAGATAGTTTTCTGAGTTATTTGTTTGGTTGCAAACCATGGGGATTTTCATGACAATCGATTGTGTGATGTTCTTTGAAGATTAGGAGGAAGATGATTATATTGTTTGAAGATGAGTAGGAGGATGACAAGGTCCTCGTCCATTCCATAAATGAGGAGGAAGCAGAGGAGAATGTAAAAGAGTTATCCATAGTTGGATGTGGATTTCAGGAAAAAATAAATGAACTAGAAACATTTCAGTAAGTCATTATGGAGGAATTTAAAAATTATGATTTGGAAATCCAAAAACGCTTTCATGGGCTTGTCAATTATAAGGAATATTTATGGCATGGGAACTGGAGCAAGAATATGAAGTGCATCTTTGCATGGCTCTCTAGGGTTTGAACCATTCTGCCTCTAAACGACCTCCTTTGCTTGAATGGTGTTCACGAGATTTGATAATGGTTTTTTCTCAGAGTTGTAGACTTGAGTGAAAAAATTGAGAAAATGTTTGCACCTCGAGGGATTTGATCCTGATTGGCGCTTGAGAGATCCGTAGTTAAGATGGATCTAGGCTGGTTTCAATTGTGTGTGACCAAGGAAAATCTATTGATAATATGAGGAACATATGATTAATTTCATCAATAATATGTAAATACATCTAATATTAATATAACCATTTTAAATATGCTAAAAATGTTTGATATTTATTGATTCATTTCAATTTTAAATTTTCTTATTTACCTCACTTTGTTGATATGATAAATATTGTAAAATAACTTTAATGATGAAAAATGATGAAATGAAATTTTTGAGTGCAAAGTGACAATGTAATAATATTGAATGATAGAAGATGTGAATAATAAGAATGTATTCAATTAGAGATAGCCTTCATTGTGATCAATCTCAAACTATTTTCTTCTACTATTCTTATTGTCACCCTTGTTAGTTTTGTCATCTTTCCATATCGATTATATGAAAAAGATAGTAGAAATTATAAATCATAAACGATTTAAATATTTAGCTCGAGCTGTTGTAGTAAACATCATACCTTGTCTCTCTTGCTCTCCAATATTATTAGGTTTAATTACTATAACACAAAAATCGTTCTACACTGTCAATAATTTTTTTTGCTTACATTGAAATCAATGTGCACTATTAATCCAATGACTTTAAAACTAATGTACCCTCATACATCCAATTACATCAAATCAGAAATCAACATATACACTGAAATCAATGCATCTAATGCAAGAAATAAAATAAAATTAGAAAAAAACATATATATAGATATCAATGCATCTAATGCAAGTAATCAAATAGGATTAAGAATCAACATCTACACTCAAATCAATGCATCTAGTGCAAGTAAGAAAATAGGATTAGAAACCAACATATACACTAAAATCAATGCATCTAGTGCAAGCAATCAAATATGATTATAAATCACCATCTACACTAAAATGAATGGATTTAGTGCAAGTAATCAAATAGGATTAGAAATCATTTATATTGAAATAAATTCATATAGTGTAAGAAATCAAATATATTTATAAATCAACATCTACATTTAAATTAATGCATCTAGTGCAAGTAATCAAATAGGATTAGAAATCACCATCTACATTGAAATCAATTCATTTAGTGCAAAAAATCAAATAGAATTAGAAACCATCTACATTGAAATCAATGCATCTAGTGCAAGTAATCAAATATCATTAGAAATCAAAATATACACTAAAATTAATGCATCTAGTGCAAGCAATCAAATAGGATTAGAAATCCCTATCTACACTGAAATCGATGCATCTATTGTAAGAAATATTCTTCCCTCTCCCCCTCCCCCATATATATCTATATGTCCCTCCATTTCTCCTTTGTCTCTTTATCTCACCCCCACAAACACAAACACTCTCTCACTCCATATTTATCAATATTTTTGTCCCTCCCTCCCTATCTCCATCTATCTCTTCTTTCTCTTCAACTTCCATCTATATCTCTATCTCCCTTTGTCTCTCTCTATATCAACCCCAAAACATACACTCTCTTTCTTCAATATATCTATCTATCACTCCCTCCTCTCCCTTTCTCTCTCTCTCTTCCCCTTCCCTCCCTCTCCCCCTCTTCTATCTCTCTTCCCTCCTTCTATCCTCTCTCGCTCTCCCTCCATCTTTCTTATCACTCCTTATCTCTCTCTCTCTCTCTCTCTCTCTCCAACTTTCACTCTCTATGTATTTATTCTTACCTCCCTCTCTCTTCCCCTCCATCTCTATCTCTCTTTCCCTACCTCTCTCCACTCTTTCTCTTCCTTTCTCTCCCACCTCTCTCTCTCTCTCTCTCTCTCTCTCTCCAAATTTCACTCTCTATGTCTTTCTTCTTACCTCCCTCTCTCTCACCCTCAGTATCCATCTCTCTTTCCCTACCTCTCTCCACTCTCTCTCTCTCTCTCTCTCTCTCTCTCTCTTCACCTTCTAACTTTGTCACTATATGCCTCTCTTTCTCCTTCTCTCTATCTCTTCTTATTTCTCTCTTTATCTCACCCCCAAACATACACACGAGTCTCTCCATATCTCCCTTGACACTCCATCTCTCTCTCTCTACTTGTTACTCTTTATGTCTTTCTTCTTCCCTCCCTTTCTCCCCATCCAGCTCCATCTCTCCATCCATCTCCTTCTCCCCTTCCAACTCCATGTCTCTCCCTATCCAGCTCCATCTATCCCTCCCTCTCTCCTCCTCTCTCTCAAGTCCCCTGTATTCTCCTTCCTCTCTGTCCCTTTCTCTCCTACCTCCCTCTCTCTTTCCCCATCACACACACACACACACACACACACACTCTCTCTCTCTCTCTCTCTCCTACAATTCTCTACATTCCCCCATCACTCTCTTCCTCTCTCTCGTCCTTCCTCTCTCTGCCTTTATAGCCTCCCTCCCTCTATATTCAACCTCTCCCCCCTCCCCTCTCTCTCTCTTTGCCCTCAAATACTCTCTCTTCCCCCATCACTCTATCTCTCTCTCCAACTATGTTACTATATCAATCCCTTTCTTCCTCTCTCTCCTTATCTCCCCCCTTGTCTCCATCACTCTGTCTATGTCTCTTTATCTCGCCCCTAAACATACACATTCTCTCTTCATCTCTCCCTTGTCACTCCTTCTCTCTTCACTTCTCATAATATATTTATTTCTTCTTCTCTCCCCCTCCAACTCCATCTCTTTATCCCTCCCTCTCACCTCCTCGCATCCTTTCTCGCTCTCCTTCTCTCTCTCTCTTCATTCCTCCTCTCCCCTCATCTCTCCCTTGTCAATCCATCTATTTCTCCACCTCTATCATATGTCTTTGTTCTTCCCTCCAATATATATATATATATATATATATATATATATATATATATATATATATATATATATATATGTGGTATTAATATAAAGTTATTAAATTTAATAATTTTAATATTAATATTTTAATGTTAATGTTAGGGTTAATAATTTTTTTTTTTGCATGGTATTATTATTAATTTGGTCCATGGTATTTGGTTCATAGACATCAGATGTTGATTTCTACTCCTATTTGATATACTTTTATTTATTTACCTTACATTTGTATATCTCTTTTATAAATATGGTATTTGGCCCATGGTATCGAGCCCATGTATTAATAATAATGTGTCCCATGGTATTTGGCCCATAGACTTGAGTTTTTGTAAATATAAAGAGGTTTATGGAGTAAATATACAAATAGGTTTTACTTATTTACCATACCTCTCTATCCGTAAAATTCTTCATATTTAAAATTTATATTGTTTAAATTTATTTTTAATTTTTTATTTATATGCTTATATAAGTTATTTTTAAAGCCGACATTATTTTTGTTGGCTTCCCACATACTTACACATCTGGGTCATACTGGGCTGCAATAATGTTTTTTTTACATGCTATTAATAATAATCTAGTCCATGGTATTTGGGCCATAGACTTTATATATAATTAGATATTGATTTCTAATCCTATTTGATATATTTTTATTTATTTACCTTATCTCTTTATACCTCTTTTATATCTATTTATTTACCATACCTCTTTTATAAATATGGTATTTGGCCCATAGGCTTTTAGTTTATTTACCATACCTCTAATTTATTTATATTTTTATTTATTTACCATATCTTTTTTAGTGTTTGTAAAGCTCTTCATTTTTTGATAAATTTATTTTTTAATGAATTTTTAATTGTTTATTTATATGGTTTTCTAGATTATTGTTTAAGCCGACATTATTGAGATTTTATTTTTAATTTTATTTTTAGTTTTTGTTATTTTGGCTTTCGACATACTTACACATCCGGGTCATACTAGGCTGTAGAATGTGCCTCTCGGCGCAATAAATTAAATAGGTAATAAAGTGCATTACTTATAAAGTAAATAGCTAATAAATATAAATAAATATTTATAATATATTTCTCATTCAAAATATTAAAAATAATCATAAAATTAATAAAATAATAATTTTGTTTTAAATTATTACTATTAATTATAAAAATAAATAATATATGAGTTAAACATATATATTTCAAAAAATATGTAATAATATTTTTAACCATGTTAGAATCAATGCTTATAACAGTATAGTTGATTTTGTTTGTCAGAAGTTGTTAAGATATTCTCTCAACAACAATCTTCAACTTTAGAATTAGTTGGATCTTATAAATACTATATAAATGTATTCTATCTTAGTTTTGAATATGCAATAATAATATTATTTGTGAGTTAGCTTTGTGTGTGAATTCTTTCAATTTGATATCATAGTGAAGGTGTGTAAGGGTAGATAGTTTTCTGAGTTATTTGTTTGGTTGCAGACCATGGGGATTTTCATGACAATCAATTGTGTGATGTTCTTCGAAGATTAGGAGGAAGATGATTATATTGTTTGAAGATGAGTAGGAGGTTGATAATGTCCTCATCCATTCCATAAATGAGGAGGAAGAAGAGGAGAATGTAAAAGAGTTATCCATAGTTGGATGTGGATTTCAGGAAAAAATAAATGAACTAGAAACATTTCAATAAGTCATTATGAAGGAATTTAAAAAATATGATTTGGAAATCCAAAACCGCTTTCACGGGCTTGTCAATTATAAGGAAGATTTATGGCATGGGAGCTAGAGCAAGAATATGAAGTGCATCTTTGCATGGCTCTCTAAGGTCTAAACCATTCTGCCTCTAAACGGCCTCCTTTGCTTGAATGGTGTTCACGAGATTTGATAATGGCTTTGTCTCAGAGTTGTAGACTTGGATGGGTGTGTTTTCATTTTCCAGCATTTGCGTAAAATGAAATAAGATCTTTGATCGTGTGTGTAGCACTCTGGTGGAGACAAGTTCTGCGGAATTTGTTGGTTCTGTTTTAGTTCTTGCTCCTTAGAAATATAACAAGTTGAGTAAATATTTTAATCATCATAGTTTGGAGGTCATGGGTTCTGATTTTTTTCATTTCTTCACAATGACAGCGTCTTTGCAGTGGAGTAGAAAAGGGATTCACAAAGGTGCAATGATATCTGGTTAGAGATGTGATAAAGGGAACAATGAAGGGATTTTTAACCATCCATTGCAAGAAAACCAAAAATATTCTTCGTGAAAAGGAAATTTTCAAGGATATGGTAAGAAATCTGTGATGCTTGGGGATCAAATAATGGACTGGGGCGACATCTTTGCATCGGGACTTATGCTCAAAAACATTAAAACTTGTGCCCTCATGCATGGAAAGGTGATATGTGCTATCTAGTTGAATGAATGGATTATCAGCTTGGAATATGTCACTTTCATCGATTTTATGGTCTTATGCTTGTTGCAATGCTTTCCCGCTTAGTAAAGTCACGAGACGTGTATGGTGTGGGTATGATTTTGGTCGCTTCCTCTGAACAGGGACTCCTAGGACCTGCAAAAATTGTTGAAGATGTCAATTGCACATTCAAGTATTTATGGATCTTTGATGAAAAAAATATATATATGGAAACTCAAGAGCCCAACAAAAGCGAAGTCAACATTTCCTTGTGGTGATTATTATTAAAATAAGCAAGGAATAAATAATATTATCGTTTTAAGTTTTGGAAATTTGGTAATGGTAAAATAATATATGTTTATTATGATTGTAAGTTTGTATATGTGAAAACGGACTGGTGGATCGTGTCAAGCCGTGAACATCAATTTTTATGCTTGTATGTTTGTTTAGGAGGTCAAGTTGTATGATTGACTTCTGAATACATTCAATTCCTAGACAAGTATCCTATATAATTCGCAGATACAATGAGCTATGTCATCTATCATATGGGAGTATGCCCATAGGATGGTTTAGTTACTTGACTACATTTTCTAACAAATACAATGAGCTATGTAATTTGGCATAATGAAGTATGCCAATATTGTTAATCATTATAAGTACGTCAATGATGGTCAGAGATAATTGTATCTTAAATGGGTCAAGTGGTAAGCTCGAAGTTGTGGTGAAGAAAGACTGTAGTCTAGAAGAATCCAGAATGGGTGCAAGTGTTAATGATGACTAGATTAGACATATATCTATGATTTTTGTATTTATATTTGTAATGTAAGGATTAAGGGAGGGTTTTAGAATTTTGATAGCCCTGGAAAATTCCCTCTTGTTGTAAAGATTATCTCTAATTTTGTTAAAATTTAAAATGATTGAGAAATTGGGACAAAGATTCCAAATTTTGGGGAGGGGGATTTTCTTGAGGATACCATGTAAATATTAATGCCATATTTCATCCTTTAATGAATTGATTTCACAATAAATTAGACCAGAAAAGGAATCTTCGGGAACCATAACAACTCCCTAGAAAATATACAAGAGGAAGAGTAGGAACTAGATGGAAATATGGTTATGCCAATAGACTAACAAAGGGCAACAAAGAGATTATACCCATGTAAATAGGTTATGATCTTGTGACTGTGTGTGAATAGGTATACAACCTTAGCTACTTAATTAATTAACAACATAAAATGATAAGGTTGATGGGCCTTGGATTTCAAATTTTAGACTCAGGAGAATTAATATGTGTGCGTATATATATTTATGCATATGTGTGTTTGTAGGTCAAGTCAAGCTGAGCCCTAGCAAGCCTAGGAGGGCTCGAAATGGGTGCACATATGTGCAAAGAAAACACTAAGGGAATAATTCCTTAATAACCTCCAAGTTCAAACCCGATGCTCATGGATCGAGAGGACGTTTAGCCTTAGTGTTCTTAGGGCTCGAGCACTACGCAGCAATGGCTCATGAATCATACACTGTAGAAATTTGCTGAATAATGATTAATTATCCACCGAGACTCTCCTGATCACATACAATTCGAATTTATATGCAACACATAATCTCTTCCACTCAGATCATCAAACATGCGGAAATAAAACAAGCGATAGCACATCAATTCATCATACACATTAACACAGTATGTATGGGGAAAGCTTATAGCTGAAAACCCCGCAGCTATTGTGTATATTATAATGGAGAAATCATGTAACAAACTCAGTATAATACTCCTCACAAGTACTCAGTACTTTCTCATAAAGTTACACACAAACTAGCTTGGTTTTGAACAGGTTACTGGTTCAAAACTCACCACTAATTGCCTTGCCTCTATTGCGAAATCATGGCCTGTCTAAATAGAGATCCAAGGTTCGAATCTCCTTGGCTTTACAGTGCAATCATCATGGCACCCCTCCATAGATCCATCACACAACTCATGTCACACCGAGAAGCACCCACCCTTTCATCTACCTCTTTCATCAATCCTACCGAATCGTCTATGCACTCTGAGAACTCATGCTCTTGTTGAATAATGAGTTACTAATTAATGAATTAAATAATATTTGATTCACCCACTCATAACTAGTCACATTAGCTAGTTAAACTAATTCAACGTACTAACTAAATTAACCAAATAATAACTTCCATTTCAATGTCTAATAACTCCACCAAACTTCCCCCTCAAGTCCTAATCAAGTCAACATGCGATAAAGTTCTACCAAACTCTAGAAGAGCAGACTCTTCCGCCGATGTGCATGAGCCACTTCCGTGTTCCGGGAATCAAGAACTGAAGAGAGTAAAATCGAAAGCTATAGTCCAAACATACTAAGGTAAATAATATTTTGACTTCTTGAGGTTAAGGAGAGGCAAATACTACTTCTAGACTTCACCTCCATAGGTCCAAAAAATAGAGGTCCATATATTTTTACCAACATGACCAATACTCAAAGAATAGCATACTGCAACTCCCAGACCATGCTCCATATGTCTAAAAATAGACATAGTCTAAAAATAGACTTTGCGCCAAAAATAGCCTGCGGGCCCACTTAGTGAAGGCGACTTCATTTCACTAAGCTCCATCATCTTGTTGCATTTTCAACACTCCCTCTCAAAAATATATGGATTATCTACAACCCTTATCCTGCCTCTCTCCGTGGAATCTTAACTTGTCTGGTGAGCGCCTTTCGTCAGATTTCAGATTCCGATCCTTCGTAGACATATGAAAGCATCATGATTCTCCTCTACTAAACACAATCTCTCGATAGCCTTCCTCAAGAAGGCTGAATGTTTGGACCTATCATGAAATACCGGATTAGCCGAGAGCTTGATGCAGCTCTGGTTATCACAGTAGATCACTGTAGGCTCCAAATGCAACCTGAACAAACCTGCGAGGATCTTCCTCATCCAAATAGCCTCATATGCAGCCAAACTTGCTGCCATGTACTCGGCCTCTGCTGAACTGAGTGCCACGGATCTCTGCTTCCTGCTGTACCAGGAAACTGCTGTCGACCCAATGTTGAAAACTCCTCCAGAAGTGCTCTTCCGGTCTGTTGGACTCCCTGCCCAATCTGCATCAGTGAAGCCAGAAAGCTTCGCTCCATCCTCCTGTCTGTACCATAGACCATATCCCGATGTGCCTCTGATATAACGCAATACATGCTTGCCTGCCTTCCAAAAGATCTTGGTAGGCTTAACCATAGCTTGTGAAAGCTGGTTAATTGCATAGCATATATCGGGTCGTGTATTGACCAGATACATAAGCGACCCCACCAACTATCGATAGACAGTGGCATCCACTACCTCCGATGAAGTAGCATCCTCCTTCCTCCAACCACCAGGAAGAGGAGTGTCAACAGGCTTGCAGCCTTGCATGTTGAACCTCTCCAGAATCTCCCGGGCATACTTGCCCTGAGAAACAAACAGTCCTCCGCTGCGCTGCCAAATCTCCAATCCCAGGAAATAATGAATGATGCCCAAGTCCTTCATCTCAAACTCTCGTGCAAGATCCTCCTTGCATGAAAGTATCAACTGCTCATCGCCAGTCAAAATCAGATCATCTACATACAGTACGATGATCAACAGCTTCCCCTCCACCACAATCTGGTACAGGTTTGGATCCGCCTCACTTTTGGAGAATCCAAGCCCGGTGAAGTAGCTGTCTATCCGAGTGTACCAAGCACGAGGTGCTTGCTTCAGCCCATACAGTGCTCTCTTGAGTCGGCACACATGCGACTCACTGCTGAAGATCTCAAAACCTTCAGGCTGCTCTATGTACACCTCTTCCTCAATAACTCCATTGAGGAACGCAATCTTCACATCCATCTGATGAATGTGCCACCCCATCTGCGCTGAGAGAGCAAGGATCGTCCGTATGGAAGAGTACCTTGTGACAGGTGCAAAGGTCTCCTCATAGTCAATCCCCTCGATCTGTGAAAAGCCACGGGTGACAAATCTCGCCTTGTACTTCTCCACACTCCCGTCAGCTGCGTGCTTCACCTTGTAGATCCATCGCGAACCCACCACCGTATTTTTCCACCGGTCTGGGACAACCCTCCTGCGACTTGCTCTCCGACGATCGAATTCATTCTTCAACATGGCATCAACCCATGCGGGTTCCTCTTCAGCCTCAAAAGAGATGGCTCCACAGGCAACACATCGACTCACAAGAGCCATGTATCCAGTACCGATCTGTGATCGTCACTCATGCTTTCGTGTTGTAGGTGGTCTCACAACTGCCTTCGTTTCCTTTGTTGCTGCCAATGTCAGAGGTGCGCATGCGCCCTCTGATGGTTGGCGCCGCATGGGTGGTTTCTTCCACCTCCTGAACTTCCTCTTGTGGCTGATCCACATCCGGAAGCTCCTCCTTAGGAACTAACAGCTCCTCATCTGCATGCAAGTGTAGCTCCCTCTCAAGCGAACACTGCATGGCTTTCTCCTCCCGAAATTTTATATCCCGTCGCACAACAGTCTTGCGACTGTCTGGCACATACACCCGATAGTTGTGAGGTGTATCAGTGTACCCCACAAATATTCCAACTTCAGCAGTTGGATCCAGCTTCCTTCTTGCATCCTTCGTCACATGCATGTAGACAGGAGATCCGAAAATCCGCAAATGGGAAATATCAAGCCTCTTGCCAGAATAAGCCTCCTCTGGTGTACTCATGCCAAGAACCTTGTGAGGACAACGGTTCTGCACATACACTGCTGTATTGCATGCCTCAGACCACAAGTGAAGGGGTAGGCCCTGATCATGCAACATCGCCCGTGCAGCACCCACGATCGTTCTGTTCTTCCGCTCAGCCACCCCGTTCTGCTGTGGGTTATTGGGTGCGATGAGCTCTCTCCGAATCCCTTCTGCGCTGCAGAACTCCTTGAATTCAGCCGAGATGAATTCACCACCGTTATCACTCCTTAGAGCAATCACCTTCTTCCCCGACTCCTTCTCGACCAGTGCTTTAAACTCGCAGAACTTCGCGAATGTATCGCTCTTCTTCTGCATGAAGAAGATCCAGCACTTTCGAGAGAAATCATCAACAAAGATCACATAATACTTGTGCTTTACTGTCGAAGCAACTGAGAAAGGACCACACATGTCTGTGTGAACTCTCTCAAGGATCGTCGTGGCGCGACTATCCTTCTCGTGAAAGGTGGCTTTCACATACTTCCCCAAGGTACACCCCTTGCACTGATCTGACTGCGCAAGAGTGCCCTTAGGAAGCCCCGTAGAAATCTGCTGCAGGATCTTCAAAGCTCCATGGTGAAGGTGGCCCAATCTCCTTTGCCACAGTTCACCCTCATCATCCCGGCTCACCACTTCTCCCGCCTTGCATGCCATTGTTGTGCAGCCATCTACCTGCAACTGATAAAGGTTCTTGATTCGAGCCCCTATCTTCTGGGTCTCTCCAGTAGTCTTACTGCGCAGGAAGGCTTTTCCTTCGCCGAAGACCACATCATACCCCTTATCTTCCAACATCGCCACAGAGATCAAGTTCTTCTTCAATCCAGGTACATGCATGACATCCTTCAATACAAAGGGTTTACCAGACTCCCTCTGAAAGGATATGGTACCGATACCAGTCGCACTGTATCTACCATCATCGCCCATCTCAATGTGCACACCCAAATCTTTGTCCTCCAGATCTGAGAACAACTCCCAATCTCCCGTCATATGAAATGACGCACCGCTGTCCAAGAACCACACCGATCCCATCACACTTGAAACCAAGCATGCAATCAGTGAAAAGTCAAGCTCGAACCGTGAAGCCAAAGCTTCTCCATCTGCAGATCTTCCCGCTTGCTTGTTCTTCTTCTTCTTTGGACAATTGGTAGCATAATGTCCGTGATCATGGCAGTGAAAACATTTCACTTTCGCCATATCCCGCTTCTTGCCCTTAGCTCCAGAATGAGAGGTTTTCTTACCCTTCCCTTTCTTAGCTTTGGACACCAAAGCGCAGTTTTCTTCATCAGCTCCCTTTGATGAAGATCCATCTCGAGTAGTCCTCCTTATCTCCTCCCGCATGAGATCCGCCCAAAGGCGCTCCCATCCCGGCAGCTTCTCCCGACCATTGACACTATCTTGATATGAGTGCCAAGCCTTCGGAAGACCAAGGAGAGCCAGGTCGACCATATCCTCTTCATCGACAGTAACCCCCACACTTCCCAGTTCATCTCTGCATTGAGTGAACTTCATGAGGTATTTGGCGATACTGTCGCCCTTCTCCATCTTGATGTTCCTGAGCTTATCTTTGAGCGCCAGCTTCCTTTGGTCGCTCTTACTCTGGAATAGATCCGTCAAAGCTTTCCACATTAAATATGGAGTAGCCTTTCCATGCAGGCTGGATACAATATGATCCTCGACGCCCTCCAACAGGATCCTTCGACACTTCGCCATCTTCTTTTGCCATGCTTCGACTTCAGCAGGATCAGTGGGCTTTTGGACATCCGTATCTACGAACTCCTTCAGACCATTATCTTCTAATACTGCCTCCATGCAATCCTTCCATGCAACATAATTCGAACTGCCTTCAAGAGCATATTCAAGTCGCAAACCGTTGAAAGACATTTTCAACACTGGCACCAAGAAAACAAAACTGCTGCAAAATTTCGAATTCCACCTCAAAGCTCAACCACTCTAGATCTGTGAGAACAAATTATTTCTAGCATAGAGATTGACTGCAAGGGGCATTTACCAGACCTTTCACTTTCCGAAGAAAGATGAATCCGGAGGCTACCTGGCCCGCATGCAGACTCTGTCTACCGAAATAAGTTTGTAATCACTGTGATGATCAATCTCCGCTTCAATAGCTCCGATACCATGTAGAAATTTGCTGAATAATGATTAATTATCCACCGAGACTATCCCGATCACATACAATTCGAATTTATATGCAACACATAATCTCTTCCACTCAGATCATCAAACATGCGGAAATAAAATCAAGCGATAACACATCAAATCATCATACACATTAACACAGTATGTATGGGGAAAGCTTATAGCTGAAATCCCCGCAGCTATTGTGTATATTATAATGGAGAAATCAAGTAACAAACTCAGTACAATACTCCTCACAAGTACTCAGTACTTTCTCATACAGTTACTCACAATCTAGCTCAGTTTTGAACAGGTTACTGGTTCAAAACTCACCGCCAATTGCCTTGCTTCTATTGCGTGTTTCAATGCTATGGGATGGCCTCTTTATATAGATAAACCACCAGCCTGAACTGTGCAATCCTCATGGGCTTACTCCACCTATCTGTGTGTTGCAAATAGCAACAGTATAGTCACAACTGATAGCTAACTCCACCCCTTCATCTACCTCTTTCACTGGTCTCCACTGAACTGATCATACACTGTAGTGAACTGATGTGTTCTTGAGTTGAATAATGAGTTACTAATTAATGAATTAAATAATATTTAATTCACTCCACTCATAACTAATTGATTAGCTAGTTAAACTAATCTCAACCAGTTCAACTAAAATAAACCGAACACAACTCCACTAGCTGTCCCATTAACTCCACCAAACTTCTGCCACTGAAGTCCTAACTGAAGTCAACCATGCATGAGCTCACCAAACCCCTAGGAATAGCGTAATTCCTCTGTCAGATGCATGAGCCACTTCCAAGGCTCGAACTGAAGTGCTCCAAGAGAGTAAACTGAAGTTTATAGTCCAAATATTATTATGGGTAAATAATATTTGACTTCCCTATTTTAAGGAGAGGCAGTCTAAAAATAGACTTCGACCTATAGGTCCAAAAAATAGAGTCCCATCTATTTTTACCAACATGACCAATACTCCAATAATAACATATTGCAATCACCGGACCATGCTCCATATGTCTAAAAATAGACATAGTCTAAAAGTAGACTTTGCGCAAGAATTTGCCTGCGGGCCCACTTAGTGAAGGCGACTTCATTTCACTAAGCTCCATCATCTTGCTGCATTTTCAACATACACCAGTGTGGTTGAGTCTGAGGGCTGGGAGTTAGCTCCAACCTGTTCATGTTTTACTTATTCTGCGGGCTAATGCTTGAGGTCGAGGAAGCCAAGAGGTTTGAATCTCACAAACCATGTGATGACCTTAGGTAGAGAGAAATAAATTTGAGTCATTGATGGGAAGACAGTTATGGTCATCGGATGACCCTAGAGATTCTTCCCTGGATGTATTTCCTCGAAGGTTTTGGTGGAATGTTGGTCCAACCCCTCTAGGGTTGGAATGTCATGTAACGTGGTATTGTGAGCCTCTATATGGTCATGTCCATTAACAAAGAGCAAAAACGCCAAACCGCGTATAATGGGAAAACTGTGAAACACAAGAGTTGAATGTTAAGCAAGACCCTATCCACATGGAGGGTGTGATACAAGTTGAAATCATCTTGGATCCTTGAACCCTCAGCTTGTGAGTAGTGCACATTGTAGAATGCTTGGGGTATAAACTCTTGGGGTGATGTGGAATTTAGTGCAGAAAGAGGTGATGAGTATTGGGCCACGTAGATGGTGGGGGCCTGTAGAGTTAGACCCCATTTCAACAATTGTACCATGGAGGTTGAGTCTGCATAGTAAATATCTCTTTCTAACCTTTGTTTTGGGTCGAGAATAGAAAGGGGCATGTTACAAGAATTAATGCTTACAACAATATAGTTTGTTTGGTTTGTTAGAGGTTATTGAGATATTTTATCAACAAAGATCTTCAACTTTAGAGTTAGTTTGATCTTATAAGTACTATATAAATGCATTTTATCTTAGTTTTGAATATGCAATAATAATATTATTTTTGAGTTAGCTATGTGTGTGAATTCCTCCAATTAACCATACAGACTCACCCCCACTTTACCATGGAGATTCTTAATGTGTATACAGGTTTTGGTACAATACCATGGTTTACTAATACCACATGCCCAAAAAACCATTACTCAAGTTTATATGACATATGTTCATATGACATTTTTTTAATTAATCAATTTAATTTAAGGGATAAAAGGAGCTAGTCAGATAAATCTCAATATTTTATCTATGACTACTACTAAGAATATTCTAAAATATTTAGGGGAGGCCAAATCTCTACCATCCACTTAATAATTATTGATAATTAAAAAGAAAATACTGAAAACCTATTTCAAAATAGAAAGGCCTATTAACTTAATTAAAAGTAAGGTAAATTTTTATTAAAATTTTGTATATAATAATTAATTATATAACCATTATAAATGAAAATTTAATAATTACATTATCTGTAAAAATTTTTGTTAAACTTTTATATAATAAATGTTTTGTTAAATTTTTATATATGATAATTAATTATATAATAATTATAAAATAACATAATTTAACAATAGAAGATAATAAATAAAGGTGTAGTCTACCTTATAGACGAAATGATTTTTTCAAGTACATTTTTTAATCAAAATCCTAGATAGATTTTTAATTGAGTTTAAATTGTTTAATATGCATAATTCGAGTTCTTCGGGAGTTTTTCAGGGTGGTGAATCCATTTATGCATTCAAAAATGTATTTTAAACAAAAAAAAAATTGAAATGCTATTGACTAGATTTGGTGAATTCCAGTGAAAAAAGTTATTTCCTCTATACCTTGGTGGTGTTGACTTTGTTGAAGTGTGGGAAACATATCTTGTGGATGCATTCGAGGTATTGACTGGAGACTATTCGATCTACTTGTTAATGAGTGTAGTTCATGAACCAAGGCTTTCCATGTTGAAGTGGGCACCTTAGTGGCGTTGACTTTGTTGATTCAATCAATAAAACTTTGCCAGATCGAACAAGTTGGAGTAGCGTTCGCTCGATCGGTGTTGACCGCTTCAGAATTCTCAAGAAGAAAGAGGAGAACACTCAACACACTATTTGATTCAATCGAAGTCTCGTATAAATAAATTTACACGATATCTGAGTGGTTTGAACCACTCTCTAAATAATAGGATCTAGGACCTATGTAAAGGATCTCAATCCTAACCAAATACATTAATATATTTCTCCATTAATTCCAACACTCCCCCTCATATTTCTCCTTTCTTCGCTTAATATATGCCTGCTAGTCTAAGTCTCAGCTAGGTTTACATTGGTACTTGATAATTGAGCTTTCATTTTTTTCTTTTTGCTAAAGAGTCCATGCTTGTTTATTTGTCGGTGAAGTTTCATCTTCTCTTTTCTTGTCATAAGATAGTGGTGGAGCTTCTCCTCTTTTTTACGTTTTCTACCCCAAAGGTGGAACGCTTGAACTCTTATTCTCTTCTTTCTTGATCTTGATTGTAGGCTAACATTATTTGAATTCAATGTTGCAGGTTCTTGGGACTTATAGTTGTCCTTAATGTTTGCAATTGCTTTTTCCTGGCTACCAATATCTGCACACTTAAAAAAAATGTTAGATTCATAAAGAGGACCATATTGGCTCTTGTCATCCCACTCCTTTAAGAGAACTTTCATTTCTTCATCTTTCTTTTCTAACATAGTTTGTTGATTTATGTCTTCAACCTCTTTAATCAATTTTGTTGCTGCAAACATGTTGTCCTGCATTTGATATGTATATGGAGATAGGATTTTC
The DNA here is from genome assembly GCA_034641835.2 of Pinus albicaulis. Classification (NCBI taxonomy): domain Eukaryota; kingdom Viridiplantae; phylum Streptophyta; class Pinopsida; order Pinales; family Pinaceae; genus Pinus; species Pinus albicaulis. The sequence continues at coordinate 371,994,672 of CM076571.1, read as the reverse complement.
TTCTCATCGAACAACAACTCATCAATAAGATGTTTTTCATGCATCAGATTGATCCACTAGTCATGAGATACATAGGTCTTTGCATCCGAGAAGCTTTCTTCATAAAAATGTTCATATTATACAACAATGGTTTTTTCTTCATCATCACATGTTTTAATGTCAAATACAGGTACACATTCATCATCCATCATTGCAAATTCAATGTTGTCATATTCAATTTCACACCCACTTATGGGAATGAAAGAACAATTGTCATTTTCAAGAGCAATACCTTCATCATCTTTTCCCTCATTCAAAATGTAATCCATTTCTCAAATATCCCACAGAAGGTTTTCACTGTGGACCTCACCATATTCATGTAGTACACTGAATAAGATGCTTTTATCTAATGCAATTGTTATAAGGTGTAATGTTGAACTCATATGATAGATTGATTTAACAAAATCATCTTCAACGTAATTTAATAAATCTACCATTTCCATTTCAGCTTTCATAATTCATACCTACAAAAGACGATAGATCCAGAATTAACCTCTTAACGATTTCATCTTGATACTTTCTCCTCGTCTGTTTCAGTTTTCTTCAAAACTGTGTCAAGTGAATATTCCTCCAAACCAAATTCGGTGGCTACTAAACACTCCTCAGCTCTACAATTGAATCACATAGCATTGTTGAGGACTGTATTTACCAAGATCGCTATGCTCTAGGTAGAGATCCACAATTTCTTTTCCAATGGTATAATGGCCACCTTGGCTCACCACTAACACGCAGATCGACAACTCACATGACTCAACAACCACTACGAGTGCTTCCACGACTCTCTGCACACCGAGGCACCATACGCTCTTCTCTACCTTCGGTCTCCTCTGAGGCATCGCAGTGTATCGAAAAAAGCTAAATTCCTTCACAAGGCTCAACGGTTTTCTTCTTCAATTCACTTTTAATCAGTGCCACCATCTACTTTAACTGACAAGAATGTTCGCTTGCAGATTTTTTTTCAGTGAATGAAAAGAAACCACGTAGGCACAGAAATTAGCATACCTCTTCTTCAAACAAACCGGAGAGATCAAGGCTGCCTGACATCGCTATTTACAACTAATAAACGTGACAAGGAGGATGTGCTTTCAGATACCATGTTTTCAAAAAAATCTCCTCCAAAAGATCATCAAACTTAATTCAAGAAATCTGGTGATTCACTCTTTCACTTGGATCGACATGCAATTAACGCATCCACTCCTTCAACAACAATTAGTATTCTTTAACAACAACCAACTGTGATCTCTAAATTCGTGCAGGAGTGATGCAATAGAGTTCGTTGCCAAACGTGCCTAACACACAGGGTTTTCAACGCAGCGTATTGTCTCTTTAAACACTGCAACACGACAACGAGAGGTTCCGCAAGATCAGTTTTAATTTAATTGAAAAATAAAAAATTATTTTGATAAAATATTTTTTTAATAATTTAATTCATTTCAAAATAATGTAATGTGATTTCTATTTTTTTTTATTGTTAATTATAATTATTTGACATATGCATTTGGAGCTCCACACTCCGCATGGGGGAAAAGTGTTTGTATCTCCTTCGATTAACATCGGCCATCGCAAAGGCAATGCACTCTCCGTATGCTCTGACACCACTCACTAACAAGATAATTGACACGTGGAGTTACTTTGTTAATTGACACGTAGAGTTATTTTGTTATTATGCTATTGATTATGCATTCACTTATTACTTAAATAATTTAGTTTATTTGAGAGTGTAAATTTCTGTGTTTCATATCATATTAAAATAATTTTTTAAAGAAATTTCTAAAATTTTCATATAATTTTCCCAAAAAATTTATTTTAATAAACCCTACTTTTAATAGTTTCCATCATGCTATTTTGTGTTGAAGCTCTGGCTTTGTTTTAATGTAATTAAATCCTACGTGTCAACCATTCATTGCATTGGAAGCATAGTTGATAGGATACCATCCTATGATGCACATTGTTGTTGACCAAATAATTTGCTCTAGCATGTGGTTTGGCACATTTCATGCATGTCTTAATGATGATGCTATTATATGCTATTAGGAATTCTGCCATAGACAAGTTAATTTGTCCCACTTACGATGATTATGCTATTTTAGAATTTTTCCATACACACGATAATTTGTGGATACACACTAATACTATAGTTCCAAAATTCAAAATTCAAAAACATGGAAACGTTTCTGCTACCCAACCATCATATTTTGCAGCCTCCAAGGAAAGCACTACTTGTTCGCCAACAAGAACAAATTGGTCATCTAATCATGGCCAAGATGTGTGTCGAAACTCTTCGGAAGTGCCATACTTGATGCCTCTCGAGACGATGCCAAGAGGAAAAGGAGAATGTTGTTGACGTTCCTCGGGTTGGATGCCCTTCAGAAATTAGTGGGGCAAGTAGATTCTTTAACATACGGAATCATCAGAAAGGGATCTATAAAAATTGGATACATCAATGATATATCTAAGTTTTTTCCACTTTAGAAAGAGATAATGCCTTTGTTACTACTCTAAAGTATAATATTTTTTTAGGTTTTCTGCACTTTGAAAAAGAGAAGCAAGGTTAGTCCAAAAATTTCAAGGTTAGTCCAAAAATTTGATACAAAATAATATTTTTAAGTTTCTTGAGTGGTATAAGCCAAAGGAAAGAGGCTAGTATAGATTTAGTTTCGATGGTATAAGGTAAAGGCAAGAAATTAGGATAGATTAACCAGGAATCGTGAGAGTTTGAGGAGATCTGCACAAAGAGTTATGTTTTGATATGATAGATGAAAGATCCACACAAGGACTATTTGATGTGGTTTTTATTTATTTTCACTTATAAGACTCTGGAGCTCCACACTCCCGCATAAGTGAAAATAAATAAACACTGGTTGACTTGATGGTTATCTTCAAATTCTAGATTGGACAATGTCATCAACTCCTGGACATAAAAAATATTGGCACTCTTTGACTTACTTTTGTCTTCAAATTGTAAATTGGACAATGTCATCAACTCCTAAACAAATGTCGTCGCTGGATAGTATGGATGATTCTACGAAATTGATAAAACTAGTAGATCAAATTTGTTGTAGACAACCATTTTCCATTCAAAATGGTCATTACTCCTCTCCTTTATGCTCACTATATAGTTCTTCTAGCTATAAGCCATGAGGTTCTTGAATATCTTCTTCTAGCTAGAAGCCATGAGGTTCTTGAAAAGCAACTTAAAATCCTTCAGGATTACTGCTCCAAGATGGGTCTGAACGAACGACATGATAACTAAAACCATGAAGATCAACCATTATCATTTCATTTACAATAGAAATCACTTGGAGAATGTTTCTTCATAAAAATATTTAGGTATTGAAATCCACCATCAGCTCAACTAGAATTATAGCATTGAGAAGAGGATTAGTTGGAGGCTAGAAGGCTTACTGTGAGCTTCAAAACAATTGTAAGTCTGTTGATCTTTGGGAGTGGAGTGAAAAAAAATCCTCTTTGAGAGTAGATCATCACCCTTGTTATTCTATATGGTTGTGAGGCTTAGGGCTTCATTATATCTAGAAAATCATGAAAGAAGATCGAGCTAATACAAAAGAAATTTATAACCTACAACCTCAATATTAAAGATATTAGTGATCATTTTTATATTATCAAGATTAAAGGTATGCCGAAATTACCATCTACCAAGCGTCGGATCAAATCTCTTGAGATGTATTATCTACCTTTAATAAATGCATTAATCTACCAAGTACCTAGATTCTTAACGATTTCACAAAGCACCTAGATTGGATCGTTAATATAATCTAAGTAGATCAAGAAAAAGGTCCATTAATCTACCTACAAATTCCTTAGTCTAAGGCATATCCATCAAGGGATTAACTACACTAGATTAATCTTAAGATTTATACTATCTACCTAATTATAAATCTACCTAATCCCTTAATCTAGACCTTAATTAGACCTAATCAAATATATTATCTTAATCTAATTAATCCCTTGATTTAGACTTTTCTTAAAGTCTAACATGAAATATACCAAGAAATTAAGTGATTAATTTCTTGATAGATCAAATTTCATGGTAGATCAAATTTCACCAAGCCCCTTGATTAATATAGGTTATAGGATCCCTAGGATTTACCTGCACCTTTAAATTAGAATATGCCAAGTGCCTAGATTGATCACTTTTCCAAAATAGTATTATTGATATTACATGATTTGTAATTCATTTTACCTTCAATATATATATATATATATATATATATATATATATATATATATATATATATATATATATATATATATATATATATATATATAAAACAAAAAAATATTTTAATGTCAACCATAAGTAAAATATTTCAACGTCCATATTAAACAATATATTTTCATATGTACTTTATGTAAAGAAAAATAAAGTAATTTAAATTTAAAAAATTACTTATATTTTCACTTTCCATAACTAGGGAGATATGTAATTTATTTTATTTATAATAATATGGAGTTGATACACAAGTTTTTTTAAATATCAATAATAAATAAATGTTTAATGTAAGTTAGGAATAAAATATTTCAATAGGAAGGTTGAGTAAAATATTTTAACATGAAACATATATAGATATAAAAAGCTTGAGAGAATTCTTATTCCATTAATAGTTGCTTTCTAATTCAATGGATACAGGAAAAAATATGAGGTGACATCTTTTAACATTTAATGTGTAGAATCTGAATTATAAATAAAATATTTCAATGTAAACTACATATATATTATACCATCCTAGATCTATCTTAACTTCATATAATAATATGATAACTATAGTTAAAAACAATGTAAAATTAGGTCATTACATAGTAGAAAAAGTAATAATTACAATTAAAAATAATTTTTTAATTATAAACATTTATTGTTAATGATATTTTTTTTTGGTAGGGTCATTTTATAGTTAAAAGTAGATTGTGAAGGACAAGTATTTATATGTAAAATTAAAGTATTTATATGTAAAAATACTTTTTAATATGGTTATTTGAAATGGTAACTAAATTGATGGTGATGGTAAAGGTTTAAGTATTTTGTTAAGTTGGTGTTTATGTTTTAAGTAAATTATTTGAGAGGGGTCAAAATGCTTTTCATTCTAAATCATGTTTGCATCTCAAGATATTTGATTTTGGGGCTTGGTAGATCTTGAGTATTAGTGATCGTTTTTATATTGTCATATTTTTTTCCCCTTTTAAATAAATTATTTTAAAGTTTTAAAATAAAATAAATTTTAAATATCAAGTATAAACAAATTAACTCATCATTAAATAATTAATAGTTTCTAATCTTTGAAACTTTTCATAATCCAATTTCAAAGTATTTTTAATCTAAAACTTAAACTTTTCAATTCATAATTCAAGAAGGAAAACGAATGCATATGTCAAATAATTTCAGCTTACTTGAAAACAACTATAGGTTTTCGGGTTATTTTGGGATTGGAGTAAAAAAAAGTTCCTCTTTGAGACTCTCATCACTCTTGTTATTCTATATAGTTGTGAGGTTTGGGGCTACAAAATATCTATAGAATTTCATATTGTAAACTTTTGTGATCCATATTTGTTTAACCAACTCTTCCGGAAAAATCACATTATCATTTGGAGGGCCCTCCAAATGATAATGTGATTTTTCCGAAAGAGTTGGTTAAACAATATCTATAGATTAATGGAGGAATATCCAGCTAATCCAAAAATAATTTATAACATACAACCTCAAGAATAAAGGTATTAGTGCTCATCTTTATATTATCAAGATTAATGGTATGCCAAAATTACCATCTACCAAGCTTAGAGAGGGATAAAATCTCTTGAGATGTATTATCTTCCTTTAAGAAATGCATTAATATACCAAGCGTATAGATTCTTAATGATGATCAAGAAATAAAAAGGTCCATTAATCTACCTAGAAATTCCTTGGTCTAAGGTACATCTATCAAGGGATTAATTAGATCTAGATTAATATTAATTAATCTTGGACTAATTAAGACCTATATTAAGGGATCACTTGGTAGATCTTAATTTGATCTACCAAGAAATTAAGAAATCAAGGGATCCCTCTAGGCGTTTGGTAGATCAAGGGAATTTCTTAAATGTGAAGATTAATTACCATCCACCTTTAAGAAATTTTTGCATCTCAAGATTAAAGGCATGCTGAAATTGAATTTTAATTGAAAAATATTTGTAACAGCGCCAATTTTGTTAACTTGTTAATTCATAACAAAATAAAATGTATAAATTGTAACTTACATTATAAATCTCAATTTCAAAATATTTATAATAATATTTATTTATTTATCTTAATCGAATGGTTTTATTTACTATAAAAAGGCAATATTTCATAGTCAACACCATGGACATATCTCTGCTACATCAGCTGCTTCATAGTTCCAATACAACCATACCAAATATTTCTTGCATCCTCGGGCATTTTTCCTTACATTATTACATTGATATCTTCCGTATATTTTACAAAACTTTCCCAAAAAACAATCAAATCTACAATTCATTATTCATGAGTTATCTAAAAGACCCTGATGAAATCATTTGTGTTCATGGAATCCATCCTGAAATTCTATATGTCCTTGCTCTTACTGAGATCCAATATTGGTTAATTCATTTGCTTTCTCATTAAGTCCTCTAAGGATATGTTGAATATATATATATATTTTAATTTTGCATATTGAAGGGTTATCCTCTAAACTATGGAGGGGAGGGTTGTGAGGTTTCTGAATGTTTCCTTGGAAATTTTCCTAGTAAAAACCATTGAATCCCCAGTAACTATTAAATTCTTAATTCTTTTGCTCAAGGCCAAATCCTGTTAATTTTTGTAACTAGGGTCAAATTCCACTATTGACAGCTTAGATGATTAAGATAATAATTTAATTAGATTCCTCTTTTCAAGAGGATTAAAATCGACCTATAAATCGTCCAAATCGGTTAAGGGAAAGTTAATTTATGAATTATTTTATTATTTTATGGGTCGGCCTAACCGCATGTTGATCTAGTCAAAGCCCCAAGAGGTCCCTCACGGAGTTATAAATAGAAGTGACTCCAAGTTCATTCACACACATTTTCTCATTATATTTTCTCCATGTTACTTTTGTTTTGGTTCATATTTTATGTTTCTGGCTCACACAGGTATGTCACGAGAGGCTTGCGCAGTGGATCAGGATCATAGACATGATCCCACACTTCATCAGGGTGTTCAGAAGCAGAGTCACAGGTAGATAAAGATGAGGTAATAGCTGTGCTGAGCAGAATCGTGGGCAGGGAGTGTTATGCCTGCGACCAAGGAGACAAAGTCACTGCCACAACTTGTTAAGGATACGACCTAGCTTCTGAGATCATATCGGGATGATCTGAATCAGAGTCGTGGGCACAGAGTGTTGTAGTAGCAGCTCAGAGCCCCAAAGTTGCAGGCTGAGCGTGTTAAGGCTTCAAATCAGATAATTACTGGGCAGATATAATTTGATTCATCTTCAGTTGATTGCGCAGTGCCTCTAGACATCAGTCGTTCAGTCACAGTTGCGTCAAAACAGTTGTTGATAGTCTCCTGGATTCAGATCTAGGAGTTCACAGTTGAGATCACTTGGTGATATATCAGATCTTTTTTTTAGTATTATAGATCTGCTCATATGTAGATCATATCTATTTGTTTCTGTTGAAATATTCATCTAGTAACAATCCTCATTCAGTATCATTCGTATTCATCAGTTTTCTACAAACAATGTCAATGCATTTCAGTTCTCAGATTCAACTTCCTTCATGCAAAAGTATGGGTATGGTTTTATTGCGTGGATGCTATTTTTTTCTACATTAAATATATGTACCTATGGATCATTGTACTCTTGTTTCTGAATAATTTGACGATGATATAAGAAGAATAATTTCCAAGGGTTTTCCCTGCAATGGGTTTTTCCTTGGTCTCAGACCAATCTTGGTGCCTCTATGTGTTCATGCTTATCTTCCTTTAATCATTTTACTTTCCGCTGCTTAGCTGATGATGATGGTGGTATTATTATTTCTGTGTAGTTTCATATTCAGATGGTTAATAATACATATTTGTATAATGGTATAATTATTTGGGGTGAAATTAAGATGTTAGCGAAGAAATGTAACTATCAAAGAAAAAGAACAATGTTGCTTTATGTAAAAATTAACAGGGTATCAGAGTTGGTTGAAGAAAATCCATGGAGATCACCCTAAGGAGAGACTTCTATGGAAGCAAGCAGAGGATGGTAGAGACCTAAAAGAATTGTAGGGTATGAACAAAACCCTAGAAAGTTAGTGGATAAGGGATTGAGAGAAACCCTGGTTTATGGTAAAGTCTTGATATTTGGTGTATAAAACCATCATATGGTCTATGAGGATATGCTCAAGTACTTAGGATCAATTTGACAGATGACCTTATTATTGATAAAATTTTTGATTGAAGGACATGTTAGTCATCAGTATTTTTTTCCATTTTGTAGATGACTAAATACTTGTCCTAGATTTCTAAAAACAACATTCATGAATATTGTGATTTTTAGAAATCTCACTGCCTTCATTATCCTTAGGATAATTTTTTCACCATTTCACTACTCTATCATGTCATGGTCAGCCTATCACTCCCAGAAGACCCAACATGGGCTCATGCCACTCATCTTCATAATGTTTTGCCGCCTATCACCTCAACACTTTGTTTTTCCTTTGCCTCACCCCTCCACTTGCCACCTAAGATCACCAACTAGCCTACTCTTCCCATATTCACCAAATTCCTCAAGAATTGATGGTCTCAAAAATATCTCTATAGGCTCTTAGATTAATCAGGTACATTGGATTTTGGATCTTCAATACATCAAATTATCAAAAACTCTGTTTTTCATACTCGAGGACCCTAAGCCAAGCTTTGAGTCAAAGGACAAGTCTAAAGAGCCTCCCACTAGGTCACTATGTTTCATAGGTTTTAGGGTTATCTTTGGTGTACTAAATCACTGTTTTCCATGTGTTAGAAGCTCAATCAAAATAAAAAAAGGTCATGCACCTGTTTGTCCAAGTTAGCTCAAGAAGAACTTCAAGGAGGATTGCTTTGCCAAGGACAAAATTATGCAAAAGGACAGTTGTCCATTTTGACATTTCTGCAGGAGTGCCAAGTTGGCTATCAATAGAAAATTAGGTAAGGTAAGAGGCCTGCTACTCATTAAAGGACACCCACAGCAAGGAAGGAGGAAGCAACCCATGTTCAAGGAAAATCCAGGTTTTTAGGACTGATTGGACTAGCAGTTTGTCAAGCAAGGAGTCAAGGCAACACAACATTAGGGAAGAGGCACACCAACACAACCAAGCATGAAATTGAAGATTTTTAGAAGTTATGGATGAAAAAGGGAAAAATTTAAGGTGATCTGAATAGAAGTGAATGAACTTGAAAGGGATATAAAGAACTTAGAAGAAAACACTAATGATTTTTCTCTGACAACCTTAAAACCTAAGGTTTGGAAAGATAGGAAAAGTAGGTGAAATGAATATGAGGAGCCTCCATAATGACAACAGGCAGAAGGTTTTAAAGGGATGTTGAAGGTGACTTCTAGGGTTTTCCAAGGTAAAAATGCTTCACTGCCTCAAAGGGAAAAAAATGCAAAGAGTATCAGTGTGAGGGAGATCAAGCCTTCAAGTATAATCCACTCCCCCCAAATGGTCAAAGGAATAAAGGCATAGGTTTGAGTTAGAAGCTGGAAAACCAACATGATCATGAGGTTGCTTCTGTGTGACTAAAGTTTTCAAACTCCAAGGATGACAAAGGGGACAAAAATCAGTGTGTCATGACACCTGCAACAAATCAGAAGTGGCCAAAGATAGTTAGCATACGGGATGGTGAAAGTTGTGATGCTTGTCAAAGACAGACTCAACATGCCTAAGGATCCAGTGAGGAAGATGAAAAACAGGTTTCTCAGTCACCCATTAAGCAAAGGGAAGTTTGATATCCAAGGCAAGGACAGAGAGGTCTTAAAGAGGCTGCCACCATTGCAAGTGCTTAAGTTTTTTAAAAATTTTTAAGCATGTCCCAAAGGATCAGAGGAAAAAGAGTTATTTCAAGGTTTTTATGGCATTCATTGACTGAAAAGTGATTGGAAGGCATGGACAAGCCAAAACACAGTGAATCATATGACTCAAACAACCATCTACAAAAAAAGTTCTAAAAGCATCAATGGGTCAAGGGAAATCAAAATTCACCATGTCAGCTACCTAAAGAGCAACAAAGAAAATGATCAAGAGGGAAAATGCACCATTTTTGTGTTTTAAGTCACCCCTTGCAAAAGGTAAAAAGAATATGAGTGAAATGACAAAGAGATTAAAAAACATTACAAAGTGGGTTTTGTGAAAGATAAATTTGTTTGCCTAAAGAATTTAAAAGGGTCAATTCTCTTATCACTTATCTCATTGTGCATTGGAAAAGAGTAAAGAAACTCAAGGGGAAATTTTCCAAGTTTAAGTGAGAAATTTCTAGGCAAGGTTACCGGCGCTACGCTCTGGACCTAGTGTTGCGCTCACAAGACCCAGCGTTGTGCGAATAGAGGTTCCCACAGTGCATTTTTTGCACTGTGCTACGCATATAGCTACACGCGCTGCGCGTACATCTCGACGTTGCACCTAGGTAGACCCGACACACCCAAGGGATTGGCGCTGTGCTTAGAGGCCGACTTGATAGGCCCGACACTGCATGTAGAGGCCCGACTCACCCAGTTTCTACCCGGCCCTGCGCACACAGGACCTGACTCACCCAGATTCTGCCAGGCACTACGCTTATGCTAAAAACCCTCCAAACTACAGATAAGTGAAAAAAAATCACAAAGGACACCTTCAAATTGCCTTCAAAGACCTACAAAGGAGTCATAGGTGGTAAGTGGACTTTTTCCTTCTCCTCAAGTGGTTTTTGTGTTTTGATAATTAAGGGAAAATTATCAAACCTTAGTGCCTAAAAAAACCCTAAGTATTCATAATTAAAACTCTCCTTTGACCTCCAAGCCAAATCATCAGTTAGGGGAGGTGTCAATAAGGGTTATAACAGTCAGTTCAAGTTAAAGCCCTCATTAAGCTCAAAGAAACTTAGTCATAAACCTATCTCCCTATCACTCATTTAAAAAATATGCCCTCATCATCATTTCATTTCACCCCTCCTTCCCAAGTTTTATAAGTAGACCCAAGTTGGTCTAAAAGCCACACCAGTCACCATGTCAGGAGAAGAAACGAGTGATAGTAGTGAAGGAGGCCAGGTGCTTATAAGGCCAAAGCACAAGGAAGGGAAGGTCAATAGATTTGAACCCTAGAGCACAGTAGATATTACTTCATCTCCCATGATTCTCACATGCTTTTAGAATGTGGGGTGTTTTGAGTTTTGTGAGAAAGTCAAACAAGTGCATAGTCACCCTGAACTCACTAGGTTGTTTGTCCTCAACTTACATAATAAACAAGTAAGCCTTATAGGGGTGGATTTTGAAATATCAGTAGATGCCATCTCTAATGCTACAGGTATACCTATTTTTGGTGAGAAATAGTTCAAGAAGGCAAAGTTGGACATGAGCCATTATGAACCATTTATCAAACCTAGATACAAAGAAGGCTGCAAGGCTATTTTCCCTTTCTCACACTTACTAGAGAGGTATGCACCCCTAATGAAGGTCATCATGAAATACTTTACCTATAAGGGGAGATACTCCAGGCTCTACTCCTACTATGTTATATTACTCATGCAGTTCACTAGGGTCAAGATGATTCATTTGCCCTATTAATTGTATAGGAGTATAGACAAGATTTCTTCTGTTGTCCGAAGAAGAAGTTATACCCAGAAAATGCATAGTTTTTTCCACCACTCCTTGATCAAGATGGTGGTATTACATCGGCTGGAGCAAAAAGGCATACCTTGGGATGTGTTCATAGCTAATGAAATATTTACAAGCCCACAGCCTCATCATCAGCCTAGTTTACCCTCTTCATCTCATCCTCCTCCATCCACTCCTCCATCACCTCCTATAGATCATGCCTCATCATATACAAAAGAAGCATATCCTCAAGAAGACCTCCTTTCCTCACCTTCTCCTGATGCATCAGAATAAGAAGGAAATGGAAGTGAGCAAGACAGTGACAATGAGGGTAATGGTGACAATGAGTCAACCCAAAGTGAAGATGAGGGTGATGATGATTTGAGCCAACAAGAGGCAGAGGTAGAAAATGATGAAGAGGAATAAAATGATGAAGAGATCAATGATGAGGAAGAGACAAATGATGAGGAGGAAGAAGAAAATGATGAAAAGGTAGAAATAGATAATGAAGAAGAGAGAGAGAAGATGATGAAGAAGAGGAAGATGATGAAGAAGAAACAAAAAATGATGAGGAAGAGAACAGTGACCAAGAGGTCAGCAAGGAAGACAAATAAAAGGGCAGTGATGAAGATACATATAAAGAGACAGAGGTAGAAGATGATGAAGAAGAAGCAGAAAATAATGAAGAGGTAGAAGAGGATGATAAAAAAGAAACAAAAAATGAAGAGATAGAGATATACAATGAAGAAAAGGGCAGTGAGAAAAACAGTGACAAAGAGGTAGAGAACATGGAAACAGAGGAAGAGGATGACAATGTAGAAGATATGGAAGAGGATGACCAAGCATTATGCCCGGAGAAACCAAGTTGCAAGGGCTGAACTCAAGAAGGCCCAAACCAAGATCCAGGCACTAAAAGAGGCAAAAGGCCAAGCTAACCTTGGAAATTTGGCACAATATTTTCTACAGGTCTCTCAAAAACCATGAGGCACACACCACCAAATTTGAAAGAATTTTGACAATTTTTGGTTTTTTGTGAATTTGGAGGCCTATAAGCACAACACCCCTGGCGCTACACTTTTTCCTCAGACATCCTCAAAGGGAGAATTTTAAAGTTTTGGATTTCTCATGCCTATTACACTATGATCACCAAATTTCAGAGCATTTGGAGCATTGTTGATCGCTCAAAAGGTCAAAAAACACCTCATTTTCTACCTTTCTGCCTCATTTTCAGGCTTGGTGCTGCGCTCATAGCAGTTTGGGGAATTTGGATTTTTGGATAGGTTATAAGAGCTCAATCAGAAGAAAAAGGTAGATTTGGAAAGTACACTTAGCAGGCTTTACAACGGGCCATCACAAGGAAAATATGACATCGGGAAGGTCACCAAAACTTGGCTGCAAGTGGACCTATTTTCTGCCCGGGAAGGTGTTGTGCGTTCAGACCAAATTGGGAAATTTTGGCCAAAAGTCAACAAAACACACTCATTAATTGAAAATTATATTTTAATGTTTTTTGAGGCAAATCACTTTGAAATTAGGCGCTAGGAGTTATTTTGGCATTTATTTCATCGGATATTTTGTGCCTTGGGCCTTGCATGGTCCAAGGACAATTTTAAGGATGGAAATTTATCTTAAAGTTTAGAAACCTTGGTGAATATTACTAGTCCCTAACATGCGAACTATAAAAATTTTAGTGACATGTTTGTAAAAATATTCAAATTTCTAATGATTTTATATATTCTCTATAAAAATTTGGCGATTTTTAGGGTAAGATAATTTGATAATATAAAATTTGGGCGAATCATATTTAGGAAAAATGGAAATTGGCGATTTATTTTTTTGGAAAAAAACATAAAAAAATAGGCCACCTACGAATATTAGCCCCTAAAATTTTCCCTAGCATGGTCTCTTGGGAATTAATGACATTTATGAGTGATTTTGACATTTTCCAACCCTATCTAGGGTTTTTTCCCTCCTTTGCTAAATAAATAGAGCATGAAGGCTTCATTGTAAATGTTGGCATTTGATGACTCTTTGGATCAATACATAGTTTTTTTTTTAGATTGGAGAAGAAATTGGTGTTGTGGAGTTCAATTATTGTTTTCTTATGTATCATTGTCATAGTTTTTTTTGGAGATTGGAGAAGAAATTGGTGTTGTGGAGTTTAGTTACTGTTTTCTTATGTATCATTGTGTTTCATCCTTCTTTATTGCAGTAGGACTAAGGTTTTAGACTAAGAAATTTTTTCAAAGGCACCTTAGCTCTGTTTGTTATTCACTACCTCTATGTTTTCCTCTGTTGGGCCTTTTTAGAGAATTCTTAATTGCTCTCTATACCCCCCAAGCTTGTTTATTTCATGAATGGTTTAATACAATAGGTATCAAAGATGATTTATGGTTAGCCCTGCTTGTTTGATGTCTCTAAACACTGTTCTTGAGGTATCTCTCCAAAGTACCATTGATTAGGTTTGCCAAAGAGGCTATGTTTCGATCTTACCCTTTTTCCATGCTTGAATAATTGTTTTGGAGATCTTCATAGCTATGATCAATGATGTTTAAGCACCCCCTCTTCTTTGATTAAAGTTATATGTGTATCTTGAATTTTTTCTAACCTTGAAGGTGAAATCACTAGAATTTAAATGAGTTTCTCACCTTTTATATTTCATTGGATTGTATGTCTAAAATGCTTATTTTATTAAGTTGAATCAAAGAGTTATTTGTGTGCCATGTCTATTGATCTCTCCTTCATGCTAAATAGTGTTGAGGTCTTTCCTTGTTTTTAAGTACATGATAAAGGATTATTAATTGCCCTTTGTCCTACTTTGTCCAAAAAATTGATGTTCACTCCATTTCACAAAAACCTTGAGAATCCATCTGAACAATGCTAGATTTGCCCTGTGATCCACCCTGATTTACTATTGAAACTTTATATGACTTTTATTGACTCCATAGCCCAATGACTTGAAGATTTCCTCACTCTATCTATTCTACTTGATCATCTTACCCAACCAAAACAAACAAACAAACCCTACACTTAACAACTAGGCTAAAATCAAAACCCTAGAAGCAAACAAGTTCATATCCATTTCTCAAATAGAGAGAGCCCTCTCTGAGTCTAGGAAGCCTAGGTCCTAGGACTCCAAAGATTGGTCTGATGTTACCCTATGAATTTGATCTCACCAATCTAACAAATCATGGGAACCTAACAGGAAACATTGTTTTATGGCCTATGGATGACTCTTGAAGGTTGGTTCAAGAGGGAGAGGATCATCTCTCATTGAAGATAAGTATTCCTTGACTTATAACCCCTACTCTTATTTACACTTATGGATTTTATTTCTATGATTATTGTTTCTATTCACTACTTCCTTCATGTATATTTGAGCACCTGGATATATCTAACCTTCGTGATGAGATGTGATGAGTGGATCCCTCTTGAGGGTCTTTGGAAATGCAGGAAATATGGCTAAATATGAAAAAGGAAAGATGGCTAGATATAGAAAAGGAAAGATTGCTAGATCTATAAAAGGCTACATGGCTAGGTCTGGAAAAGGTAAAGAGGCACTTGAGCACTACAAGCTGCCTATGTTAGGAGCACAAGTAATACCACAAGGCATGCAAGGTATATTATTTTAATATTATGATTCAACTACAACATTGGATGGCTAGGTAATACCTACGATATATTGAGAATTTCTACTTCTCAGATGGCCTACACATGCATATGGATGATTGGGATTTATGTTTCCTATAATGAAATGGTGTACCTAGTATTGAATGTTTTGATCATGATGATCTGCTTGACTTTGCAAGAGTACTTATCGTTGATATTGGATATAGTGGCATATCTTGATGTATGGCTAACATCTATTGTTTTTGAGATCCTGATTCTAACTTTAGTGGATGGTACTCTTGACTCTTGATACACATAAAATATATTGGATCTCTTATACAAGGTTACCTCATTTATATGGTGCTAATAATGCGCGTGATAAACATTATGAAATATCATAGGAAAATAGTGATTTCACCTTGTTGGTTTATCGATTAATCCAACTTGATCCTATTGATTATGATATGCATGGTATTGGAAACTGTGATGATATAGGCATATCTATGAGATTGGTGTTTCAAATATTTGACTATAAGTGGTTATAACATGCGGTGAAATTAAATGCTCTAACTTGATGTATTGTTATTGGGATCTTAAGTTTGTGTTGTCACACCAGCCTGCCGCCCTGATCTTTCAAGTCCAACCTTTTATCAAAGATTGATGACATGATATTGATAATCATGATAGATATGTGTTTATGGTCTAATAGGTATGCTATTGAATTATCCCCGTAAAGATAGGTTGATGACATGAATGAAGTGGATTCTCATTCAGAGGGAGAACCTCTCTCCTAAAATATTATTTTTCATGTACCAGTATATGTTTTATTGAAATATGATTTATGAATGTTTGACATTGATTAATCCACAATAGATATCTGATCCTCATTCACGCAAAGGAAGGTTCATAGATGTGACTATGCCTAAGAGACACAAAATTAAAGTTTTGTACAATGAATTCAGTCTATACTCTGAATTCATGGATCTCGGATTTGTCTTGTCCTTGTTAACTGATTTCTGGAATTGTTGGAATTGAGCATGAAATCATATGGTCACCTGGAATATTTCAGTTATGTAGATGTATTGCAGATTCCAATAACATCTGTCAGCTCAGAAAATTCGTATGTTTGAACCAAACTTGTATGTGCAGGTGACCGAGACATTCATATGAATATGTCATTATGTTTGAGGATTGTGCATCATTTATTTGGCTGATTGATATTGATAAACTATGCTTAATTATTGAGATATGTCTAGAATTATAGATCGTACCACGATCTCACTTTTGGATTTGGCATGATTTGATGTGGTGATATTTGATTGTCTGAGAAGACTATGTTATGTGCGCATAGTTACCTTCAGTGTCATATGTGAGTATACAAGTGTATAGTTCTATATTGGCCTCCTTGTTCCTAGCACAATGGGTATTGTGATTTAGTATGAACATGCATGAATTAACTGTGATGTGTATGCACTTACATTTAATGATGGAAATAGCCTGTAATGCCATGATTAAATAATAGACTTGAGAGCTTGACATGAAATGAAGTCAAGAATTGATATGTGCACTACTTGTCTCTGGTTGAAATAATTGATATTATGAAATCAGTATCTTTGATAGTAATTTTTAATTACTTCTAAACATTGATGAGCTGATTTCGTTGACACAACATTGATTTGTGTAAGGATGGATATGTTGACATGATAAGGCATTATGCTTGTAGAGAGTGTTACGTGATGCAAACTCCTTGATTCATATTTTTTTATATTTGAATGTAATATGTTTAAGTCAAGATAATGAGTTCCAAGGTATGGCCTTGATATTGATTATGGCTTTGATTATACATACTGATAGTCTATCCTTTATTGGTGATGAGCCTTTGAAAATATAAGTAAGAGGGATATGAATTCTGAATATCGTAATGATGTATCATGGCATGATGAATTGATTTATGGAATTTGGGAAATAAATTCCATATTGCAAGACTATTGAAATATCCTTGTGTGATGTAAATCCTTGGACACTCTGATTTAAAGTTCAAATGTTGATTGAACATGATATGGAATATGTTAGTTGGTTGAAGAATTGATGTTCCGTTTTTAACATCCATCCATATATGATATGTATAGCACATGATTGAATTCATGATTGAGCCACTTCACTCAGAATTTGCACCAAACATCTTTTATTTGTTCTACTCTTAAAGGTTGAGATATTTCTCCCATGATATGTAGTTTCATAAATGAACTGATGATGTTTGGGATTAGTGTTGATGAGCACATTTGGATGTTTCCTTAGTATGGCATCTAGAGTGATTTACACCTCCGTGAGGGGGAGGATGATTATGGTATCTTGTTATGATTGATATCTTGTTGTGATTTACATTATTATGTATGTTATAACATAACACTTGATTTGATGTCATATAGGAACAGGAATAAATAGATACCATATGAGAGCAGCGTTGATCAAGGATTCTCCCCTCCATGGATCGATATCATATTGCTAGATATAGGGTTGTAGAGATATGTAATATCCCAAAACTGGAATTTTATACAACAATAAGAATACCTTAAGGTATTCCAAAGTTGGAGAAAATCAAGTAATAAAATCATGTAATGTGTTTGAACACATAACTATCATAATAAAAATCACAACAACAAACTATGCACTTATATAGTTCACGAAGTGGGGAAAAGCAGCGATTTTTGCCTCAAAAATGCTATTTTCTGAATATTGAGTTAAAACAGTGGAAAATAACGGTTGTGTCCCTTAGAATGGAAAGTATAGGACATGCATGCAAGAGAGTTTCAGAAAAAAATTCCTTTTAGCTTAGTTAAACAGGCCTCCCATGCTCAAGACAACTTAAAATTGCCAAAACCCCAAGACTGCCAAAATGCCGGAGTAGCTGCACAAGTGACTGTGCAGTCTAAAGAGAGGTTAACTCAAAAAATAAAGAAATATGACTGATAATTTTATTAGAATACTCAATGATGTACAAAATCAGAGATCTAATCTCTTTTACACAAATCCAAGAAGATCCGGCAAGGATCTCTTGACAAAAAAGATATACAAGAGAAGTTGCTGCAAAATCTGTGGCTGAATAACACTGTATGGCTGAAGCTCTGCAATATATGGCTGAAAATGCAAAGAAATGTCTGTAGATGCTCCCTCTAGCTTTCCCAAAGAAAGGCTGATCCTCCTCTTGGGAAACTAGCTCCTCCAAATGGGTTTTCAACCCCTTCCACTGCACACCTTAATAAATAACGTAGTTTTCTGAAGGGACTGTGTTTTTTATGAAGGTATATGCTTGGCCCAACACCAGGTATTGGAAAATTCAGATCATAAACCTCCTCTTAGATTTCTTGAACAAGATATCCAAGAAAGAGTAGGGAATCCCCACCCGGGTAAACCCTTACACTAAGCAGTGCAGCAACTTAGCTAAAAAGCTAAGTATGCAGGAAGTCTAAGAAGAACTCATGAAAATATGATCTCCAATATTTCCATATGCTTGCCATCTCCTTCATTATATAATTGATGAGCTCCTTCACCAAGGGTCCCACCCACTATGAGGTTGCTTCCATGCAAAGGATCCTCCACAAAAACTGCGTTGTCCAACAAGATGGTTCAATGCATCTAGACAGTTTTATTGACTTGGTCAACCTTGAATGATTCTTCATGCCTTGTCCCTTTTCACACTCAAGGTGCCTTCATTTTATCTAGTTGGACTTGATCCCTATTCACATTGAGCGGGCTTTTTATTCATATTTGAGAAAATTATGAGTCTCCTTGCCCATTTATTCACCAATCTAAGTTTTAAGAGCAAAATTAATATTCCCATTAGCTAAAGCTAATTTAGGAATATTACAAGATATAGCTCCCCATGAGATTTTGGGTCGAGATGTGACCCCTAATGCGATTTCACGTTGAGATGTACTCCTTGTTGATATGCTCTTCGTTGATGATATTTCAGGTAGTAGCCCGATGGCATAGATTCCAGGATGATATCCTGATGGATGAAGGGTGGTAGCCCAAGATCCCCTCTGGTGACAAATTATTATTCTAGATATGAGAATGTTTGACATACAAGTAGGAACAATCAAAAGATAAGCAGCAATAAGCATGAAGAGTACATTGATGATTTAATGAGAAAGGTTCACAGCATGATGATTAATTGATAGAGATGTTCATTGATGACATGTGATGATGCATGAATATCAGAATGACATATTGGTCGATGAAGAAATATTAGCAGATTGAGTTGAGCCGTGATGACACCATGATGCAGAGAACTACAAGCAGATATTGTAAAGTGGAATTCTTCCTAGTTGAGAGGGAGTGTTAATTTTTTCAAATAGGGTCAAATTACACTATGAACATCTCAGATGATTAAGATAATAATTTAATTATATTCCTATTTTCGAGAGGATAAAAATCGACTTATAGATCGTCCCAATCGGTTAAGGGAAAGTTAAGTTATGAATTATTTTATTACTTTATGGGTCGACCTAACCACATGTTGATTCGCTCAAAGCCCCAAGTGGTCCCTCACAAATTTATAAATAGAAGTGACCCCAAGTTCATTCCCACAAATTCGCTCATGATATCTCATCTGTGTTATTTTATTTTTGGTTCATATTTTTGTTTTTGGCTCGCACAGGTGCGTCACGAGAGGCTCGCATAGTGGATCGGGATAATAGGCATGATCTCTCACTTGATGAGGGTGTTATGAAGTAGATTCGTGACCAGATAAAGTTGAGGTAGTGGCCCTGCTAAGCGGAGCCATAGGCATGGAGTGTTGTGTCCACAACCAAGGATTCAAAATTGCTGGCACAACTTGTTAAGGGCATAACCTAGCTTCTGAGATCAGATCAGGTTGATCTGAAGCAGAGTTGTGGGTACATAGTGTTGTGGTAGCGTATCATAGCCCAAAAATCGCAGGTTGAGCGTGTTAAGGCCATGTCTCATAGAATTACCTTTAGTTGATTACGCAGTTCCTCCAAACATCAGTCGTTTAGTCACAATTACATCCAAAGAGTCGTTAACAGACTCTTGGATGCAGATCTAGGACTTCAGAGTTGAGTTCACTTGGTGATCTATCAGATCTGTGTTTTGGTATTATAGATCTGCTGATGTGTAGATAAGATTTATTTTTTTCCATTTCAATATGTATCTACAGTCCTCATTCAGTATTAGATGTATTCGTAATTTTTCTACAACCAGTGTTAGTGCATTTCAGTTCTCAGACTCAGTTTCCTTCATGCAGAAGTATGGGTATGGTTTTATTGTTTGGAAGATATTTTTTTATGCATTGTAAATATATGTACCTATGTATGATTATAATCTTGTTGTTGAATCATTCGATCACGATCTAAGAAGAATAATTTCCAAGGGTTTTCCGTGTTGTGGGTTTTTCCCTGGTCTTGGACCAATCCTAGTGTCTCTATGCGTTCATGCTTCTCTTCCTTTGATCCTTTCACTTTCCACTTCTTAGATGATGATGATGATGGTGGTATTTTTATTTTTGCATAGTTTCATATTCTGATGGTTAATAATACAGATATGTACAATGGTATAATTATTTGGGGTCAACTTAACATGTTAGTGAAGAAATGTAACTATCAAAGTAAAGAACAATGTTGCTTTATGAAAAATTTAACAAATCCAAACCCTTCCAAAGTGCCTAGAATTATGCTTGATTATTTGTTGCAGTTCCAAGGCCCCATGCAAAGCTATACACTTCTTGATCTTTGGGGACAGAAATTGTTCCCCCATGCTCCTGACACCTCGGGATTCCCTTTGGAAGCCCCATCAAAGCACAAAAATTCATATGAATTCTTTTGTTTCCAAACTTGAAAATATTTAACCCCCATCCTTAATCAAGTGAATTTTTGACCCCTATCCTGCGATATGAAGCTGAAAAAATGATCAATTGGAACTCAGAGTTCGAGCCAACTCTTTTCCTCTAGGGACAAGTCTTCTTGTTCAGAAACTTTTATACCCTTAGCAGAGATTGATTCTACAAGGAGACATTGAGCATTTATGGCTGCTTTGAGATGAGATGGAGACCCTTACTTGAATACTACTTGCTTTATTTTGAGCCAAAGTATTCAACATAAAACATTTGGCAGTGAAACCCATACATCTCGATCCAATGATGATTTAACTTTTTCCATTAGGACATTACATTTACATGCTTCTAACATTGCATTCCAATTACAAGGAATGGATTTGTCATGATGGACCTTCTCATATGTTGATTTCCATACAACAAATGAAAAGGCACAGTCATTAAATAAGTGTTGTATCGTTTCTTCATAAAAAATTTATAAAGCGCAACGAGAGAGGCCCTATATGTTTCACCTTCTGATATTTTTTGTCGTTAAAAATTTCCCATGGATCAACACCCAATAGAAGGAATTTACCTTTGGGATAGTATCTTCATGCCAAATCCTTTTCAATATTTTTTACAGGGGAGAGTGGGGGAGACTTAGCCAAGACCTGCATGGCTATCACAAGCACATGTCTATTGAGTCTTGAGTTAAATGGGGAAATCCTTTTAGAAGAGAATGCAGATAGTTCCAATGGGGAATTAAGTGACTCAGAAGGCTTGGGAAGCTCCAGTCTAACCATGCTTCTATAGCATTCCAATATTACATGTCTTTTAATATTTCTATACCTTTACTTCACATCCATTCCACCAGAACACCTGCTCCATTAAGCTCAATGGATATCAAGGCCGAGGGAATGTTGACTCCATTTCTTGTTGACCATCCAAAATTGTCAATTATGATGGGAGTTGTTTCTCTGTAGATTTTCCAAATATTTGATCCTCTACCTTTCCATTGAACATTCTCCTCCCTTAGTAGTCTAGATTTATGGAAATATTTCTTTAAGAAGGCCAAATTTCAGCACTATTTATAATCTGATATCAATTTCCACACAATTTTTACGCCTAAGGCAATATTCATGAACATTGGATATTTTATCCCCAATCATCCAAATTGTTTTGGAAGAAAAACTATATTTCAACTAATCAAATGGAACTTCTGATCACTATTTTTTCTAGCTTGCTACAGAAAATTTCTAACTATTTCTCCAATCTAAGTGAGGATATTCTTTGGAGCTATGAAGCCCACGCAAAGATAGATTGGAAAACTTAATAATATAGATTTGCTGAGAGTGGATTTTCCAGCTAGATTTAACCACATTGCTCCCCAGACTTGTATTTTCTTTTTGAGTTTCTGAAAAATTTCTTCCCAATATTCCTTGAATGCCATTCCCAATGAAATTGGAATGCCCAAATATTTGAAATTCCTCGAGCCAATATTAACCGAGAAGTCCAAGGTTGTAGTGATCTCCTGCAGAGTCGAATCTGAACAATTCCACCTATAAATATGACTTTTCCTTTTATTTACCATACCTCCAAACAAATTGGGATATACATTTAAGAATCCTTTGAACCTCTTGGCAATGATTTTTTATGCCCCTCCTAGGAATATTGTGTCATCAAAAAACTAGTAATGATTTAATTACTTGACATTTATGGCAATACTTATACCCAACAAATTTCCAAATAACCTGGCCTTATCAAGGTTTCTACTTAAGCTTTCTGCCACTATGATGTACAACAGTGTATAAAGGGGGAAAACTTGTTGGATACCTCTCGATGATTTGAAAAATGGACCAGGCCTGCAATTTATTAAAGGGGAAATCCAAGGATACCCTATGTGGGCTTTGATCCAAGAGATGACTTGACTAGAAAATCCAAGTTTTTAAAGAATAATATAAATACATTTTCCATTTCAATCTTGATGGAAATACATGGCTCTCCACTTTCCTTGCTTGAGTGAATGGACTCCATAATGAGGATAATGTTGCCCAAGATGAGCCTTTGTTGGAGAAATCCACCCTTATTTTCTGATATTAATCTGGGCAAACCCTTATTCAACCTGCTTGCAATAATATTTGTAAGAATATTGTTAGAGGCATTACAGAGCGAGACAGGAAAAAATCGAGAAAAAAATACTGGATTGGACAATTTATTTATGCAGGCAAGAAAAGAGGAATTTGTGTTTCCTCCCACCTTGCATTTGTTCCTAGTCAAATTTATCATTCTCATAAGGTTTGTTTTTATCTCTAACAATAAATCTCTATAAAAGTTGATAGGAAAGTCATTCGGCTCTGGAGACTTGTCAAGATCCATGGAACAAATTGCATCAATTACCTCATTTTCTTCAATTTCCTTGACAAGTTGTTTATTTTATGCTTCCGATATTTCAGGGAGAAATGGTGATAAGATGTCTTTTTTTCTGGTATTGTTTCCAGATTCATCGCATTAATTGAATTTTTATATTGACGTTTCGAACCATCTACCGAGTTTCATTAGATCCTCTCATATGTAGATCATATCTATTTGTTTACATTGCAATATGTATCTAGTAATAGTCCTCATTCCATATCATTCGTATTCATCAGTTTGCTATAGAAAATGTCAATGCTTTTCAGTTCTCAGAT
Organism: Pinus albicaulis; assembly: GCA_034641835.2. Taxonomy (NCBI): domain Eukaryota; kingdom Viridiplantae; phylum Streptophyta; class Pinopsida; order Pinales; family Pinaceae; genus Pinus; species Pinus albicaulis. The sequence continues at coordinate 371,970,706 of CM076571.1, read as the reverse complement.
TCAGTTTCCTTCATGTAGAAGTATGGGTATGGTTTTATTGCGTGGATGCTATTTTTTTCTGCATTAAATATATGTACCTATGGATCATTATACTCTTGTTTTTGAATAATTTGACGATGATATAAGAAGAAGAATTTCCAAGGGTTTTCCTCGTAGTGGGTTTTTCCTTGGTCTTATCCCAATCCTGGTGTCTCTATGTGTTCACGCTTATCTTCCTTTAATCATTTTACTTTCCGCTGCTTAGCTAATGATGATGATGGTATTTTTCTTTCTACATAGTTTCATATTCAGATGGTTAATAATACATATTTGTATAATGGTATAATTATTTGGGGTGAACTTAAGATGTTAGTGAAGAAATGTAACTATCAAAGAAAAGAACAATGTTGCTTTATGTAAAAATTAACATGGTATCAAAGTTGGTTGAAGAAAATCCATGGAGATCACCCCATGGAAAGACTTCTATGGAAGCAAGTAGAGGATGGTAGAGACCTAAAATAATTGTAGGGTATGAAGAAAACCCTAGAAAGTTAATGGATAAGGGTTTGAGAGAAACCCTGGTTTATGGTAAAGTCTTGATATTTGGTGTATGAAACCATTAGATGGTCTATGAGGATCAATTTGACAGATGACCTTGTTATTGATAAAATTTTTGATTGAAGGAAACATTGTTTTATGGCCTATGGATGGCTCTTGAAGGTTGGCTTGAGAGGGAGATGATAATCTCTCATTGAAGATAAGTATTCCTTGACTTATAACCCCTACTCTTGTTTACACTTATGGATTTGATTTCTATGATTATTGTTTCTAGTCACTACTTCCTTCATGTATATTTGAGCACCTAGATATATCTAACCTTCGTGATGAGATGTGATGAGCGGATCCCTCTTGAGGGTCTTTGTAAATGCAGGAAATATGGCTAGATATGAAAAAGGAAAGATGGATAGATCCTAAAAAGGAAATGTTGCTAGATCTGAAAATGGCTAGATGGCTAGATATAGAAAAGGCAAAGACTCATCTGAGCACTACAAGCTGCCTATGTGAAGGTGCACAAGTAATACCACAAGGCATGCAAGGTATATTAATTTAATGTTATGATTTAACTACAACATTTGATGTCTAGGTAATCCCTATGGTATATTGAGAATGTCTACTTCTCAGATGGCCTACGCATGCATATGGATGATTGGGATTTATGTTTCCTATAATGAAATGGTGTACCTGGTATTGAATGTTTTGATCATGATGATTTTCTTGACTCTGCAAGAGTACTTATCGTTGATATTGGATATAGTGGCATATATTGATGTGTGACTAACATCTATTGTTTTTGAGATCCTGATTCTAACTTTAGTGGATGGTACTCTTGACTCTTGATATGCATAAAATATATTGGATCTATTATAGAAGGTTACCTCATTTATATGGTGCTAATAATGCATGTGATAAACATTATCAAAGCTCATAGGAAAAGAGTGATTGCACCTTGTTGGTTTATCGATCAATCAAACTTGATACTATTGATTATGATATGCATGGCATTGGAAACTGTGATGATATAGGCATATCTATGATATTGACGTTTCAAATATTTTACTATAAGTGGTTATAACATGCAGTTAAATTAAATGCTCTAACTTGATGTATTGTTATTGGGATCTTAAGTTTGTGTTGTCACACCAGCCTACCGCCCTGATCTTTCAAGTCCAACCCTTGATCAAATATTGATGACATGATATTGATAATCATGATAGATATGTTTATGATCTAATAGATATGCTATTGAATTATCCCTATAAATACAGGTTGATGACATGAATGAAGTGGATTCTCATTCAGATGGAGAACCTCTCTCCTAAAATATTATTTTTCATGTACCAATATATGTTTTATTCAAATATGATTTATGAATGTTTGACATTTATTAATCCACAATACATATCTGAGCCTCATTCACGCAAAGGAAGGTTCATAGATGTGACTATGCCTCAGAGACACAAAATTAAAGTTTTGTACAATGAATTCTGTCTATACTCTGAATCCATGGATCTCTGATTTGTCTTGTCGTTGTAAACTAATTTCTGGAATTGTTGGAATTGAGCATGAAATTAGATGGTCACTTGGAATATTTCAGTTATGTAGATGTATTGCAGATTCCAATAAGATCTGCCAGTTGGGAAAGTTCGTATGTTTGAACCGAACTTGTGTGTGCAGGTGACCGAGACATTCATATGAATATGTCATTATGTTTGATGATTGTGCATCATTTATTTGGCTGATTGATATTGATAATATGTGCTCAATTATTGAGATATGTCTAGAATTATATATCTTACCATGATTGCACATTTTGATTTGGCATGATTTGATGTGGTGATAGTTGATTGTCTGAGATGACTATGTTATGTGGGCATAGTTACCTTCAGTGTCGTATGTGAGTATACAAGCATATAGTTCTATATTGGCCTCCTTGTTCCTAGCACAATGGGTATTGTGGCTTAGTATGAACATGCATGAATTAACTGTGATGTGTATTCACTTACATTTAATGATGGAAATGGCCTGTAATGACATGATTAAATAATAGACTTGAGAGCATGACATGAAATGAAGTCAAGACTTGATATGTGCACTACCTATCACTGGTTGAAATAATTGATACTATGAAATCAATATCTTTGATAGTAGTTTTGACTTACTTCTAAACATTGATGAGCTGATTTCATTGACATAACATTGATTTGTGTAAGGCTGGATATGTTGGCATGATAAGGCATTATGCTTGTAGAGAGTGTTGCGAGATGCAATCTCCTTGATTCATATTTGTTTATATTTGAATGTAATCTGTTGAAGTCAAGATAATGAGTTCAAAGGTATGGCCTTGATATTGATTATGGATTTGATTATACATACTGATAGTCTATCCTTGATTGGTGGTGAGCCTTTGAAAATCTAAGTAAGAGGGATATGAATTCTCAATATCGTAATGATGTATCATGGCATGATGAATTGATTTCTAGAATTTGGGAAATAAATTCCATATTGCAAGACTATTGAAATATCCTTGTGTAATGTAAATCCTTGGACACTCTGAGTTAAAGTTCAAATGTTGATTGAACGTGATATGGCATCTGTTAGTTGATTGAAGCATTGATGTTCCATTTTTAACACCCATCAGTATATGATATGTATAGCACATGATTGAATTCATGATTGAGCTGCTTCACTCAGAATTGCCACCAAACATATTTTATTTGTTCTACTCTTAAAGGTTGAGATATTTCTCCCATGATATGTAGTTGCATGAATGAGTTCATGATGTTTGGGATTAGTATTGATGAGCACATTTGGATGTTTACTTAGTATGAGATCTGCCATGATATCTTGGACAAGAGGTCCAAATTATGACTGAGGTTGGGTACAATGTTGCTAGCAAGGCTAGTTAAGAGGCATGATGTAGAAGCTCCTTAAAGAGTTTACCAAGCATGATATGGATAAGACATGGATATGCTATGATGACAGAGAATCCCAAATACGTATAGTTGGGACCGTGATTTCTCCATTTATTGAGATAGTGCAGTTGTTCGAGAAATTCTTAGGCTTGTGATTGACACCTTCGTGAGAGGGAGGATGATTATAGTTTCCATGTGTGATTGACACCTCCATGAGAGGGAGGATGATTATAGTATCCATGTGTGATTTACACCTCTGTGAGAGGGAGGATGATTATGGTATCTTGTTGTGATTTACATTATTATGTATGTTATAACATAACACTTGATTTGATGTCTTGTAGGAACAGGAATCAACATATACCAGATGAGAGTAGCGTTGATCGATATCATATTGATAGATATGGGGTTGTAGAGATATAAATCCCCCGTGAGATTCTAGGTCAAGATGTGATCCCTGATGCAGTTACAGGTTGAGATGTACTCCCTGTTGATATGCTCTTCGTTGATGATATTCTGGGTAGTAGCCTGATGGCATAGATTCCAGGATGATATCTTGATGAATGAAGGATGGTAGCCCAAGATCCCCTCTGGTGACAAATTCTTCTTTTATATTCGTGAATGTTTGGCATACAAGTAGGAACAATCAAAATATAAGCAGAAATAAGCATGAAGAGTACATTGATGATTTAATAAGAAAGGTTCACAGCATGATGACTACTTGATAGAGATGTTCAGTGATGACACATGATGAGGCATGAATATCAGAATGGCATATTGGTCGATGAAGAAATATTAGCAGATTGAGTTGAGCCGTGATGACACCATGATGCAGAGAACTACAAGCAGATATTGCAAAGTGGAATTATTCCTAGTTGAGAGGGAGTGTTAATTTTTGCAAATAGGGTCAAATTACACTATGAACATCTCAGTTGATTAAGATAATAATTTAATTATATTCCTATTTTCGAGAGGATCAAAATCGACTTATAGATCGTCCCAATCAGTTAAGGGAAAGTTAAGTTATAAATTATTTTATTATTTTATGGGTCGACCTAACCATATGTTGATCTGGTCAAAGCCCCAAGTGGTCCCTCACAAAGTTATAAATAGAAGCGACCCCAAGTTCATTCGCACGAATTCGCTCATGGTATCTCATCTGTGTTGTTTTTTTTTTGGTTCATATTTTATGTTTCTATCTCGCACAGGTGTGTCACGAGAGGCTCGCGCAGTGGAACAGGATCACAAGCATGATCTCGCACTTGATGAGGGTGTTTTGAAGCAGATTCACGACCAGATAAAGTTGAGGTAGCGGCCCTGTTGAGCAGATCTGCAAGCATGGAGTGTTGTGTCCACGACTAAGGATTCAAATTCGCTGGCACAACTTGTTAAGGTCGCGACCTAACTTTTGAGATCAGATCAGGTTTATCTGAAGTAGAGTCGTGGGCACATAGTGTTGTCGTAGCGGATCATAGCCCCAAAACTATGGGTTGAGTGTGTTAAGGCCACGTCTCATAGAATTAAATTTAGTTGATTATGCAGTTCCTCTAAACATCAGTCATTTAGTCACAGTTGCATCAGAAGAGTCGTTAACAGACTCTAGGATTCAGATCTAGGACTTCAGAGTTGAGATTACTAGGTAATCAATCAAATCTGTGTTTTTGTATTATAGATCCGCTGATATGTAGATCAGATCTATTTGTTTCCATTGCAATATGTATCTACAGTCGTCATTCAGTATCAGAAGTATTCATAATTTTTCTACAACCAGTGTTAGTGCATTTTAGTTCTCATATTCAGTTTCCTTCATCCAGAAGTATGGGTATGGTTTTATTGTGTGGATGATATTTTTTTTATTCATTGTAAATATATGTACCTATGGATGATTATAATATTTTCGTTGAATCATTTGATCACGATCTAAGAAGAATAATTTCCAAGGGTTTTCTGCGTTGTGGGTTTTTCCCTGGTCTTGGACCAATCCTGGTGTCTCTATGTGTTCATGCTTCTCTTCCTTTGATCCTTTTACTTTCCACTTCTTAGATGATGATGATGATGGTATTTTTCTTTTGCATAGTTTCATATTCTGATGGTTAATAATACAGATATGTACAATGGTATAATTATTTGGGGTCAACTTAACATGTTAGGAAAGAAATGTAACTATCAAAGTAAAGAATAATGTTGCTTTATGAAAAAATTAACAAATCCAAACCCTTCCAAAGTGCCTAGAATTATGCTTGATTATTTGTTGCAGTTCTAAGGCCCCATGCAAAGCTATACACTTCTTGTTCTTTGGGGATAGAAATTTTTCCCTCATGCTCCTGAAATCTCAGGATTCCCTTTGGAAGCCCCAACAAAGCACAAAACTGCATATGATTTCCTCTATTTCCAAACTTGAAAATATTCAACCCCCATCCTTAATCAAGTGAATTTTTGACCCCTAGCCTGTGATGTGACCTGAAGAAATAATCAATTGGAACTAAGAGTTCGAGCTAAATCTTTTCCTTTGGGGACAAGTCTTCTTGTTCAGAAACTTTTATACCCTTAGCAGATATTGATTCTACAAGGAGACATTGAGACTTTATGGCTGCTTTGAGAAGATATGGAGATCTTTATTTGAATACTACTCACTTTATTTTGAGCCAAAGCATTCAACAAAAAACTTTTGGCAGTGAAACCCATACATGTCTATCCAATGATGATTTAAAATTTTCCATTGGGACATTACATTTACATGCTTCTAACATTGCATTCCAACTACAAGGAATGGATTTATCATGATGGACCTTCTCATATGTTAATTTCCATACAAAAATTGAAAAGGTGCAGTCATGAAATAAGTGTTGTATCGTTTCTTCATAAAATTTGTATAAAGTGCAACGAGGGAGTCCCTATATGTTTCACCTTCTTATATTTTTTGTCGTTAAAAATTTCCCATGGATCAACATCAAACAGAAGGAATTTACCTTTGGGATAGTATCCTCATGCCAAATCCTTTTCAATATTTTTTACAGGGGAGAGTGGGGGAGCCTTTTCAACAAAATGTCGTACTCTTCTCTCGCAGAGTATAGTCGAGACCTGCATGAATACCACAAGCGCATGTCTATTGAGTCTTGAGTTAAATGGGGAAATCCTTTTAGAAGAGAATGCAGAGAGTTCCAATGGGGAATTAAGTGACTCGGAAGGCTTGGGAAGCTCTAGTATAACCATGCTTCTATAGCATCCCAATATTACATGTATTTTAATATTTCTATACCTTTACTTCACATCCATTCCACCAGAACACCTGCTCCATTAAGCTCAATGGATATCAAGGCTAAGGGAATGTTGACTCCATTTCTTGTTGACCATCCAAAATTTTCAATTATGATGGGAGTTGTTTCTCTGTAGATTTTCAAAATATTTGATCCTCTACCTTCCCATTGAACATTCTCCTCCCTTAATAGTCTATATTTATGGAGCTGTTTATTTAAGAAGGCCAAATTTCAGCACTATTTATAATCTGATATCATTTTCAACACAATTTTTACGCCTAAGGCAGTATTCATGAACATTGGATATTTTATCCCCAATCCTCCAAATTGTTTTGGAAGACAAAATATATTTCAACTAATCAAATGGAACTTCTGATCACTATTTTTTCTAGCTTGCTACATAAAATTTCTAAGTTTTTCTCCAATTTGAGTGAGGATATTCTTTGGAGCTATGAGGCCCACACAAAGATAGATTGGAAAACTTAATAATACAGATTTGATGAGAGTGAATTTTCTAGCTAGATTTAACCACATTTCTCCCCAGACTTGTATTTTATTTTTGAGTTTCTGAAGAATTTCTTCCCAATATTCCTTGAATGCTAGCCCCAATGAAATTGGAATGCCCAAATATTTGAAATTCCTCAAGCCAATATTAACCGAGAAGTCCAAAGTTGTAGCAATATCCTGCAAAGTCGAATCTTAACAATTCCACCTATAAATATGACTCTTCCTTTTATTTACCATACCTCCAAACGAATTGGAATATACATTTAAGAATCCTTTGAACCTTTTGGCAATGATTTTTTATGCCCCTCCTAGGAATATTGTGTCATAAAAAAACTAGGAATGATTTAATTACTTGACATTTATGGCAATACTTATACCCAACAAATTTCCAGATAACCTGGCCTTCTCAAGGTTTCTACTTAAGCCTTCTGCCACTATGATGTAAAAAAATGGATAAAGGGGGAAAACTTGTTGGATACCTCTCGATGATTTGAAAAATGGACCAGGCCTACAATTTATTAAAGGGGCAATCCAAGGAGACCCTATGCAGGCTTTGATCCAAGAGATGAATTGACTAGAAAATCCAAGTTCTTAAAGAATAATATAAAGGCATTTTCCATTTCAATCTTGATGGAAAAACATGGTTCTCCACTTTCCTTGCTTGAGTGAATGGACTCCTCAATGAGGATAATGTTGCCCAGGATGAGCCTTTGTTGGAGAAATCCACCCTTATTTTCTGATATTAATCTGGGAAAACCCTTATTCAACCTGCTTGCAATAATATTTGTAAGAATATTGTAAGAGGCATTACAGAGAGAGATAGTACAAAATTGAGAAAAAAATACTGGATTGGACACTTTAGTTATGCAGGAAAGAAAAGAGGAATTTGTATTTCCTCCCACCTTGCATTTGTTCTTAGTCAAATTTATCATTCTCATAAGGTTTGTTTTTATCTCTAACAATAAATATCTATAATATTTGATAGGAAAGTCATCCGACTCTAAAGACTTGTCAGGATCCATGGGCCAAATTGCATCAGTTACCTCATTTTCTTCAATTTCCTTGACAAGTTGTTGATTTTATGCTTCTGATATTTCAGGGAGAAAGGGTGATAAGAAGTCTTTTTTTCTGGTATTGTTTCTAGATTCATCGCATTAATTGAATTTTTATATCGACGTTTCGAACCATCTATCGAGGTTCATTAGATCCTCTCATATGTAGATAATATATATTTGTTTCCATTGCAATATGTATCTAGTAATAGTCCTCATTCAATATCATTCGTATTCGTCAATTTGCTACAAAAAATGTCAATGCATTTCAGTTCGTATATTCAGTTTCCTTCATGCAGAAGTATGGGTATGGTTTTATTGCGTGGATGCTATTTTTTTCTGCATTAAATATATGTACCTATGGATCATTATACTCTTGTTTCTGAATAATTTGACGATGATATAAGAAGAAGAATTTCCAAGGGTTTTCCCCATAATGGGTTTTTTGTTGGTCTCAGCCCAATCCCAGTGTCTCTATGTGTTCATGCTTATCTTCCTTTAATCATTTTACTTCCTGCTGCTTAGCTGATGATGATGATGGTATTTTTCTTTCTGCATAGCTTCATATTCAGATGGCTAATAATATATTTGTATAATGGTATAATTATTTGGGGTGAACTTAATATGTTAGCGAAGAAAGGTAACTATCAAAGAAAAGAACAATGTTGCTTTATGTAAAAATTAACATGGTATCAGAGTTGGTTGAAGAAAATCCATGGAGATCACCCCAAGGAGAGACTTCTATGGAAGAAAGTAGAGGATGGTAGAGACGTAAAATAATTCTAGGGTATGAATAAAGCCCTAGAAAGTTAGTGGATAAGCATTTGAGAGAAACCCTGGTTTATGGTAAAGTCTTGATATTTGGTGTATGAAACCATCAAATGGTCTACGAGGATATTCTCAAGTACTTAGGATCAATTTGACAGATGACCTTATTATTGATAAAATTTTTGATTGAAGGAAACATCGTTTTATGGCCTATGGATGGCTCTTGAAGGTTGGTTAGAGAGGAAGAGGATCATCTCTCATTGAAGATAAGTATTCCTTGACTTATAACCCCTACTCTTGTTTACACATATGGATTTGATTTCTATGGTTATTGTTTCTAGTCACTACTTCCTTCATGTATATTTAAGCACCTGGATATATCTAACCTTCGTGATGAGATGTGATGAGTGTATCCCTCTTGAGGGCATTTGGAAAGCAGGAAATATGGCTAGATATGAAAAAGGAAAGATGGCTAGATCTAAAAAAAGGAAATGTTGCTAGATCTGGAAATGGCTAGATGGCTAGATATGGAAACGGTAAAGAGGCACTTGAGCACTACAAGCTGCCTATGTGAAGGTGCACAAGTAATACCACAAGGCATGCAAGGTATATTAATTTAATGTTATGATTCAACTACAACATTGGATGGCTAGGTAATACCTACAGTATATTGAGAATGTATACTTCTCAGATGGCCTACGCATGCATATGGATGATTGGGATTTATGTTTCCTATAATGAAATGGTTTACCTAGTATTGAATGTTTTGATCATGATGATTTGCTTGACTCTACAAGAGTACTTATCGTTGATATTGGATATATTGACATATCTTGATGTGTGGCTAACATCTATTGTTTTTGAGATCCTGATTCTAACTTTAGTGGATGGTACTCTTGACTCTTGATATGCATAAAGTATATTGGATCTCTTATAGAAGGTTACCTCATCTATATGGTGCTAATAATGCGTGTGATAAACATTATGAAAGCTAATAGGAAAAGAGTGATTGCACCTTGTTGGTTTATCGATTAATCAAACTTGATATTATTGCTTATGATATGCATGGAATTGGAAACTGTGATGATATAGGCATATCTATGAGATTGATGTTTCAAATATTTGACTATAAGTGGTTATAACATGTGGTGAAATTAAATTCTCTAACTTGATGTATTCTTATTGGGATCTTAAGTTTGTGTTTTCACACCAGCCTACCGCCCTGATCTTTCAAGTCCAACCCTTGATCAAAGATTGATGACATGATATTGATAATCATGATATATATGTGTTTATGATCTAATAGGTATGCTATTGAATTATCCTTGTAAAGACAGGTTGATGACATGAATGAAGTAGATTCTCATTCAGAGGGAGAACCTCTCTCCTAAAAGGTTATTTTTCATGTACCAGTATATGTTTTATTAAAATATGATTTATGAATGTTTGACATTGATTAATCCATAATAGATATCTGAGCCTCATTCACGCAAAGGAAGGTTCATAGATGTGTCTATGCCTGATAGACACAAAATTAAAGTTTTGTACAATGAATTCAGTCTATACTCCGAATCCATGGATCTCTGATTTGTCTTGTCATTGTAAACTGATTTATGGAATTTGTCGAATTGAGCATGGATTAGAATGGTAACTTGGAATTTTTCAGTTATGCAGACATATTGCAGATTCCAATAAGATCTTTCATTTGGGAAAGTTCGTATGTTTGAACCAAACTTGTTTGTGCAGGTGTCCGAGACATTCATATGAATATGTCATTATGTTTGAGGATTGTGCATCATTTCTTTGGCTGATTGATATTGATAAATTGTGCTTAATTATATAGATCTTACCATGATCGCACATTTGGAATTGGCATGATTTGATGTGGTGATAGTTGATTATCTGAGATGAATATTTTATGTGGGCATAGTTACCTTCAGTGTCGTATGTGAGTATACAAGTCTATAGTTCTATATTGGCCTCCTTGTTCCTAGCACAATGGGTATTATGACTTAGTATGAACACGCATGAATTAACCGTGATGTGTATGCACTTACATTTAATGATGGAAATGGCCTGTAATGACATGATTAAATAATAGACTTGAGAACTTGACACGAAATGAAGTCAAGACTTGATATGTGCACTACCTGTCTCTGGTTGAAATAATTGATACTATGAAATTAGTATCTTTGATAGTAGTTTTGACTTACTTCTAAACTTTGATGAGCTGATTTTGTTGACACAACATTGACTTGTGTAAGGCTGGATATTTTGGCATGATAAGGCATTATGCTTGTAGAGAGTGTTGTGTGATGCAAAATCCTTGATTCATATTTGTTTATATTTTAATGTAATTTGTTGAAGTCAAGATAATGAGTTCCAAGGTATGGCCTTGATATTGATTATGGCTTTGATTATCGTATTGATAGTCTATCCTTGATTGGTGATGATCCTTTGAAAATCTAATTAAGAGGGATATGAATTCTGAATATCGTAATGATGTATCATGGCATGATGAATTGATTTCTGGAATTTGGGAAATAAATTTCATATTGCAAGACTATTGAAATATCCTTGTGTAATGTAAATCCTTGGACACTGTTATCACCCTAGTAATTTCTTAGGTCGTGGGATTTTGATTTATAGTTAAATAAAACCAGGGGTAACCACAAACCTACTTTTGAGATCTAGGATCTAGCCTTCCTAAATTTCAGAGAGGGCTCTCTCTTTTAAATTTAACTTTGTTTTGAATTGATGTTTTAGGCTAGGTATGATTGGGCACTTGGTTTGGAAGGTTTGGTGGGAAATAAGATTACTTGGAGATAGATTAAGAGGGATATACTAGTCCATTGGGCTATGGAGTCAAGATGTAGCAAGCAAGACTGGAAGGCAAGGCCAAAAGGATGCTAATGTACTCAGGGCAAGGTAGATAACCCTCAGATTTGAATAGTTTGATTGGATGAGATGGCTTGCTTTCGGGATAAAGGGCAATGAAGTATCCTTTGATCCAGAAAAAGATGGAGAAGGCAGGGGTCAAACGGGACTAGGAGAAATTAAGGATTCTTGAGTCCGGAAATCAGAAGAAAACATTGAAATGATCAAGTAGTTAAGATAGGGAGTTTTTACACTTATCCTGAAATAATATTCCTAATTAATCATTTGGATTGAACAGATATATGAAATTGAATGAAACTTCAAAAGCGGAAACAATGACAGTAAGAAATCACTTTACTCATTAACTTATCGCATGAATCCTGAGTTATGAAGTCCTGATGGCTATTGCCTAGAATGCTGCTATGAAATCAACACATGAGCCTCCAAAATACCAGCAAAATCATCTATAATAATCTCAGCAACTTTATTCCACCAAAAATACTTCAAAGAGTGAAGTATTTATACAAATTGTTTAGTACAAAATATCCTAGAAAAATCTAGGAATAATTCTAGGAAAATAAATATCTTAACACACTAAGAGGGACAGCTACTTAACAACTTAGCAAGCTGTCCTTTTATCTTAGAAAAAATAGAACCAACATTATCTAATCAAAATAGTTTGTTGACTAGGTGTACATGCTTGCTGGCACATTTTCAAGATATCTGTTTGTAGATTGCTTGACTGATAATCTTTCAATTTTCATCTTTTAATGCTGCCTTTCTTCCTGATACTCTTTACTCTGTTCATCTATCACTTTACTGCTAGTAAAATGTAGAATTTACCATAGTAAAAACTAGTTGATTGTTTTCTGATCGGATACACTTTGACCCTGTTACTTTGACCTGATACACTTTCAACTGCTATTTTTACCTCTAGACAGCTGTAAGGTGAAGTTTTCACTGTGCTAAAAAAAACTGTCCCATCATTTCTTTGTCTTGCTTGATTTTTCTTTTTACTCTTTTACTGCTGTAAAGATTCATATCAGCAGTAAAAAATCAAAAATCATAGTAAACTGTTTTTATTCTTTTCTTCTTGACTTCATTATTTTACCTATACTTTTTCTGTTGTTCTACTCCAATGTTGCTATAACAAGTCTGTGAAATCCTGCCATTGTTGATCACTTGGTATTTTCACACTTTTCAACTTTCGGTAACTTTCATCAACTTTAGTGTACCTTGAGAAATTTGGTTTGATAATGAAAATATGCTTAATTTCATCCTGTAGAAAAAACAAGTTTTCAAAGTACTCCAAGACAACTTTTCCAGTTGGAGAACCTTGGGGCAGAGGCTTATTAACTTGTTCTTTGGCATGGGCCCTGATTTTTTTGTCATAATTTGTTTGAACCATTAGCTTTTCATTAAAGCCATGAATTTCTGGGAGGCCTACTTCTTTCAATATTTTGTATTTTTCCAAAAACTTTGTTATTGACAACTCCATGGCCTTGCGCTTTTCCTCCAAATTGTTCATTATATTCCTTTTATTTAGGACCTTTTTTATTTCAGAATTGTTTCAGTCTTGTCTTGGATTTTCAACTCTTCAAGCTCTTCTCTTTTTTTGCTGTTTAAAAATGTAATAATATTCAAAGCTTGAGATGGTTTGTTAGCCAGTTCTTCTTTTGTTTTCTGAATTTCCACCTGTGCTGCCTTAAGTAGATCTCTCTGCTCATATATGATTTGAATTGAAGGCCATTGTAGATGAATGCCTTGAATTATGTTTGTCCAAAGATAGTTCTTGATGAAGGACACCTGTTCACTGAGATTTACTTGCTGCTGCAAGATCTTTATCTGTTCTTCAAGTCTTTTTTCTCTTTGTTCATGTCCCTTAGAGGTAATCAATGCATTTCTATTTGATTTTTCAAGAGTTTGAATGGTCTTTTTCAAATTGATTATGTCATTATTCTTTAAGGACATCTCCTCCATGGCCTTTACTATGTCAGCTGCTTCACCTGTTTGATGTACCTGTGTTGTGGATGATCCTGTGGCAGAAGTGTCTATAGATTGCACTGACACTGCAGTTTCCAGTGGCACTTTTGGGTCTAAATGCTCTGCCAATGTGGAAGGGACAGCTATGCCAACTATAGGAATAACAGTGGGAGTAGATTGCACATCAACCTTTTTTACTGCTTCTTTTTCTTTTATAAGGATGTTCATCTGATCTTCCATCTCTTTGACTTGGGAAGTTAGTTTTAGTATTAGCTTGGCCATTTCAGTTTTTTTCAGTTTTTTCTTGGATGATTTCCTTTGCTTGAGGATGTTCATGTTGAGGAAGTTTTAACTGTTTCCTCAAGGCAGTGATATCATCATTATTTTGCTTTATCAAGCTCTGAGCAACCTGTATGTTTGATGGACCTACTCCTATCTGAAGGAATAGATCTTCTAAGGACTTAACCCTTATTTCTTTTGCCTATGAGGAGGCTCTGTCTAGCCTCATCTGGTCCTACATATTAAAAATGGTGTTTTGCAATTGAATAGTACTCCTGGTCTTATCCAATATTTTTGAATATAGCATTTAAGATGTATGCCTATGAAGTTCAATTTTATCAAGCTCATGGATATTCTCTGAATCAACTTCAAAGTATTTTTTGTTGTAGTCTGAGACTGTCTTTGGATATGCAACCTTTGGCTGGAGGTAAGACATGCTCATTTTATTAGTAGAATAATCAAATGCTGAAATTAGTCTGTCCTTGTTACCTGGCTTTTCTTCTAGGAATTGTGAGTACATTTCTCTTTTGATCTCCTCATTTTTCTCCTTTATTTGTTTGTACCTTTGTTTGATATCTGAATCTGTTGCTTTGGAGGAAGAGGGAATTTCAATATCAACCTGTTTTTCAATTATTTACTTGCCCTTCTTATCTACTACAATCTGTTCTTTTCCAATTTCTGTCAAAACTTTATCAACTATTACATTGGCCTCTTGATTTTCTGACTGATCATCATTTATTCCCTGATAATTTGTGTCATATATTTCCATTATTTTTTCTTTTTTAGCAGCAGTCATTTTTGCCCTCTTGTTGTAAATAATCTTGAATTTGTTTTTTGCAATGGTCTTTGCTGAATAGCCTTCTTCATTCCTGGTCCTTTTGTTTGAACATTCTGACTGTTTGGTGACTATTATAGTCTGTGAATTATCTGTTCTTTTCACTGTTTCTGTATCAGAAGTAGGATATATCAATGTATTTTCCACCCATTCCATTTGATTGGAAAAATTCTCAATATGTGGTTTTGAGTCATGTATAAAAGGTTGAAGCTTGAATTTTACCCTTATAGCACTGAGGTAACCCTGGGGATCATAATTCCATTGAAAATCCTCTTGAAACTGATACTATGATAATTGTCTGACTATTTCTTTCTCAGCTTCCCTATTGTTTACTATGAAAGGGCCAATTTGGCTCTTCAACTTGAAATGAGTCTTTTTCTTTGATGCCATGAAGTTTATAACATCTGCATTTAAAACTTGTCTCAAATATTCCAATGCAAAAACCCTGATGGTTAAAAATTTAGGTAACTTATATGGGGACAAATTTATTCCAAATATTCTTAATTCTGTGTGTCTCTGATATAAGTACCAGTCTCCTACTTTTCATTGTTCAGATAGCTGTAATATTCTCTTCATTTCTTCACTCACTCTGGGCTATTCAGACTTGTAAATAAAATTCATGCAAGTCCTGATGAATAAGTCTGAAAACTGTTTATAACTGAATTCATTTCCTTCCTTTCTGAGCAAAGATGTCCAAAATATTACTGATAGAGGCTGGCCCTCTACATCCATCTTTTGTAAAGCAATGGGAAAATGCTCAACTTGGAAAAATAGAAACAAATGGAATAGATAAGATAAATATATGAAAACTCCTTCATTTGGCAATTTGGTCAATTGGTAATGTATGCTATCAGCAATGAATCTAGCAAAATCAAAGATCATGGCAGGAGGCTGCCCCGGGGATAATGTAGAAAGGAAAACAAGTATAGATGCATCAGTAAATTCATCATTAAAATATCCTAGAATGAAGGATAGCATTGATATCACTTGTATAGAAGCTTCAGGAAAATCAGAAGTAGAATATGGCGGATTCACCTTAGGAAGGTCTACATATTTAGGCATGAAATTTTGAAATACTGAATTTTTTTTAGGAAAATCCATCTCCAAGTATAACTGGGTTAAGTCTTCAATTGACATGGGCACTACTCTGGGATCAAGCTTCAACTGAAGCATCTCATTTATGGATTTTGTTGTGATGGAAAACATAATTTCTCTATCTTTGTTTACTATGGCTCTTTGATCAGGGACATAATGCATTTGACATAATTTGACCAAGTCCTAGGCAGGATGAGTAATAGGAACCACATATTTGGGCAAGTTGGACTCCCAAATAGGTATGTCATCTTGATTTTTATTCAAAAACTTATCCTGAAACCAGTTATGAATCTCAAGTAAATTGAATTCCACCACTGTATCAGTAATCCTGTAATCTAAATCAGTTAAAGGAATGTTTTCTTCTTAGGAAACAGGTGGTTGGAGAGGTCTAACAACTTTAGTTGAATCAGTTGTTAAAGAAGGAGTTGGCTTGTTGATCTTTGAGGATTCAGGCTTGGGAAGCTTGGCTGTTACAGGCTTTGAGGCTTTGGGACCTCCAACTTGAGGTGTAACCTATTTTTTAGTCATTTTTTGATACAACTAAAGCAAGCTTAGACTGTTTGCTATAGTTGATTTTCACAAATAGAGGAAAACTGAGAAATTTATTGGGAGAGAAATATATTCAAAGGATTTTATTGCTCAATCCGGGCTTTATCAGGTATAAAACTGGCTTAAGACAGGAAACAGGGTTTCCTGAATGGTAAAACTATGGGAAAAAAGGTCTTTTAATCAATCTGTGAGACTTTGAATTTTTTCAGGGCTCAGAATTGGTCTTGAGGAATTAAAAGATGCTGCAAATCGAAGAATTTGGTTTTAAAAGGGCTCCACAGAGGACTTCAGGCTTCCTAGGAAAATTTTGCCAGGGTTTGGTTTGTTTTTAGGCACCTTTCAAACTGTTGATTCACTTTAATTTGGTCCTTTATTTCAATTTATCAGTTTAATTTCACAATTTTATGGGTCAAAACACTGAGAAATACCTTTTTTGCAGGTATTTGGTGGTTGAAAAGGGATTTCTGGTAGCTTTAGCTTTGAAATGGATTTAGTGGTTCAGCAGAAGTCTTCAAGAATATTTATATGCAGTTGTAGTGGTGAAATTATGCTTCTAGGCGAGAAATTGGGTAAACAGAGGCTCGGAATCCTTTAAACAGTCGGGGCAGAGGCTAAATTAGTCGAGAGCGTGAATAATACATATAACAATGTTTTATCAAAGTTTAACCTGTGAATAAAAACCATTTTATCGGGCATTAATGACAGGTCTATTCAATAGGTGGGAGGTGGATTTGTGAAAACAACCAGTGGTTTTTGCGTTCATTTGGGATGGTAAGTGGTTTGAAGCATTTGGAACGCGATCGTATCAGAATTTGACACGTCGTATTGGGCGGTATTGGAAAACAACCCTTATCGCGTGATTTTCATAAGAGTTTGGCTGATCACTTTCGGAGTACGAAAGTGAACGCGCACCATTGGATTCGATCGAATGATGCGAACAGTCAAGATATTTCTTAAGAGTTGCGATGAAGAATGGGTGGGGTCTAGGTTGGCTATATGTGATGGTGTGTTTAATGTATAATAAAACCTTTGTATAATTTGCATAATAACCAAAGTTTTATTTACATAGGAAAATTCTTATATGCACGGGGGTAATGGTAAAGACATACTTACATAAAGTGAGTTTATATAGTCCAAAAGGGCTTTTTGTTGGGCAAGTTATATATATATATATATATATATATATATATATATATATATATATATATATAATGAGCTTATATATATGGTAAAAAGTGCATGAGGTGGGTTATAAAGGGGTTAACCTCGGGTTTATACATGAATAATGGGAGGCTATATATAAGACCATGGTTAAGCTGCAGGGAGGCAAATGTAGGGTAATGGGTAATGTTTTCGTGTTATTTTAAATACATTGGATTGTAAATAAAACACGTTTTTCCATAGATCTTTTAGTTTTATTATATAGTTAATTAAACCAAATAGGATTAATAACTATAGGGGGGCGGGATATTTATATAGTGCTAGTTTAGCCAAAGGGGTTTTATTGTGGGCGTTTTATTAAAACATGTGGGATAATAGACTTTGGCTAAAGTTTATAATAGTGGGTTTTTCAAGGATATTTAGTAAAAGGGAATTATATTAATATGACAAGGATTTTTATAGGGAATTAATAAATAATTTAGAGTTAATAAGACAAAGGGGAAAGTGAATACTTAAAATATATAATTATAACTAAGGAAAGTGAAAATTAAAGCGAAGCTTGATTATCATAATTTTATCACTTTAACTTAGGATATAATGTCCTTTTGAGGGTTTTTATGCTTTATGAGATGTAGGCAGTTAATCAAATGAGGGCTTTATGTATCATTAAGTAAAAATGGAGTCTTTACTAATGAAATTGCATGGTGATGAATGCATGAATGGTAGATGATGAAAATTTTGGGATTTAACATAGAAATTTAACACTTTCAACTAGTCGGTCATTGAGCCTTGGGTCCGGTCCCAACAGAAGTCAGAGAAATGCTCTGAGCCTCTTTGACTGAAATTTTAGAATGTCAAATAGCTATAGGGAAGGGGAAATTAGTGATTATTTCCCAATGACAGATATTTACAATGATTTTCCCACCTTCTTCTACCTACCCAATCTTTAATCTAACATTTTTTCCTTCCATTTGTGCAGGTGCATTTGAGCTAGCAACCTTGAACATTTTATTCCTTTGAAAGCAGTAAAAAATATCTAATTCTACCTTATTTCATCCAAGGACCCAAATTAAACTGTTGGGTTCCTTTTTACTCTATACCTATCTACTGAATTGTTAGGATTAAACTGTCTGATAACTCTTTATTCTCTATCTAAAACAAGTAAATTGAAACATGATAAGTCAAGATTGAACAGTTCAACTCATCATGGATTATGGTATTTATTGACACTCTGCCATAATCAACTGCAAAAAAGTAAAAAGTAGTGGCATTTAGATTTGCACACTTTCATGTTTTATTCATCTTTCTTTGGGGTCTATTTTTTCCAAGTCCTTTTATTTTATTTTAGGACTTTTTACCCTCTTTTTTATTTTTTATTTTCTATTTTTCTTTTATTTTTACAAAATATGGGAAAACAAATTGCAGAAGGCAAAGTATGTACATATTTACAAGACTATCATTAGTCAATTCAAAATTATGAATCCTATATTTATAGGATCCTAATAGACACTCTGATTTAAAGTTCAAATGTTGATTGAACGTGATATGGCATCTGTTAATTGGTTGAAGCATTGATGTTCCATTTTTAACATCCATCAGTATATGATATGTATAGCACATGATTGCATTCATGATTGAGCTGCTTCACTCAGAATTTCCACCAAACATATATTATTTGTTCTACTTTTAAAGGTTGAGATATTTCTCCCATGATATGTAGTTGCATGAACGAACTAATGATGTTTGGGATTAGTATTGATGAGCACATTTGGATGTTTCCTTAGTATGAGATCTGCCTTGATATCTTGGATGAGAGGTCCACATTACGACCGAGGTTGGGTACAATGTTGCTAGCAAGGCTAGTTATGAGGCATGATGTAGAAGCTCCTTAAAGAGTTGACCAAGCATGATTTGGATAAGACATGGATACACTATGATGACAGAGAATCCCAAATACGTATATTTGGGACCGTGATTTCTCCATTTATTGAGACAGTTCAGTTGTTCGAGACAAACTTAGGCTTGTGATTAACACCTTCGTGAGAGGGAGGATGATTATAGTATCCATGTGTGATTGACACCTCCTTGAGAGGGAGGATGATTATAGTATCCATGTGTGATTTACACCTCTGTGAGAGGGAGGATGATTATGGTATCTTTTTATGATTGATATCTTGTTGTGATTTACATTATTATGTATGTTATAATATAACACTTTATTTGATGTCCTGTAGGAACATGAATCAATAGATACCAAATGAGAGCAGTGTTGATCGAGGAAACCCCCCTCCATGGATTGATATCATATTGCTAGATATGGGGTTGTAGAGATATAGCTCCCCCATGAGATTCTGGGTCAAGATGTGATCCCTGATGTGGTTACAGGTTGATATGTACTCATATGCTCTTTATTGATGATATTCTGGGTAGCAGCCTGATGGCATAGATTCATGGATGATATTTTGATGAATGAAGGGTGGTAGCCCAAGATCCCCTCCGGTGAAAAATTCTACTTCTATATCCGAGAATGTTTCGCATACAAGTAGGAACAATCAAAATATAAGAAAAAATAAGCATGAAGAGTGCATTGATGATTTAATGAGAAAGGTTAACAACATGATGACTAATTGATAGAGATGTTCAGTGATGGCACATGATGAAGCATGAATATCAGAATGACATATTGGTCGATGAAGAAATATTATCAGATTGAGTTGAGCTGTGATGACACCATGATGCAGAGAACTACAAGAAGATATTCTAAAGTGGAATTCTTCCTAGTTAAGAGGGAGTGTTAATTTTTGCAAATAGGGTCAAATTACACTATGCACATCTCCGTTGATTAAGATAATAATTTAATTATATTCCTATTTTCGAGAGGATCAAAATTGACTTATAGATCGTCCTAATCAGTTAAGGGAAAGTTAAGTTATGAATTATTTTATTATTTGTGGGTCGACCTAACCACATGTTGATCTGGTCAAAGCCCCAAGTGGTCCCTCACAAAGTTATAAATAGAAGCGACCCCAAGTTCATTCGCACGAATTTGCTCATGATATCTCATCTGTGTTATTTTATTTTGTGGTTCATATTTTATGTTTCTGGCTTGCATAGTTACCTCACGAGAGGTTCACGCAGTGGATCGAGATAATAGGCATGATCTCGCACTTGATGAGGGTGTTCTGAAGTAGAGTCGTGACCAGATAAAGTTGAGGTAATGGCCCTGCTTAGCGGAGCCGCGAGCATGGAGTGTTGTGTCCACAACCAAGGATTCAAAATCACTGGCAGAACTTGTTAAGGGCATAACCTAGCTTCTGAGATCAGATCAGGTTGATCTGAAGCAGAGTCGCTGGTACATAGTGTTGTGGTAGCGTATCATAGCCCCAAAACTGCAGGTTGAGCGTGTTAAGGCCATGTCTCATAGAATTACCTTTAGCTAATTACGCAGTTCCTCCAAACATCAGTCGTTTAGTCACAATTACATCAGAAGAGTCGTTAACAAACTCTTGTATGCAGATCTAGGACTTCAGAGTTGAGTTCACTTGGTGATCTATCAGATCTGTGTTTTGGTATTATAGATCCGCTAATATGTAGATAAGATTTATTTGTTTCCATTTCAATATGTATCTATAGTCCTCATTCAGTATCAGATGTATTCGTAATTTTTCTACAACCAGTGTTAGTGCATTTCAGTTCTCAGACTCAGTTTCCTTCATGCAGAAGTATGGGTATGGTTTTATTGTTTGGAAGATATGTTTTTTATGCATTGTAAATATATGTACCTATGTATCATTATAATCTTGTTGTTGAATCATTCGATCACGATCTAAGAAGAATAATTTCCAAGGGTTTTCCGTGTTGTGGGTTTTTCCCTGGTCTCGGACCAATCCTGGTGTCTCTATACGTTCATGCTTCTCTTCCTTTGATCCTTTCACTTTTCACTTCTTAGATGATGATGATGATGGTGGTATTTTTCTTTCTACATAGTTTCATATTTTCATGGTTAATAATACATATATGTACAATGGTATAATTATTTGGGGTCAACTTAACATGTTAGCGAAGAAATGTAACTATCAAAGTAAAGAACAATGTTGCTTTATGAAAAATTTAACAAATCCAAACCCTTCCAAAGTGCCTAGAATTATGCTTGATTATTTGTTGCAGTTCCAAGGCCCCATGCAAAGCTATACACTTCTTGATCTTTGGGGATAGAAATTGTTCCCCCATGCTCCTGACACCTCGGGATTCCCTTTGGAAGCCCCATCAAAGCACAAAAATGCATATGAATTCCTTTATTTCCAAACTTGAAAATATTCAACCCCCATCCTTAATCAAGTGAATTTTTGACCCCTAGCCCATGATGTGAAGCTGAAAAAATGATCAATTGGAACTGAGAGTTCGAGCCAAATCTTTTCCTTTGGGGACAAGTCTTCTTGTTCAAAAAATTTTATACCCTTAGCAGAGATTGATTCTACAAGGAGACATTGAGCCTTGATGGCTTCTTTGAGATGAGATGGATATCCTTATTTGAATACTACTCACTTTATTTTGAGCCAAATCATTCAACATAAAAATTTTGGCAGTGAAACCCATACATGTTGATCCATTGATGATTTAACTTTTTCCATTGGGACAATACATTTCCATGCTTCTAACATTGTATTCCAACTACAAGGGATGGATTTAGCATGATGGACCTTCTCATATGTTGATTTCCATACAACAAGTGAAAAGGGGCAGTCATGAAATAAGTGTTGTATTGTTTCTTCATAAAATTTGTATAAAGCGCAATGAGAGAGGCCCTATATGTTTCACCTTATGATATTTTTTGTCGTTAAAACTTTCCCATGGATCAACACCCAACAAAAGGAATTTACCTTTGGGATAGTATCCTCATACCAAATCCTTTTCAATATTTTTTACAGGGGAGAGTGGGGGAGCCTTTTCAACAAAAGGTTGTAATATTCTCTCACAAAGTATAGTCGAGACCTGCATGGCCACCATAAGCGCATGTCTATTGAGTCTTGAAATAAATGGGGAAATCCTTTCAGAAGAGAATGCAGAGTTGCAATGGGGAATTAAGTGACTCAGAAGGCTTGGGAAACTCCAGGCTAACCATGCTTCTATAGCATCCCAATATTACATGTCTTTTAATATTTCTATACCTTTACTTGATATCCATTCCACCAGAACACCTGCTCCATTAAGTTGAATGGATATCAAGGCCGAGGGAATGTTGACTCCATTTCTTGTTGACCATCCAAAATTGTCAATTATGATGGGATTTGTTTCTCTGTAGATTTTCCAAATATTTGATCATCTACCTTCCCATTGAACATTCTCCTCCCTTAGTAGTCTAGATTTATGGAACTATTTCTTTAAGAAGGCCAACTTTCAGCACTATTTAGAATCTGATATCAATTTCCACACAATTTTTATGCCTAAGGTAGTATTCATGAACATTGGATATTTTATCCCCAATCCTCTAAATTTTTTTGGAAGACAAACTATATTTTAACTAATCAAATGGAACTTTTGATCACTATTTTTTCCACCTTGCTACAGAAAATTTCTAAGTATTGCTCCAATCTGAGTGAGGATATTATTTGGAGCTCATGAGGTCCACACAAAGATAGATTGGAAAACTTAATAATATAGATTTGATGAGAGTGGATTTTCTAGCTATATTTAACCACATTTCACTCCAGACTTGTATTTTATTTTTGAGTTTTTGAAGAATTTCTTCCCAATCTTCCTTGAATGCCAACCCCAATGAAATTGGAATGCCCAAATATTTGAAATTCCTCGAGCCAATATTAACCGAGAAGTCCAAGGTTGTAGCGATCTCCTGCAGATTTGAATCTGAACAATTCCACCTATAAATATGACTCTTCCTTTTATTTACCATACCTCCAAATGAATTGGGATATACATTTAAGAATCCTTTGAACTTTTGGCAACGATTTTTTATGCCCCTCCTAGGAATATTGTGGCATCAAAAAACTAGGAATGATTTAATTACTTGACATTTATGGCAATACTTATACCCAAAAAATTTCCAGATATCCTAGCCTTCTCAAGGTTTCTACTTAATATTTCTGCCACTATGATGTAAAACAGTGGATAAAGGGGGAAAACTTGTTGGATACCTCTCGATGATTTGAAAAATGGACCAGGCCTGCAATTTATTAAAGGCGAAATCCAAGGAGACCCTATGAAGGCTTTGATCCAAGAGACGAATTGACTAGAAAATCCAAGTTTTTAAAGAAAAATATAAAGGCATTTTCCATGTCAATCTTGATTGAAAAACATGACTCTCCACTTTCCTTGCTTGAGTGAATGAACTCCTTAATGAGGATAAATTTGCCCACGATGACCCTTTGCTGGAGAAATCCACCCTTATTTTCTGATATTAATCCAGGAAAACCCTTATTCAACCTGCTTGCAATAATATTTGTAAGAGTATTATAAGAGGCATTACAGAGCGAGATAGGACAAAATCGAGAAAAAAATACTGGATTGGACACTTTAGTTATGCAGGAAAGAAAAGAGGAATTTTTGTTTCATCCCACCTTGCATTTGTTCTTAGTCAAATTTATCATTATCATAAGGTTTGGTTTTATCTCTAACAATAAATATCTATAAAATTTGATAGGAAAGTCATCTGGCTTTGGAGACTTGTCATGATCCATGGATCAAATTGCATCAGTTACCTCATCTTCTTCTATTTCCTTGACAAGTTGTTTATTTTATCCTTATGCTATTTCAGGGAGAAAGGGCGATAAGAAGTCTTTTGTTCTGGTATTGTTTCCAGATTCATCGCATTAATTGAATTTTTATATCGACGTTTCGAACCATCTACTGAGGTTCATTACAAGACAGAAAAGTGTGAAGGATTGATCTCAGGATTTAGATATAAATAGGAAGGAGTTTGAGAGAGGAAAGGATGAGCCGTCAGGTTTAATGACATGAGATGTTTTATTATAATTTATAAATTTTTATTATTGTATTATGTAAAAATATTTTCAAATTTTTAATTATTTATATAAGTTTTAAATTATAAGTTATTTTAATGATTTAAAGTGTGTAATTTCCAATTTGTATTTATAATTGTTATTAATTATAGTTATAAAAATGGATTTAAATTAATGGGTTAATTTGAAATTAACCTATATATAATTTTTATTTAACATTAGAGAGTAAATGTGTTATGAGTTATTTAAAATTGTTATTTACTACGGAATTATTTAAAACAAAAGGGATTTATGATTGATTCTAATTTTTATAATTTATAATTGGTGTTTATTATTAGAAAGGAATGAAATATGGTTAAATATTAAAATTTGAAATTATTTTAATTAAATGCTAAATATTTTATACTAATTTATTGGATAAGGCTCTTTAAAAGTAAGGAGAACTAGGGATGAAAGCTAATTATGAGAAATTAGGCTATATTAATAAATTGAAGGAGAATTATTAAATAAGGGAAATTAATGAGGGAATATTATTAATTATAAATTAAGGGGTTTTAAAAGAATTTAGTGTTGAGAGCGGTCGGGTTTATCATAGAGGTTGATGTGGGAATCCAATTCTCACTAATGTTCCACCCTTCGTCTCTATTGAGGTTATTAGGAAGTTTATTGATTTCTAGGGCTTCTCTTAATTTTATATAATAATAATGTTCAATCTTGGCTATGATGAGGGTGTTTTCAATGCATATGTGATGTTTGGTGAGGTTTGAATGATAAGTTAGGGCAGAGGTTTTTGACTGATTATGTTTTATGTCACCAAAGTGTTCTTGGATTCTAGGTTTGATGGAATGCCCCATTTCCCCAATATATGGTTTGCCGCATGAGCAAGGGATGAGATAAACACCTTTTTGGTATTTAGGGTAAAGGGGATCTTTAACGGACTTAAGGATATTGTGAATAGTTTTTAAAGGTTTGAAAGTGGTGTAAATGGTTTTTTTATTTAAAATATTGGAAATCCTATCAGTGATGCCTGGGATGTAAGGTAAGTTAACTTTCCCAGCAATGTTGTCATTGTTTTTAAAGTTATTATTGTTTTTATTCTTCGGTTTTTTAGATGTGCATAAAACTTTGATGGCTTGATGTTTTTTATACTCATTTCTTGAAAATACTTCCATATGATGAGATTTTTAGATTCCAAGTGATCTTTGTTACAAATTCTTATAGCCATGGTTGTTAAGGTGTTGAGGACTCCAAGTTTCTAGGATGGATGGCGGTGAGAGGTGGCATGAAGATATTGCTTAGTTTGAATATTTTTTCTATAAACCTGGCGGGATAAGGATCTGTCAAGGTTTCGAGAGAGGAGAATGTGTAATAAAGGAAGGATGGCATTAATCTCAGTTTCCATGGTAAACTTTATTGAGGTAGATAGAATGTTAAGGTGATGTTTGAAAAAATCTAAAGATTCCTTCCAATGGGGCCGAATGACAAAGGTGTCATCCACAAATCGCTTCTACCATTTGGGTTTAAGGGGGGTAGAATCCAGGGATTTGGTATCAAATTATTCCATGAACAAGTTGGAAATGATGAGGGATAGAGGAGATCCCATAGTGACGCCACAGGTTTGTTCATAAATGTCATTCTTAAACTTAAGAATGAAGATCTTAGGCATATCTCAATGAGTTTTCAAGTATCTAGATCAGTTATTTTCTTCATGACTTCCATAGCTTCATTAATTGGAGTATTAGTGTAAAGAGAAGTAACATCAAATCTCACTAATATGACATCAGGGTCTAGTTTAATGTTTTTAATCTCATTAATGAAATGGGTGGAGTCCTTAATAAAAGAATCGATTTTTCCAGCTAGAGGTTTAAATTTTTTGGCCAAATGTTTAGCAAGATGATAAGAGGGGCCACCAATGGTATTAACTATGGATCTAATAGGTATGCCCTCCTTGTGGATTTTAGGAGCACCATATATTCTATGAGTATAAGGATTGCTTTCAATAAGGTTTTTGATGTCCCGAACATTACTCATTTTGATTAGGTTACTGATTTATTTGGTAATTTTTTTAATGGATTTTTATTTAATTTTTTGTAGCAACCATTATTGAGGAGGTGATCCATCATTTTTTCATCATAGTCATTTATGTTCATGATTACAATTGCACCCCCCTTATCAGCTTTTAGTACTACAATGTTAGGGTTCTATTTTAAATATTTTAAAGCATAAAATTTATTCTTACTAATATTTCTTTTAGGGGACTTATATTTTCTTAGAATGACAGAAAAATATTGCCTTATAATATATTTAATGTTGTTGGTGAGGTCCTTTATACAATATTCCACATGGCTAAGGATGTCTTCAAAGGAAATGTGACAAGGAGAAATGGAAAAATTAAGACCTTTTTATCAAAAGATTTAATGTGGGTTCATCAAGTTCTACATTAGAGAGATTAATCACATTATTATTACTGTTGGGGTTCCAGTGTTTTGGCCAGATTGGCAAGACCAAAAGACCGGACAACATCATAACCACTTTGGGATCCTAGGATCTAGCCCTCCTGGATTTGGAGAGGAATCTCTCCACAAAGAGTAGAGAATGATATATCTTTGAAAGCTCAAAATGAGATATTAGGCTAGGTATGAAGCACAAGGGGTTTTTAAATTATTTGGTTGTTGGGTTGGGCATCATTAACTGAGAAGTTCATAGGAATGAAAGGAAAAAATTAGCAGGATTTTTCGCAAAAGAGGATAGGTCAAGAGTGTGCCATCCATTGGGCTATGGAGTCATGAAAGGGGATTACTTGCACAAAAAATGAGCAAGGCTTCCATAGGGAAAGTCATCTATACTAAAGGATCTTTTAGATAGATGGTGGAATGGAACATTAAGTGAAAGAAGTGAAAGAAGGAAAGAAACCAAAGGGTAGGCTGGATATCAGGCCAGATATCATTTAAATCCAGACCTGCTTTGACATACTTCAAAGGAAACTGTCAATGAAAGACAAAAAGGGCAGCTTAAGATCAGGTCAGAGGTCATCTAACTCCAAGCCTGCTTCAGCATACTCCAAGAGAAAAACAGAGTTAAGATTTAACACAGAACTAGGCCTAAGATCAGAGAAGGGCTTTTAACCTTTAATGATTTTGACACAAGCTCAAGGGATCTTTAGAAAGACCAATCTGTTGGAAAAGGATCCCAGTGGACAGGGCTTACACTAAATCCCCGGTATCCAAATTATTCCAGCTTAAACCCAACAAGAACTTCTAAGCAACAAACTCCAAATTCATACATCAGTAAGCATGGGCTAGACCAACATCTTTAACTAGTTAAATTATATGAATTTGCTCCTAGATTCACTATCAGCAGAAAACATCAAAGATAAGAAGAGCAATGGGAATTAGGGTACCATGCAGGGGTATATCCTAAACCTGATTTGCTAATTCTTATCAAAGAAATATGAACAACATGATTAAAACGAAATGAATAAGGAAAACATCACCCATAATATAGACCAGGATCCTGTGAAATTTTCTTGTTCAATTGACGTGCGAAACCAGTCACATACTCTGAGCTCAATGGCAGATTACAGTCCAAAATTTCTCCTCTTGGCCTACTAAATTACAAACTACTTAGCTACTTCCCCCAATAACAATTCTAATAGTCGAATGAATCCCTACAACTAACAACAACCTTTACAATGAATTTTACAGGGGTTCTTATAGGAGAATGAGTAACTGTGGAAGTAGATGTAAATTAAATTGATTCATTAAGACAGAGTGGGGGAAGTGTTTGTGCCCACTCTGCTTAATGGCTCTGCATTTCTATGTGTACTCTGCAGTCTGGTTTGAAGTCTTTGTCAAGTTGGTAGTAACCTCAGATGTGTTCTTTGAAGTCCCTTCTAGCTGTTCGATACTCTGTATTGTCTTCTGAAGCAAGTAACATGGATGGAAAGTCCGCATGGTCTCCCATACTTCCACGACTGTTGTCCTGACAGTTCCTTAGAAGCTTCTGTCAGTGAAATGGATTTTAAGAGCTCAAGGAGGCATGGAGACTTCTGTAGGAAGGTGTACTTCTGGAGAAGAGTGTACTGCTGATATTAAACACACATATGGATTGTTTCATGTGCACTTTAGGCCTTATTAGGCCTCTTAATCATCTTCATGGTCTCTAACTGTGTCTTTATCCTTTGAAAACAGTATTACAATCATTAATATTCAATAAAAGGAATTAATCCTCTTAATCTGTCCTCTGTTGATACACTTTTCCACTACTGGATGGTCTCTCTACGCTCTGAGTCACAGTCACTGTGACTATGGAGACAGAATGGATTGCTCACTTTGTAAGCGCTGCAAAATGCAATAAACCTGTTATGAAATCCAGGGAAGTGGCGGAGAATTTCTGTGGAGGCCGGTGTAATGGTGGTGGAAATGATGGATGCAGGTTAAAAACCAATGGAAATCTCTGGAAATGGTGAAAGAATGAGCTGCCAGAGGTTTGGTGCAGAGAGGGTCGTGAACCGTCCGATTAGATGGACAGAGGATGATCAATGGTCAGGATTGCAGATGGAGGTGTTAATAGTAAGTTAGGCGGAGAATCAAAGCCTTTGGTGTAAAACACAAAGGTTTAAAGCTTGGGTGAAATACAAAGGAATAAAGGGAAAAATGGATGAGAGTTGGGCATTTAATGGTGGGACCCGGAAGGTGGAGGGAAATCTTGAATGTGGACCATTAGATCATAAAAGAGATCAAAGGTGGAGATCTTCGGAAGAAACTCTGTGGAAATCTGATGGAAGAAAGTTCAATGGAAATGCGATGCAATGCGAACCGTTGGATTAGATCATTGGACAGTCGAGATTGAATGGTAGAGCTTTTGAGAGCAAAGGGGAAAGGGTGGTTTAGAAGGTAAAAGCGCCGGTGTCACGTTGCAAAAGAATGGTTTTGCAAAATCTTCGAAAAAATGTGATATACATTGCTGCATGACGCGTGGCAAAACAAAACTGCCTTCATCGTGTGATTTTGAAACGTTAAAGCCCAGACACGAGATTCACGCGACATGCTTTCTGACCGTTGGATGTGGACCGAAAAGATCAGACGGCAGAGGAGTGAGCGTGACATGGGAAAATGCATTGGCGGTTAGGTAGTGGAAAGTCAAAGGCGGGTTAGATCCCAGCCATCAAATCTATGTAATAGACGGTCAAGATTAAAGAGGGAGCGAGAAGGCAAGGGGGTCTGTGAACGGGCGGAAATAATGAGGGTCGTCGGATCTCAAGAGATCTGTTGACTATATTAGCCCCTCCATTCAAGTTTCTAGCTTGCAGTCCCATTTGAATCTGTTTAAAATCTCTTTTGTGGCCTAAGACCTTCATATCCTACCTATCGTTACCCTTCCCACCCACGAAATACATTAGACAAAGGCTAAAATCTGCACTTAAAGATATATCGGGCCTAGCCCCTTCAGGCTCAGCCCCCTTTATTTTATTCCCCATACGACTCGGGTGCTAGACCAAGTGCCAAACTGAAAGGCGCTTAGCATGAGAGGCTATCGGGCACACCCCTATCCGTCCGATCAAAATTAAATCAACGATCTGCAAACAGCTTGCCATGGTGGTCCCCATGCCCGCATTCATTGCTCAAAACCAGCCTGTTTCCATCGCACAGATTTTCAGCAGCAGGCGGTATTCTCCAAATCCCAGTGATTCCATTCAGCAGATTCCACGTGTCCCAGGTCACTGTTCGAATACCACCGCTCATCGCGCATTATCATCCGGATAAAGACGTGCAGCAAAATATACGTGAGCCATTCGATCTGAAAGGCATCATCCGACGGTCGTCACGTTGTGAAGATGTGCATGTGTTAAGCCCAGTGTACAATGTCCTAGGCCTGCCTTTCCATCGGTCTCCAATACATTGTTAACCGTTGATCCTGTTTGCGGATCGTATGGTCCAGAATCATTTACAAGCTCCGCTGGTTGACCAATTCCACCTCCACGTCATCCTTTCCATACAATCTGTCGTACGTTCACCCACCAATAATCTACGTGTCTGTCATATCCTCCTCGGCCCTTTATGTGCTCTATTTTTGAGTCAGATTATAATGTTCACGTTAAAAACCCTCACTCTTCGACCCAATATTGTTGCGCTGAGTTTTTCACCACCACCGTGTTTTGTTCCGCCATTCCACTCACCTACACAATCATCTCCATTCAACCCTGCCACGTCCATCATCTCTGTGTCTATTTTTCTTTATCAAGTTTGTGAGTTTTGCAGGTTTATGGTGGTGGAGAATGACCATAATTCGCAGCCTCCATTAGAGAAGTCGATGCTGCTTCGAAGGACAATCCTTCAGAGGAAAATTTAGGAAGAAAAGCTTGGGAGGCTGTTGTGACATGACAGCGATTTAAGAAGCAGGGGTCAAGATCTATCAAACCCTCTGGAGCCATCCGAAACACGAATTGAGTAGATGGAGCATTTACGAAGAACTTTTGAAAAATGTAGAAGGTATGGCCTTTCTCTCAATCCACAAAAGTCTCTATTTGCATTAGAGGAAGGCAAGCTTTTAGGGCACATTGTGACTAAAGATGGTGTGAAAATAGACCCTAAAAGAGTAGAAGTCATAAATGGTATTCCTCTCCCTAGGAATAAGAAAGAGGTGCAGGTGTTTCTAGGCCGAATCAATTTCCTGAGAAGATTTAATCCTAACTATGCTGAGATAGTTAGGCATATAACAGACATGTTGAAAAATAATAATGAAGTTAAATGGTCTCAGGAATCTAGAGAAGCATTCACGAGGATAAAACATGCTTTTGCTGAAGCCCCTGTACTAGTTGGACCTGATTATTCCAAGCCATTTATGATTTTTTCCTTTGCATCACCACATACAATAGCTGGAGTTTTGTTGCAGAAAAACGAAGATGGATATGAGCAGCCTATTGAATTTTTTAGCCAAGTGCTCCATGATGCAGAACTGAAATACAATATATTAGAAAAGTAGGCATATGCCCTGGTGAAGTCCCTCAAAGCCTTTAGAACGTATGTTTTGCAGTCTCACATTACTGCATATGTCCCTACAGCAGCTATCAAAGACATTCTCATTCAGGGAGATAGTGAAGGAAAAAGAGGGAGGTGGATTGCAAAGATACAAGAATATTATTTGGAAATCCGTCCTACTAAGCTGATCAAAGGACAGGGGCTTGCAAAAATTTTATCTGAATCGAACTATCAAGCTCTGGACATAAATTTGTCCATGATAGCAAATGAAGAGTCTGGGAAAGAAAAAGAGCAGCAAGGACTAGAGCTGACTACTCAGAAAGTACACATAAGGTATCTCACTAGTCCATGGTATAAAGAAACAGTAGAATATCTTCTGACACTCAGTTGTCCTCTCAGCTGTGATAAATCAAAATACAGGGCACTAAGATTGAAGTCATAAAAGTATATAGTTGCCAGTGGCCAATTATATTGGAGAGATCCTTCAGGCATACTACTATTGTGCCTCACAGAGGATGAAGTAGAAATTATAATGATGGAATTTCATGAAGGAATCTGTGGAGGACATTATAGCTGGAGGGCTACAACTCAAAAATCCTAAAGGCCGGTTTCTACTGGCCAAAATTATTTGGAGATGTTTTTACTTGGGTTAGAGCATGTGATAAGTGTCAAAAATTTGCTGAAAAGCAAAAGTTGGCAGCTCTGCCTCTGATTCTTGTTCATGTTAATGAACCATTTCAACAATGGGGAATAGATTTTATAGGTGAAATTCACCCACCCTCAAGAAGACAACATAAATAGATATTGACAGCCACATATTACTTTACAAAATGGGTGGAAGCCATACCTGCAAGGAATGCTACAGATACTGTGATAATCAAGTTCATGGAGGAAAATATCATATCTAGGTTTGGCTGTCCTGCTAAAATAGTGACTGATAATGCACAGGCCTTCAAGTCTGCAAAATTTGTGAATTTCTGCCAGCAGTATAATATTACATTGAATCACTCCATAGCTTACTACCCACAGGGGAATGGCTTGGCAGAATCTTCCAACAAAACTCTGGTGAGGGCATTAAAGAAGACTATCAATGAGAATCAGAAGAATTGGGATTCTCAATTGAAATTTTATCTATGGGCTAATAGAATCACCAGCAAGAGAGCAACTGGGAAATCTCCATTTGAGTTGGTATACGGACGAGCAGCAGTGTTTCCTGTGCAGCTGGCCTTACCAGTGGCATGCTTTATGCAAGAAAGTGAGGAAGAATCGAATGATATGGTCAGGAGAATCAATCAATTGGTAGAATTAGAGGAAACACGGGATCAAGTGAATCAAAGACTAACTAAATATCAGGAAAAAATGAAAAACATTTTCGATCAGCATGCAAAAGATAGGAAATTGCAGATTGGAGATCTAGTGCTCAGATGGGATATCCAGAGGGCTGAAAAAGGAAAGCATGGAAAATTCGACCCCCTCTAGTTTGGTCCCTTCAAAATTGTGGAACAGGGAAATAATAACACTTTTATGTTGGAGAATTTATGGGGTGATTTGTTAGATGCCCCTGTAAATGGTCAATTTCCTAAACCATACTTCCAATTCTAATTCAGGCATGGATTGCCTAATGTACCATATTGTAGATAAGTTTTGCTCCAGTTTTGGTTTAATCTAGGTGGACGTGCTGATAAATTATGGAGTGAAGTACTGAGGGGCTGAAGAACAGGATTTACAAAAATGATAAACAGGAGGTCTGCGAAGTTCTCGACACGTCCAGGAATGAACGTGCCATCCCCAGATGGAGCCGATGTTGACTATATTAGCCCCTCCATTCAAGTTTCTGGCTTTCAGTCCCGTTTGAATCTGTTTAAAATCTCTTTTGTGGCCTAAGACCTTCATATCCTACCTATCGTTACCCTTCCCACCCATGAAATACATTAGAAAAAGGCTAAAATCTGCACTTAAAGATATATCGGGCCTAGCCCCTTCAGTCTCATCCCCCTTTATTTTATTCCCCATACGACTCGGGTGCTAGACCAAGTGCCAGACTGAAAGGCGCTTAGCATGAGAGGCTACTCGGGCACACCCCTAGCCGTCCGATCAAAAGTAAATCAACGGTCCGTGAAAACGACTTGCCATGGTGGTCCCCGCTACTGCGTTCATTGCTCAAAAACCGACCTGTTTCCATCGCACAAATTTTCGGCGACAGGGCAGGTATTCTCCAAATCCCAACGATTCCATTCAGCAGATGCCACGTGTCCCAGGTCACTGTTCGAATACCACCGCTCATCGCGCATTATCATCCGGATAAAGACGTGCAGCAAAATATACGTGAGATGTTCGATTTGAAAGGCATCATCCAATGGTCGTCACGCTGTGAAGATGTGCATGTGTTAAGCCCAGTGTACAATGTCCTGGGCCCGCCTTTCCATCGGTCTCTAATACATTATTAACCGTTGATCCTGTTTGCGGATCGTATGGTGCGTAATCATTTACAAGCTCCACTCGGTTGACCAAGTCCGCCTCCATGTCATCCTTTCCATACAATATGTCAGTACGTTCACCCACCAATAATCTACGTGTCCGTCATATTCTCCTCGGCCCTTTATGTGCTCTATTCTTGAGTCGATTATAATGTTCACGTTAAAAACCCTCACTCTTCGACCCATCATTGTTGCGCCGAGTTTTTCACCACCACCCTGTTTTGTTCCGCCATTCCACTCGCCTACACAATCATCTCCATTCAACCCTGCTTACGTCCATCATCTCTCGTGTCTTTGTTTTTATTTAACAAGTTTGTGAGTTTTGTAGGTTTATAGCGGTGGAGAACGACCATAATTCGCGACCTCCATTATAGAAGCCGATCGTCGCTTCGAAGGACAATTCTTTAGAGGCAAGTTTAGGAAGAAAAGCTTGGGAGGTCTGTTGAGACATGAAATTTATTTAAGAAGTAGGGGGTCAAGATCTATCAAACCCTCTCGGAGCCATCCGAAACACGAATTGAGTAGATGGAGATATTAATGGAGCGACGAAGAAATACCAATGAAAAATCAAGGAATTCGGGGCCAAACATTGAAGATTTTAAATTCAAATTCAAAGTTAGAAGACAGAGGGTACCATGCACAAGAGAACTAAACCCTCCAGGTTTTATTGCAGTAAATATATCTTTCTGGGAAAGGACAGAATGTTGGTGTGATTTTGCTTTTTGCTGTGCCCCTGAATAGATTTTCCACCCAGTGCATTTACTTCATGAAGCCAGCTACAGAGTACCCATAGCATAGCATATAATTGAGCAGTAGGGGCGCAAATGTTTCCGCCATTTTGTTTTAATGAAACAATCAAATGTTTTCACCTACTTCTTTAATTAGTTTTTCTTCTTCTTCCTCTATAAAAACCCAGAAGAAACACATTGTAGAGGTTCCAGATTTTTATCATAAAATTGTGCAATGAAAGGAATTTTTTGTATACATCTTGTAAAGTTTCTGTGTGAAGGCTCAGAGCCCGTAGGCTCTCAGTGAGGAGGAGTTCTATCTGTAATGAGGATTCTGGTCTTTGGTATTTCACAGTATGTAACTTTATCTTATGTGTTTAATATAACATTTCATTTCATCCACTTTCTTGTATCATGTTTTGGAATGCGAGTGGCTCACTGGTTTGGTAAGGATTCATCCTAGTTGATGCCCATACTTAAATCAGTCAAGCGCTTTAAATATGGCTCATGCATGATATAGTGTTCCATATTCATCTCAACCATCTTTCTTCTATATTAGTTGCTTTGGGAGGGTGCTTTTAAAACGCCATTGTCATGTATGGATTCTTAAATTGATAAGCCCATATATGGTTCTGTTGTGTATCTGGGTACCATCCCAATGTTGACTAGTATCTTCTTAACTTTTCTTTCACCACATTCACTTTCTGATATTTGATTTATGTGACATATTACTTGAATCGGCCCTCTTTGCAGTAAATTGTCTCTTAACTGTCTGATGCTTTTCTATTAGAGCTTTGCATTGTGCCTCTGCAACATTTCTTTCCCTGTGACAGTTTCTGTGATTTCCGGTTCCATTTAAATCGATTTCCTTGTTTTACAAGAGATAGCAGGAGAGTTTTGGATTGACACCCAAGTTATATGATACACTCCTTGCTATGATAAGATGTCCTAGGCATTGTTCTATGGAAACTCTAGGCTATCTCTAGGAGCGACAATATCTGTCGACAACATATTTCTAGCGCCGTTGCCGGGGATCAAAGTTAAGAAAATCATTATCCCTGGGCCTCGACAATCTTTATTCACTCTCTAATCAGGTGAGCACAGAGAGTTGAAGAGTTGTATATCTCTCACCTTGGCGACTCCACACTGTTTTTTATTTGATAAATCTATTTGTAGTCCTGGCTCCTAGTAAGCCACATTTGAGGTCAGATACATCTCAGCCAAAGACACCTTCAGTGTCTGACCCAGAGAAGATTATACATAAAAGAAGTTGGAAAGAAAAGAAATCAGCCCGTGCTGAAAGCCCTGATTTTTTCGAAGAAGATTATCCACCTTCTTCTTCTCAAGAAGTTCAAGTAGTAAATCCCGACTCCGCTGAAGAAAACCTTGAATACTACTCAGATAGTCCACCCAGGGGCAGTGCCAGAATTAAAGATAATCTTTACCCTACTCCTGAGGCCGAGGAGGTCAAGGAGGTCACAGAAGTAGCTGCTGTTAACCGTGAACTATTCCCATCTACACCTCAGCCTGCGGTGCAGTATATTCCTATTGTTATCCATACTCCACTCCCGCCTCCTCCTCTTCCTCCATTTGTACATCAGATTGTTGCACAACCCCCACCTCCTCCAATGGCAAATGTTCCAGCCTTTTTATTGAATAAATATGCTCCCCTGGCACTACCCCAAGTGTTAAATGATATGCCCCAAGATTATTTAAAGATATTTCCCAGATTCACTGGGGAAAATGAAATTGATGCTCAAAAACATCTTGAGACTTTCTGCTCTTTTGCAGAGAACTTTAATGTTGAACATCTAGATGTGGTCTTAAGACTTTTTGTGCAATCCCTGGACGGTGAAGCCAGAAAATGGTTCAAAACATTAGGAAACCGTTCCGTAACCACCTGGGATGATATGGAAAATACTTTTCTCAGGAAGTGGGGAGAAAAGAAGGATCATGGACAGTGTCTTACTGGGTTCAATACGCTCAAGAAGAAACATAATGAAGGGGTGTCAGAATTTATCAAGAGATTCAATAAGTTATATCTAAACCTCCCTGCAGATATGAAGCCTCATCAGAATGCTGCCAAAGTTGTTTTCATAGCAGCCTTTGACTCAGATTTTGGTTTCTCTCTGAGAGAAATAAAGCCTGCCACCCTAGATGATGCTCAGTCAGATGCTCTTGAGTTAGAAGCTAATTTTTCCTCCACTGGAAAATCAAAAGGAAAGGCTGAACAGGATGTTAGAAGAAGGGGTAAAGAGGAAGTATCTACTTCCAATCAGGACAAAGATTCAGATAAAATGGGGGAAATAAGAAAAATGATTAAGAAGATGGTTAAGCTCGAATTGGAGGCCAAAAATTCAGCCCCTAAGAATTTTTATAATGCCCCAAATAAAGGATACAATCCTCAGTATAGAAAGCCACCCCTGCAAATATTGCCAAGGGAAGCAAAGGAGCAACAAGATCAGGTACCCCACCCATTGTACCTATAAGGTCCAGTAGATGACTCCACTGAAGACGCTGCCTATGAGCTAGAAGATTCAAATCTTGCCTTTTCAAATAATGATGAAATAGAATGCCCTTTGCAAGAAGAAGAAGAAGCAGAGATTGATCATTATTGCAAGCAGTTTAATGATTTCATGCAAGCACATTTCAAAAGAAAATATGATCTCAGATCTTCAAGGAAGAGGACTCGGACTCAAGATAAAGAAGAAGAGTCATCCCGGAAGGAGGCACCTCCTCAGAAGGAGTCAGCAGTGAAGAAAGCCACAAACAAAGGTAAGAGTCCTCTAAACAAACCCTTGCAGTCTGATGATCAAATTCCTTCTTCCTAAAAAATAATCAGTCCTCCTAATGTTGAGTCTGTGTCAAAAGAAGTCAAGTCCTCAGCTGAAAATAAAGATTCAAAAGAAGTTGTAATAGAAAAGTCCCCTTCTGTTTTCAATTTGCAAAAAGAACTTGAGAAAATCAAAATCCCAGTCCCCTTGACTGAACTGCTGAAACAACCTGCATATCAATCTCAAGTTACTTCTTTTATGTTCCCTCCTGAAGCACCAATTATTCCAGATAGCTTAAATCTTCAAGAAGAAAGACCCATGGTAGTCTTTGGCCCACATGTAGAGGAGATAGATCCCTCTACTCCTCCGTTCTAAGTGTCTCTAGTGATTCATGACCTGCTGTTACACAACTGCATGTTAGACTCTGGGGCTTCCCATAATCTTATGCCTCTGTCTGTCATGGAACAACTAGGTTTACAAATCACACGTCCATATAAAGATCTATATTCATTTGATTCCAAAAGAGTTAAATGCTTGGGGATGATTAAATATTTAGTGGTCAATCTGGCCCAAATTCCAGCAAAAAGTGTAGTAATGGACATTGTGGTGGCTGACATCCCAGCTCGCTTTGGCATGTTGTTTTCAAGGTCCTGGGGAAAAAAAATTGGCGGGTCACTCAATATGGATTTAACCTATGCAACTATCCCTGTTTTTGGTGGCCAAGAGAGGAGGTTATACAGAGAAACCAGATTTGTCAAGACGGTGACTAAGGCCGACAGCTCAGAGAATTCACCAGTCTACAGCAAGGAAGGAGATTTCTCATGTTTGATGTTAGAAGAAGATCAAAATTATGCTCATGAACCTTCATTCTGTCAAATCAAGACTGAGCAGCCTTTAGAAGACCATGAACCAGGAGTATGGACTCTACATTTTGATGGAGAAAATTCAAGAGAAGGTAATGGGGCTGGAGTATTATTAATTTCTCCTACAGGAAAATGGGTGCCACTGTCTTTTAAATTGGAATATGAAGCTACCAATAATGTAGTTGAATATGAAGCACTGTTGTTAGGACTACAGACAGCCAAGAGCATGGGTATCCAGAGTTTAAAAGTTCTGGGAGATTCTGAGCTGGTGGTCAGGCAAGTCAGAAATCAGTGTCAAACCAAACACCCTCGGCTGAGAGCTTATAGAAATGAAGTATGGGACATGGTGGAGAATTTTTTCTCAGCATTCAATATCCAGTTCATGCCCCGAGAACAGAATAGAATGGCAAATTCTCTTGCTGTGGCTGCTAGTACTTTTCGTCTGCCCCAGAACCCTCTCTTCAGGTATGAAGTTGAGGTACGTTATAGACCATCAATCCCAGATAATATTAAGCATTGGCAGGTATTTGAAGATGAAGAACATATGAAGAGATTCCTAGAAATAGTAGGAGAATTCTCTAATATGGAGATTGATGAGTGTGAAGATGAGGAGTCTGAAAACAATTCAGAGGGTAATTGGGAGGAGAAAATGGCAGGTAGTAGAGTGCTGCAATTAAAGGGAAATGTTATACCTAGAGCACTAGTACCTCTAGAAAGATATTTGACAAAAATGATGTTCCATTGCGGCCTAGTAAAGTAGTAGAAGAAGATCAGGTAGAAGACCTGAATTTGGGTACTGATGCTGACCCCAAAATTGTAAAACTATCCAAGAAGGTCCCAGAGGAATACAAGAAGAAATACCTGAAATTATTCCAGTCTTATAAAGATGTATTTGCATGGTCTTATCAGGACCTGAAGACTTTTGATATCAGTATTATGCAACACAAAATTCCTCTGAAGAAAGATGCAAAACCTTATAAGCAGAAGCTCAGACAGATAAACCCTTTGCTGCTTCATTCTATTGAAAAAGAAATCAAGAAGCTGCTAAAGGCCAAAATAATTGTGCCACTGAGGTACTCTGAATGGGTGGAAAATCTGGTCCCTGTTCGAAAGAAGAACGGAGAAATAAGGCTATGTGTGGATTTCAGAAAATTTAAATAGAGCATCCTTAAAGGACAATTATCCACTGCCCAAGATGGATCATATCCTGCAGAAAGTGGTTGGAGCTTCCAAGATGTCAATGATGGATGGATTCTCCGGTTATAATTAGGTGGTTGTATTTCCAGAAGATTAGAAGAAGACTGCATTCACCACACCATGGGGAACATTCATGTATGCCAGGATGCCTTTTGGGCTGATTAACGCAGGGGCCACTTTTCAAAGGGCTATGGACATTGCTTTTGTCGGCGAGCAGGATAAATTTCTGGTGGTGTACCTTGATGATATAACAGTGTTTTCAAAAAATGACAATGAGCACATTGAGCATTTACGAAGAACTTTTGAAAAATGCAGAAGGTATGGCATTTCTCTCAATCCACAAAAGTCTCTATTTGCATTAGAGGAAGGCAAGCTTTTAGGGCACATTGTGACTAAAGATGGGGTGAGGATAGATCCTAAAAGAGTAGAAGTTATAAATGGTATTCCTCTCCCCAGGAATAAGAAAGAAGTACAGGTATTTCTTGGGCATATAAATTTTTTGAGAAGGTTTATTCCTAACTATGCTGAGATAGTTAGGCATATAACAGATATGTTAAAGAAGAATAATGAGGTGAAATGGTCACAAGAATCGCGGGAGGCCTTTGCTAGAATTAAAGCCGCAT
This sequence comes from Pinus albicaulis, assembly GCA_034641835.2. NCBI lineage: Eukaryota > Viridiplantae > Streptophyta > Pinopsida > Pinales > Pinaceae > Pinus > Pinus albicaulis. Next base: position 371,930,272 of record CM076571.1, on the reverse strand, counting down.
TTGCTGAAGCCCCTGTGTTGGCTGGACCTGATTATACAAAACCATTTATGATCTTTTCATTTGCTTCACCCCATGCAATAGCTGGAGTTTTGTTGCAGAAAAACGAAGATGGATATGAGCAGCCTATTGCCTTTTTCAACCAAGTGCTCCACGATGCAGAACTGAAATACAATATATTAGAAAAGCAGGCATATGCCCTAGTAAAGTCCCTCAAAGCCTTTAGAATGTATATTTTGCAGGCTCACATTACTGCATATGTCCCTACAGCAGCTGTCAAGGACATTCTCATTCAGGGAGATAGTGATGGAAAAAGAGGGAGGTGGATTGCAAAAATACAGTGATATGATTTGGACATTAAACCTACTAAGTTGATTAAAGGGCAGGGGCTAGCCAAAATTTTGTCTGAATTAAATTATCAGGCTTTAGGCATAAATTTGTCCTTGATAACAAATGAAGAGTCTGGGAAAGAAAAAGAGCAGCAAGGACTGGAGCTGACTACTCAGAAAGTACACATAAGGTATCTCACTAGTCCATGGTATAAAGAAACAGTAGAATATCTTCTGACACTCAGTTTTCCTCTCAGCTGTGATAAATCAAAATACAGGGCATTAAGATTGAAGTCACAAAAGTATATAGTTGCCAATGGCCAATTATATTGGAGAGATCCTTCAGGCATACTACTATTATGCCTCACAGAGGATGAAGTAGAAAGTATAATGATGGAATTTCATGAAGGAATCTATGTAGGACATTATAGCTGGAGGGCTACAGCTCATAAAATCCTGAAGGCCGGTTTCTACTGGCCAAAATTATTTGGAGATGTTTTTACTCGGGTTAGAGCATGTGATAAGTGTCAAAAATTTGCTGAAAAGCAAAAGTTGGCAGCTCTGCCTCTGATTCCTGTTCATGTTAATGAACCATTTCAACAATGGGGAATAGATTTTATAGGTGAAATTCACCCACCCTCAAGCGGACAACATAAATGGATATTGACAGCCACAGATTATTTTACAAAATGGGTGGAAGCCATACCTGCAAGAAATGCTACAGATACTGTAATAATCAAATTTATGGAGGAAAACATCATAGCTAGGTTTGGTTGTCCTGCTAGAATAGTGACTGATAACGCACAGGCCTTCAAGTCTGCAAAATTTGTAAATTTCTGCCAACAGTATAATATCACTCTGAATCACTCTACAGCTTACTATCCACAGGGGAATGGCTTGGCAGAGTCTTCTAATAAAAATCTGGTGAGGGCTTTAAAGAAGACTATTAATGAGAATCAGAAGAATTGGGATTCTCAATTGAAATTTTCTCTATGGGCTAACAGAATCACCAGCAAGAGAGCAACTGGGAAATCTCCATATGAGTTGGTATACGGAAGAGAAGCAGTTTTTCCTGTGCAGCTGGCCTTGCCAGTGGCACGCTTTATGCAAGAAAGTCAGGAAGAACCGGATGATATGGTCAGGAGAATCAATCAATTAGTAGAATTAGAGGAAACACAGGATCAAGTGAATCATAGACTAACTAAATATCAGGAAAAAATGAAAAACATTTTCGATCAGCATGCAAAAGACAGGAAGCTACAGGTTGGTGATTTGGTGCTCAGATGGGATGTCCGAAGGGCTGAAAAAGGAAAACATGGTAAGTTTGACCCACTCTGGTTTGGCCATTCAAAATTGTGGAACAGGGAAATAATAACACTTTTGTGTTGGGGAATTTACAGGGCGACTTACTAGATGCCCCTGTAAACAGACAATTTTTAAAGCCCTACTTCCGATTCTGATTCAGGTAGGGAGTGCCTGTTGTACCATAATTGTATATAAGTTTTGTTCAGTTCTGGTTTCAATAAGGGATGCGTGCTGACGAATTGTGAGGAGAAATGCAGCGGGGCTGAATAGCGTAGTTAGCAGAAAGATGAACAGGCAGTCTACAAGTCCTCGACACGTCCAGGTATGAACGTGCCGTCCCCAGATGGAGCTGATGTTGACCATGTCAGCCCCCTTTAATATTTTGGATATTAACCCTGCTTAAACCTTTCAAGATTTTCTACCGTGGCCTAAGAAACCCTTTTTCTGCTTACCGTTGCCCTCCTCCGCATCCAAATTTCATAATAGAAGGCCGAAAGACTCGCTTTTGAAATATTTAAATCCAAGCCCCTTTCGTCCTAGCCTCCTACAGCTAGTCTTTCACGTGACCCGAGCGCTAAACCCTGTGCCAGACCAAAAGGAGCTTATCGTTTAAAGCTATCGGGCCCGCTCCGGACCGTTGGATCGAAACACAAATCAATGGCCCAGAATCTCCTTTGCTTTGGTGGTCCCCGCGCTCGCACCCACTCAGAAACCGGCATGTTTATTTCGCACCACCTTTGCTGGGCAGGTGGTATTCCGTAAATCGCAGCGATTCCATACGTCGCTTGCGATGCGTCCCAGGCCACTGTTCCAATACCACCGCTCATCGCGCATTATCATCCGGATAAAGACGCGCAGCGAAATCAACGTGAGTCGTTCGATTTGTGAGCCATCATCCGACGGTCGTCACGCTGTGAAGATGCGCATGTGTTAAACCCAGTATACAGTGTCCTGGGGCCCGCCTTCCCATCGGTCCCCAAAGCATTGGTAGTCGTTGATCTGGTTTCAAGATCGGATGGCCCGGAATCGTTCACACATCCCGCTGATTGACCAAGTCCGCCTCCACGTCGTCCCTTCCGCTTAGCTTGTTGTACGTCCACGTGTCATTTGCGTTCGCCTCCACCATTCATATACTCCATTTATGTGTCATATTTCAGTGTCTAAGTCACGTATCTCCGACTCGTCCATTTATCGCTGTTCCACTGTGTATCCCTTTTCCACCCTTCGTTCCTCCATTATTTATCTGCATTTTTCACCACCCTGCATTTCCTCATCATTTCTCCCAGTCTACATCACCATTCCATGATCACGATCGCATTCACCACCATTGTGTCAGGTTTTATTTAATATGTTTGTGGGTTTTGCAGGATTATAGTGAAGAAGAAGAGCTATCACAATTCGAGGCATCCATTGCTGAGGTGAAAGACGCGTTGCAAAACTGGGTGTTCAAGTACCATGTTCATGAAGAAGATCCCGGGTAGTTGCCGTGACATGGCTTGCATTAAAGAAGCCATGATAAAATTCTACCAAACCCTCTAGAGAAATTTAAAACATAGATTTTCCACAGACGGGGTTATTAATCCTACGGCAAAAAGTATCAGTCAGAGAGCAAAGGATTCAACGTCTGGAGCTGAAGATTTTAAATAGCAATACCACATTCAGAAAGCAAAGAGTACAAGCGCATAAAAATCATATCCTCCAGGTTTTACTTCAACAGATTTTTCTCTCAGGAAAGTACAGAGTGTTACATATTTTATTCTTCATACCTTATTCCTAAAGAGATCTTCTACCCAGTGCATTTACTTCATGGAGCTGGCCGCAGAGTACATGTAATATTTCATGGCCGTCAAATAGTATGGGCGCGAAATGTTTCCGCCATTTTGTTTTAATGAAACAATCAAATGTTTTCACCTACTTCTTTTATTAGTTTTTCTTCTTCTTCCTCTATAAAAACCCAGAAGAAACACATTGTAGAGGTTCCATATTTTTATCAGAAAATTGTGCAGTGAAAGGCATTTTTTGTATACATCTTGTAAAGTTTCTGTGTGAAGGCTCAGAGCCCGTAGGGTCTCAGTGAGGAGGAGTTCTATCTGTAATGAGGATTCTGGTCTTTGGTATTTCACAGTATGTAACTTTCTATTATGTGTTTAATATAACATTTCATTTCATCCACTTTCTTGTATCATGTTTTGGAATGCGAGTGGCTCACTGGTTTGGTAAGGATTCATCCTAGTTGATGCCCATACTTAAATCAGTCAAGCGCTTTAAATATGGCTCATGCATGATATAGTGTTCCATATTCATCTCAACCATCTTTCTTCTATATTAGCTGCTTTGGGAGGGTGCTTTTAAAACGCCATTGTCATATATGGATTCTTAAATTGATAAGCCCATATATGGTTCTGTTGTGTATCTGGGTACCAGCCCAATGTTGACTAGTATCTTCTTTACTTTTCTTTCACCGCATTCACTTTCTGATATTTGATTTTTGTGACATATTACTTGAATCGGCCCTCTTTGCAGTAAATTGTCTCTTAACCGTCTGACGCTTTTCTATTAGAGCTTTGCATTGTGCCTCTGCAACATTGTTTTCCCTATGACAGTTTATGTGATTTCCGGTTCCATTTAAATCGATTTCCTTGTTTTACAAGAGATAGCAGGAGAGTTTTTGATTGACACCCAAGTTATATGATAACTTCGAGAAGAGATAAGATCTTAGGCATAACTGGCCCATGAAACCTCAGGCCTTTTCTAGAGCCACACAATATCCTCTTTGATAACAAGTGAACAAATGCACCAAGTGAACAAATGTGTAGTTTTCTGCAAAATCAATCACTGACAAAATGGTCCCTGGTGGAAAAACTTCACGAGATTTTTTGAATTGCAAGTCTTGCCATCGAGCTCTATGGGAATGCTTGGTGTATTTGTAAATTTCTGCCTCAAACTTTCTCAAAAGTCTATCAAAAAAATTTCGTCTTCTCGTAATTCAATTCTTTTAACACTATTTGCACCTTGAATCGATGTATGAATATATTCATATCTCTTCCATTTCACTTTCATGTTGGACAATGATTGATCATTTATATTAGTACGATATTTGTTTTGAAATTTAGTCAAATTTCCACAATCATCGCATTTTTTATCACCAACACATTTCTTTCCATAATGTTCTACCAAAATCAATGAATGTGTCATAATATAACTCAAATTCCACATGATAACGGCAACAACAAGTGTCACGTACGGTGATAGGTTTTACATACCATGGTTTTTGTTGAACAAAAGCACTGATTGAAACATGAATTTCACGATTCTCTTCTTTGAACTTGTTGAATAACTCTATCTGAGTGGTTTCCAAGAAATATATTTCATGTTCTTCGTATTGATTTCGTGCTATTCTTCTTCGCATCACATGCTTTGCAGTTGGCGAAGCACGCGAAATGTTCTTCCAATATTCATATATTATTTTTTAAACATTTTCTCCAAGTCTATCTTTGTATGGTTGCCTACAAATAGCTCTCCAACAAGCAAGTTCATCATTTACATCTATTTGCAGCCGAAATTTTCGATGTTTGTGAAAAGTTTTTCGTGAGGTTCCTAATGCTCGTGCCATAGATGTTACCAAACGATTCTTTTTAGTACTTGATGAAACCACTGCCATATGTATTCCTCTACGTACAATTGAAACATTTTTCTGTCTAGATCTCCTAATTGAATTTATAGCACTACTTATATTTTGTATCACATTTTTCTTCATTTTTTTTATCTTTGGTTGATTTTCAAATACCCAGTAGTGTCGTAGCTTTTTTAATTTCCTTAATGATAGGAGACCTTTCAACATTTGAGCTTGAACTGTCACCTGCTCCTTTATGAAATACATTTCAAAAATGCGGTTAACATGACATCATATATAATGGTCAAGTTTTTTATCTCCATATATGTGAGTGTCAACATTTTCCAACATCTCATCATCAACACTGATTTCATCTGTATATATTCAAATAAATAGTACATAATAAGTTTACATATTCAATAAATAACTAAATTAATAAATATATGTATAATTTCAATAATACGTGTATGTGTTCAATATATATATATATATATATATATATATATATATATACATACCTTGTGATTCAATTTCTTCACTTGAATTTTTTTCAATATTTTCACCATCTTTAATCATTGGTTCAATATCTCTTTCACTTTATTTTTCAAAATTTTGTATCTCATCATCAATGTTTTGAGGAATATCTCTCTTTGTTTACATTGCAAAATATTTTTCAAATTAGTTCATCAAATAAAAATTAAGCTTCACATTTTACAGTAGGAAAATTTTAAATATATCACTAGATCATAATATTTACATTTACATACCTACTTCAATTTCTAGTTGAGGTTGATTTTCCCCTTCAATATTTGAGAGTGCTTCTATCTTTCTTTTGCGAGATTGTCTCGTCTCTTCTCTACGTTCCTTAGGGTCTCTTTTTTTATCATATTTTCTCGCACAATTCCTTCGATTTCCCATGATAATAGAGTATGAAATTCAAAAAATTTCCTTCAAAAATCTAGACAATAACTCAATTAGAAAAAGCATCACAAAATATTTAATTTAAAAAAAAACTCATTTTAAAAATTTTGTAAAAAATACATACTCCAATCCAAAACAATTACTTTTAAAAAGCCGAGAAAAAAATGTCTTATAAAAATGAAATGAAGCTCAAAAGATTTACTTCAACTCAAAACACATACTCTAAAAAAATGTCACTTCAAAAAATGCCTCCAACTTAAAAAAAAAACATCACTTTAAAAAATACTTCAAAAAATACTTTCAGAAAATGTCTTTTCGAAATTAAGCCCAAATCCATACTTTCAAAAAAAATGAAGCACAAAAAATAATCCAAAAAAATGCTTTACATACCTCCAAGAAATGTCCTTTGAATGTACGTCCAAAAAAATTCCTTAAACCCAAAACAATTCTTTGCAAAATCAGACCGCCTCCAAGAAATGTCCTCCAAGAAAAGTTTTTAAACCCAAAATAATTCTTTGCAAAATTAGACCGCCTCCAAGAATTCGAAATTAAGCCCAAATCTATACTTTAAAAAAATGAAGAACAAAAAACATCCAAAAAAATGTATCACATATCTCCAAGAAATGTCCTTTGAATGTACGTCCAAGAAAATTCCTTAAACCGAAAACAATTTTTTGCAAAATCAGACCGCCTCCAAAAAATGTCTTCTAAGAAAAGTCCTTAAACCCAAAACAATTCTTTGCAAAATTAGACCGCCTCCAAGAAATGTCCTTAAACCCAAATCTCCAAGAAATTTTTTTAAACCCAAACCAAGACCTTTGTAAAATCAAACCAAATGTGCGAAAATTATGAATGATTTCACGGCAATTTATATTGTCGCGAAATGTTTTTTTGGAGGGGCTCTGCGAAATTTTCCGGCCGACGGAAAAGTAGGCAGAAGTTCGGCCGAAATTTGAAAAAAAATCGGTCGAACTATTAAGGCGTGAGACATGACGGCCCGTTTGCGCAAAAAATAGTTCGGCCGAACTTTTTATAAAAGTTTGGCCGAACTAACGCGTCACCAGTTACGCAGATCCAAGCTCTGAATACGTTTATGCAACTTTGGACTGATTAAACTCCATGAAACATTCTGAATTAACTGTCAGAACCAAGACAAGCATTTTTAGAATTGAATCTACTTTCAGGAAATATAACTTTTTATGGAATTTCATAAATATTTACTAATTTTAATTAATTTTGTAATAAAACGAGTGCGAACAATTTCTGAGGGTCATTGTGATTCAGTGAAATCAAAATTCTGTATCTTCCAAAATACATTGTAAAAAAAATTGAAAAAATTATGAGGCATTACATTGGTCCGTCGTCTCTAATGGGTAGCGTTTAGATTTTTAGTTTATAACTTATATGTTAAGAAATTTCTTGTGTCGCGAAACATATTCAAAATATACAGTTTTTTCATATTGGACCAGTTCAAAAAATTCTAGTAATTATAATATGCATCCATTGGCTTTGTAAATATGACGAAACCAAATTAGACTCTGTCTAGATTGTTGTAACACATTTATTTTTTCAAAAACATAAATTTTCAAAGAATACAACATTGCGTATTAACATGACTTCTTATGAATCTTTTGATTGTTAAAAAACACACACTCAAAGAAACATTAAGTTGATATATCAAATGTGCATAAAAAAATTTCAAAAAATAAGTAATAGAAAGCTAACAAAATTTCTGACAACTTTTATTTTTATCGCAAAATGAAATTCTAAACAGAAAATTTGTTATAGTTTGTAGAAAGTTGAAAAACCGAAAAAAAATGCGAGTTTTTTCTTAAAAAAGGAAAAAGTGTAACCCAACTTCACATTTTCACCCAAAACCAAATGTCTAACAATATCACATACAATCACCACTCCTTATATAACCCATGCCAATTATAATCACATGAGAAGGAAAAATCGCATGCACTTGGAAAACCATTACTCTACCAGGGAAAGAAAAGGTAAAACAAGTGTATAATGCAACACATGCCTTGAAGAAAAACATTTTCTCTGCATTGCGAGAAGCCACTAATGAGTTGCTGCCATACTTCCTCCGCTCCCATGGTGAATCTTGTCTCCCACCACCTTCGCATGTTGAGTAGGGAGTGCCACCAAACCATAAGATGCCATTCCTATTATGTATGTCTTACACGTTGCAAGGTAGCCTTCCACATTCCGACCTTTCACGTCTGTTGATGTGGTGGCTAACACCTCATCACTAAGAATGGATTTTATTTTTAATCAAACAAATCAATGGACCCATTTTATAAAAAAACTGAGATCTTGCACTGGTCTACCAACACTAAAATAACTATATAAAATTATCAAATCAAATGGAAAAGACAAGAAAACTCAGTTAGCGTTTTATATAATACTAATGACCCATGACCCATGCCGGTTTACATGCTGTGTAACTCAATCTTTAAGTTTTAGGCTTCCGTCATCGATGTTATTAGGGTGAAAAAGCAGTCACTGGAAGATTCAAGAAACATATATGAGTACCTGTGTATAGTTTTTTTTGTCGATCTAACTGCCACCACTTTGATGCAAACGTGCTTTCAGGTATTTTGAATAAGCTTATGCAATGATTTTCCATCATGTTAAAGAGAGAAAAAGGGAATCCAGAAACTGTTTTTGGTACAACATCCAAGAATTATTACTCCGAAAAACATCCTCTAAATTCGCCACTGCACAGAATTATTTATTTGTCTGCCACTCTTCCTAAAATAATTGGTAAGAAACTTTGTTTTCGGAGCTGTACTAATTTCATCCTCCTCTCCCGTAATTATCTTTAGGGTGTTGGCCGATGCGATAGTTATGAGATGCGCCAAATATATGAGAAGAATGGCACATTATCGGAGAAAAAGAGGAACGAGACTGATAGTGGACAACGTTCACCTGATTCCATTAATTGTGACAAAACATCATTATTGTAGTTCCCCACATCATTCCATTAATTGTGACAAAACATCATTATTGTAGTTCCCCACATGATTCCATTAATTTTGACAAAACATCATTATCCTACCATATAAAATATGGTGCAGACTTTTTATATTAACTGATTATTATGAACCATATTTTGTATTATCATGAGCCAAACTACGGTTTGAATTTGATGTTTCATTGCATGGGTTTGACAATATAGACTTTCCATAATTTTGATTTGGTTTGGTATATTTTTATCCAAGGCTATATGTATATATATGTGTGGGGTAAAAATAGATAGATATTAATTTATAATAAATATTAAAGTATGTATTTCATAATTAAAATTAAAAAAATTCTATAAAAACTAATTAAATTATGATTTAGTTTTAAATTATTATTATTATTAAAAAAAATTATATATATATATAACAAGAAGATTCTTATCTATGAAGTTTTAATATTATTATACTATATAGATTCTTAATTTGTAAATAGAATTTATTACAATATTATGGTTTATTAATATGACATATCTAAAAGGCCATAACTTATTTTATATGACATTTTTATAACTAGCAATTGCACCATCACTAGATGTTGCAAAGGAAACGTCGTAAGATTCTTAGTTGCTAAGCAAGATATCTATAGTGATTTTAGTCAATTTTAGTAAAGGTAGGAGAAGCCATCAGGTTCAGTAGTAATGTTGTCTTTTATTGTAAATTTGATGTACGTTAGGTGTTGTCAATTGAAAAATTTAAAATAATTTATTTGAAGATTATGAAAAATAATTCCCCATAATCATGACACATGTTACGAATATTATGCTTCAAGTCCATAGTGCTTATGAGCTCCTCCACTGTAAAATTCACCTGTAAATACACAATCACATATCTCTGGAATTAATTTAGAAAGCTAGTCATCATTTGCATTGATTAGAGCAGTGTGCACAGGCAACAAGTTTATAGAAAGCAAACTATTTATTTCTCATAAATCTACCATCCATAATTCTGGACAAACACTATGAGTATTCAAAGAATCAAAATTTCCTTCAAAATATGAACATGAATATCACATGGGATTTGTTTAACAGAAAATAAATAGAGTAGTAATACTACCATCTTTGCTCATTTTTCTTATTCACCAAAACTTGAAGCAACCTGAAATTCACCAATGCAAATAATACATAGTGAGTCCAATATCCATGGAATCCACGAAAGTCAAAAATTGAATTTATATATTTAAAAAAAATGACCAATTTTGTAAAATATCCAAGAAGCCCTATTACTCTAGAGTTTAGAGTTTGATCAAAGGAGACCACGGTTACCCAATGAGGTGGTCTGAAAAGTTTCAACTATGGATTGTTCCATACAACCACCTTAAGATATGCAATCTAGATTGTAAGGCTTAGACTTCAAAGCCAATATGAACATGTGGATGTTGCATTAGAAATCAAGATTAACCAATGTTAAAATCAAAAATAAAAATCTAATTTTTTCCATTACACCTGAAGTTGTGTACAATTACACAGTGCTTTCGGAATAGAACCCGAGAGGAAATTAAAGCTGAGGTCAAATATGCTCAATGCTTTAATTTTCCCCACTTCTGGTGGAATTCTTCCGGAGAAATTATTACCCGAGAGATTGAAAGTGCATAATAATGAAAGGTTACCGAGATTTGGTGAGAGACTACCTTCCAATCCCACAGGGAGAAACACTTCTCCTACCCCATGGTAGATGTGCATTACTAAACTTGGAGGACTATTCAATTAACTAAACAGTTACATTCCATGGATTTCTATTGCAACAAAATTTATCTTGGACCTACATCTAGCCACAATATTTACCCATATAAAGGCTCTAGTTATGGTCAAAGAAAATACTCAACTACCAAGTTTGAATTCTAATAATAATCGATAACTCCCTATTAGCACATAAAATTTCAAGAAGCAGTTCACTATCCATAAAAATCAAATACAAATAACAAACTAAGTCCTCAATAGATTAGATTTGAAAGCTTGCCTTGTTCCACTTGGATAAACTCCAAACCAGAGAGTAATAGTAGGCTTATCTATACAATACCTGAAATTTCAATTAAGAACAAATATAGTTTCAATCAAGATAATAGTTTCTCAGATTAACCAGGTGAATTATAATGGTGAAAATCCACATGCTCAAATTTGTTTTTTCCTTCTAAGAAATTGTGTATCTTGATTGAATGCTTAACCCTAGTATTAGTATCTTGAGAAAATAGTATTAGTATTATTTTTAGTAAATTGTTTATGTTGTTAATTTATTTTTTCTTTTCGTTAAACTGTAGATGTTTTGGGTGACCTTTCCACCTATTACTTGTTTTTTATGATGGGAAAAGCATCCACCAGAAACATTCCTACTTTCAATCAAAATGACAGTTTCTCAGATTAACCAGATGAACTCTAATTGTGAAAATCCACATGCTCAAATTTACTGAGTTTAAAGAAATACATAATATTGATAACAAACCTGGTTAATAATTATTGAACTCTCAAGCTGCTTAGACATCTCATGCTAAAAGGCATCTCTCCAATAAGATTATTGTTGGAAAGGTCAAAAATGGTGTTCGTGGCCAACACATATGTGATAATATACTCAAAGCCTTTAATTACAACCCCTAAATCCTCATATAGGGTATTAGCACTAACTTTGGAGCCATCAAGAATTTTAAATCCCTTGAGATTTTCAAGATTGGATGGTATTTTTTCACTGAATTTATTGTTGGATAAATCCAAAACTTGCAACTGGGTCAAATTTGTTATCCATTGAGGAATAGACCCATATAACTTATTATAACCAAGACTTAAAACTCTTAGATCATAAAAAGATGAAAGATAACCAAGAAGCTCACATATTAATCAATTTTTCCTTAAATTCAACAATTGAAGTTGGGTACAAAGAACCAAATATGCAGGTAAGGGCCCATCAAAATTATTAGAAGCAGCTGAAAAAAATTGCATAGAAATTGGAAATGTTATATCGAGAGTACCACTGAATTTGCTCTTGGACACCTTTAACCTTTGTAACTCAATGCATCTATTTAAATTTGGTTTGATTGTACATGAAAATGAATTGTTTGTTAATACCAAATCCATGAGAGAACTGTAGTTGCCTATATATTCTAGAATATTTCCATTCTGTTGATTGTCAGACAAATCTAACTGTTGTAGTGATACACATTCTCCCACACTGCTGGGAATTGTACCTATGAGATTGTTATGCTGTAGAAAAATGGATTCAAGCTTGCTCAAATTGCAAATTCCCTCATGTATGTTACCCGTTATTGTGTTGTTACCGAGATTTAAAAAGTTCAACTTACTCAATTTTGTAATGCTTTCAGGTATGCCACCGATTAGCATATTGTGACCAAAATTCAAAATGCTCAACTAGGTCAAATTTCCAGTCACTTGAGGTATTTCCCCTATTAAATTGTTCCCATTCAAGTGAATCTTTTCAAGCTTACTTAAATTTCCAATTCCATTAGAGATGCCACCAGAAAGATCATTCCTAGAAAGATCTAAGTACGTCAATTGTTTTTGATTGACTATGGCTTCTGGTATTTCACCTATCAGACTATTGTCTCCCAAACATAGGAGCGAAAGAACCAGAAGCTGGCATATAGTCTTCGGGATGGATCCCTGAATTTTTTATATTTTAAATCCAACCATTCAAGTTTAATTCAATTTCCTATTTTAGATGGGATCACACCTGAAATATTACCCAGTCCATAAATACACAGTTGAACAAGCTCCCTGAACTTTCCTAATTGTGGTGGTATTTTTCTTGACCATTTTTTGTCCCTCGGAAATAAAATATGGAGAGAAGAGTAGTTTCCCAAATATGGAGGAATGGTACCCTCCAACATGTTGGATACCAGATCTAATTTGTACAAGTTTTGCAGCAAGCCCAATCCAAGGGGAACTGGACCTGTCAAATGGTTGTATCCAATGTTCAACTCTTGGAGAGACGTGCAGTTGCTCAGAGAAGTTGGGATACTTCCAAAAATATTATTGTTGTACAGACCTACATAATACAACTTGACTAAATGACCGATTTCTGTTGGTATGGTCCATTTCATTTTGCTCTGTGTAAGATTGATCACCTGAAGTTGTGTACAATTACATAGTGCTTTTGGAATAGAACTCGAGAGAAAATTAAAGTTGAGGTAAAATATGCTCTTTGCTTTAAGTTTCCCCACTTCCGGTGGAATTATTCTTGAGAAATTATTACTACAGAGATTGAAAGTGCATAATAATGAAAGGTTACCGAGAGTTGGTGAGAGACTACCTTCCAATCCCATGGGGAGAAACACTTCTCCTGCCCCATGGTAGATGTGCATTACTAAACTTGGAGGACTATTCAATTAACTAAACTGTTACATTCCATGGATTTCTATTGTAACAAAATTTATTTTGGACCTACATCTCGCCAAAATATTTACCCATATAAAGGCTCTGGTTGTGGTCAAAGAAAATATTCAACTACCAAGTTTGAATTCTAATAATAATCGATAACTCCCTATTAGCACATAAAATTTCAAGAAGCAGTTCACTGTCCATAAAACTCAAATACAAATAACAAACTAAGTCCTTAATAGATTAGATTTGAAAGCTTGCCTTGTTCCACTTGGATAAACTCATTTCCATTAATTAGAGAAGTGTGCACAGGAAACAAGTTTATAGAAAGCAAACTACTTATTTCTGATAAATCTACCATCCATAATTCTGGACAAACACTATTAGTATTCAAAGAATCAAATTTTCCTTTAAAATATGAACATGAACATCACATTGGATTTGTTTAACAGAAAATAAATAGAGTAGTAATATTACCATCTTTGATGATTTTTCTTATTCACCAAAACATGAAGCAGCCTGGAATTAACCAATGCAAATAAAACATAGTGAGTCCAATAGCAGCCCCTACCTCCATTGTCAGACTGGGGACAACTACCTTAACCTATGATGCTTCTGCTTCTCCCATCATCATCATAATAACAACCAAGAGGGCTATAGAAGTGTATTTTCCTGCACCTGCCATTCTTTCTCGCACTCACAAGAAACCGGCTCTTGCTAGTAGATACTGAAATGTTAAAACGCCAAGCACAGTCCCTGCCAAAAAAATGTAAAAATCAGAAAGAGAAGAACACTCCAAATGTGAAGCAGTAAACTTCTTCTCTGAGATTTGAACCCTTATACAAAAGGACCGATAGATACTCTGCCTCCAGTCCAAAAAAGAATATAAAATACTCTACCTCCAATCTATAAAATAATATAAAAGAATAATATGACATAAATCAGAACTATATATATGAAGAAAATAGTAACCGCCTCTAAAAGGCATCAGAAAAATGGATCTGAGAACAACCCCAAGACATCTTAGTAAAATCGATATGCCAAAAAGGGAATGAAGGAAGTGGTGAAGGCGGAAAATAGGGAAGGAAGGGAGGCAGGCATTGAAGCAACCCTTGCCTCCATTGTCGAACTGGGGGCAACTACCTTAACCTCTGATGCTTCTGTTGCTCCCATCATCATCATAATAACAACCAAGAGGGCCGCAGATGCATATTTTCTTGAACCTGCTATTCTTTCTCACACTCAACCAAAAGGATTATCATAACTAAATTAAATATTTGCAACTACTTTTGATTTTCATCCAACAACTGAATATGTTTTAATTGTCTAACATATAATCTAACGGTTTCACATTATGACACGATGCACATAGGAGAGTTGTTTTCAAATAGTGATGCCTTACGGCGTAATTAATCAATTTAATTAAAAGAGAAAAAACCCATAACTATTTTGGAGATAAATCTCAACATTTACTTATTTTATATGACAATTTTATAGTTAGTCAATTTAATTAAAAGAGAAAAGACATATAACTACTTTGAAAATAAATCTCAACATTTAATTTGTATATACTATTCAGAATATTCTATATTTCACAGAGATTAAATCGCTACCATTTACTTAATAATTATTGACAATTAAATTACAATTATAAAAACCTTATTCCAATATAAACATGCCTCTTAACATAATTAATTTATTATCATTAACTTATTTACTTCAATTTCAAAAAAAAAAAAATTATATATATAATTTAAAATTTTCATTATGTTATTACTATTTATATATTGAATTAATTTTAATGGTTAATAGTTTTGAATTTTATACATTAAATTTGAAAGTGGTTGTGAGACTAACTAATTTCCGTTCAATATAATTTTATGGGTCATTAACAATTATTGAATATTCAATTGATGTATTTATCAAATAAAATTTCATATATATATATATATATATAATTTTATTTTTTAATTTAATTATTTAATTTATAATTTTTTATATTAAAATGTCATAATTGCTTCTTCTTTTTTTAATTTATTAATAAAAGTGATAGATTTTTACATAAAATCACAAATTAAAATATTTATATTATGAAATTTGAATGTTTAATTCTTTATTATACAAATTATAACATTTTTATCTTAATCATTATGTTAAATTGTAATTTTTGTTTTTTTTTTTTGGGTGATGTTGTTATTATCTATATTAGTATTTAAATGTCACTTTAAAGAAAACGAAAGTGAAGGATTAAAAATAATATTAAAAATATTTCTCTAATAATTGAAATTAGAGAAATTATCTAGGAACATATGAGCATTCATACGAGTTATGATTTTTTTCTCTCCTTAACACGAACTAATTTATTGTAAATAATTAGGTAGTTGAAACAATCACCTTCATAAATATGGAATTTGGGGTGGCACTTGAAATAATGCTTCAAAATTTAATAGAAGGAATGGGTTGAATAAATTTCTTGGATTTAGAATTTGACTAGTGGAATGGATAGAGCATTGAAGTAAATATGGGGTTATGAAGCAATAGACTACATTTATTATGGAAAATTTAGGAAAGGGGAAGAGGCCCATGAATGGAAAATTTTATAAAGCAATCATTCACACATAAACAGGGTCACCCACAGAGAGAAGACACATAATATTCCTAAGAAATTAGAATCACGAGTGGAATATTTCCAATTATGAGTGAAATGATGGATGAATCATTCTAGGTGATTAAATTGCATTTTGACTACTCAAATATGCTCAAAAAAGTTCCAATCATGGATTGGAAAGATGTCGGTGTGTTTTGGACTCCCTAGAAATGAATCTTTCTTATCAAATTTTTTTAAAATACCTCTAGACTATAGCTAGGAAGAGTAGGTTGTGGTTTTTTATTTTTTGGTTGAGAATAACAAGAAAGAGATGAGAAAATCACCAAGGGGCTATAAAGAAATGAGGAGATTCCCTTATTTTCTTTTTTAAATAGATGAGATCCATCTAGAAATCATGGAGGACTGGGATCAATTAAGAAAGGAAATCACTAACTCTATTATATGTGTGAATAAGAGTTGATATTTCCTAGCCCAATTTCCAATTGGTTAGTAATTTTCCCCTTGTCGTATCATGTTTTGGCTAAGGGATGGCTAATTGTAGAAGGTTTATCTGCAACTAAGCCTATGGTTGGGTGGAAAAAACTCCTTTCCAAATTTCTTTCCTCCTTCAAATTTTAGATAGTTGTTTCCTCTGCTCCTTTGATTTTTGTTTATTTTCCTTTTGAATAATTTTGATAATTTAGAAGTGAAAATTTGACCCTTTTGTAGTATGGGATTTAGACTATTGTACATATGTTAAACTTTCATTTATCTTTGGGTATGAGGATTGTTGTTAGTACTCAAGAGGAGTCTCATGTTGAATAATGTTATATATATATATATATATATATATATGAGATCCATTTATGTGTGTCATCTAAAGGGAGTTTCTTGTGGATATGAGATGGTATAAATAATGTACTAGCTAAGTGTCATGTAACCTTAAGACCATTGTAATTATGACTCAGTAATTGTATGCAATTCTCTTATGTGGGAGATAATCTTGAGGCTCATTTTTTTTGAACCATAGTTCATGCCCTAATTGAATCATTGAACTTATGAGAAAGATGAAGTGGTTGGAGCCTTCACAAAGCATTGGAAGATAATAGGTCATAATAGGAGGTTGTTCCTAAAATTTTAATTTTTAAAGGTAAGCTTTGGACCCTTATCTAATCTAATTATCAAGAAATATTTTGAGACATTCCTAGTTGTATATTTAGAGTTGTTTCATTTTAATATAATAAAATTCAATTGGTCTCAAAATTGTTCATTACAAATCTGGTATGGTGATTTGAAGGTGTATAAGTCTATCACCTAGTGCCTCCTCTATTTTCAAAGTTCACTTTCTTTTGGTATAATGTGAACCATTTAGATTCTTTTAGGAGTAAGCCTCAATTCTCTTAAATATTAATCAACCCCATATAGGTCTAACTATATATCTAGATTAAAATATATGACCCAAATATCTACTTTTTTACAAAGGGTTAGTGTAATTAATGGAGGCATGATAAATTTGGAGAGAGTTTCTAGTGTTAAACTGTTTGATAATGACAATTTGTTTATATGATTATGACACATATACATATTCATTCAATATCTAAGGTTATGTATGACTTTAATTTATCATAGAAAGAATGTATATTAATCAAAGTTTACAAAATATTTTTGGGAATAAGTTGATTCATGAAGTGAAGAAATTAATCATATATTTCTCATGCACAAGAACTTTTCTAAATTTTGGTAGGAACCAACCCTAATTTGCATATTTACATTTTCACTCCTAATTATTTCTATTCTAAGAAATACATAAATAATGGTGGGTTGTAACTCCTAGTACATATTCTAGTAATAATTCATTGTAGATGTGATATTTTCCATAATGTATTATCTATATGAATATATTTACATAGTTGCAATCACTTACATTCATGGATTTTCTATATAGGAAGAATAAGGAATGTTTTTCAAGAAATTTTACCCAAAACATGATCAAAGGATGATATTTATAAATTTGACTAATTATCTCAATAGAGAATCCTTTATAATGTTTTAAATTCTTTTAGATGGATGCAATTCCATCAACATAAATATAATTTAATAAAATTAAATGAAACTTGGTTTCATTTTCCACAAAGTCCACTGGTCTTTGATATTCTGCCATCTATTCATATTTCTTCTTATATTTGAAATTGATTTACAATGACACAAAAATATTGTAGAATTATGTGTCCAACCTTCCCTCCTTAAGTTGAAGTGTTTTTTTTGAGCCCAAGTATCATTATGGACTTTTCAAATCTCTCTTTTTTTTATTTCTTTGGTTAATATTTCCACAATTCATCGTTTTTGGAAAAAAAGCTCAAATGAATAGTATTAGCCTCTACATGATATAAAATCAAATGATACTTTGTATGGATTTATTTAATTTGATCGTGTAATATGGGGTTCTTATCCAACTTGATTACATAAGCATTTTCAATTATAAAATGAGCACAATTCACTTGTTTCTGTTGCAAATATTCAAGCATTTTCCTCAACCACGGGAATTGAATTGGATAATAGATTAAGGCTTCCAAATGTAAAGGAAATAATGAGTGACAAATTTTTTGGAATTCATGGGAAATCAATTAATGGCTTAAAGTTTTCAAAATGTAAAAATATTAAATTTTACCAATTTCCTACTAAACAATCAACAAATTTATTATTAGCACTTTGAAAATTAGCATGTGGAATATGTTCACACTTGTGTTTCCCTAGGTGTAAATAATAAATTTCTCAAATGGAATTTTAGATTGAAATAAAAATAAAGAAATCAAAGAGGCATCTACGAGATATGCATCAATAAGAACTAATGGATCTATAGTAGTATCTTCCTCATTTGCATGCAATGGAGCATATTCCAATTTGCTACTTTTTTCAATGAAATATTTTTTAGTGAAGTGATTTTGTTTCCTATACCCCATAACACTATCAAGATATCCACAAAATTACTCCCTTGAGTTTTAGGTTCTAAGGTCATTTTATTTGAAGGATTGTATGTCAAGCATGATAGTCAAACACCCAAAAGTGCTTAACTTGTAGTTTCCAGCTACTCCAAGGTTTCAATGGGGTGGATCTCTTGAATGCTTTTTTAGGAACTCGATTCTAAATGTAAGATGAAAATTTGATATATTTAGCCCAAATATTTGAAATAAGGGAATATCATGTATTTTTCATTTCCTTTAAATATATGTTCCTCCATTATATAACTTCATTATGCTATGTAGTATAAGAAAATATATGATACAACTCAATAAGTTCCTTTGCGAATATATTTTGAACATATTTTTTCACATAATCCCTCCCATTATTCCGATATATAATATTTATTCACTTTCTTGAATAATTCTCTACAAGAGCGTAAAACTCTCTAAAACACTCAAAAACACCTTATTTCTACCTGGGGAAGTATACACATGTAACCCTTTACTAACATGCTTCGCCCTACTCATGGGTGGATGAGGAAAAGGGACCATGTTATCAATATGAGCAAGATTAATAGCTAATGAGGCTCTCATTTCCTTTCAATTTTCAAAATTTTCTTCTAGATTCTTGTTAAGAATTCATTCTTGTCATACACAATCATAATATTTAATGTCTAGCAATATTTTCACCATATCCTACTTGTTAAGCTATTATAAATAATATGTGTTAAGGGGACTAAAAATTTGATGCCACATATATTTTGGGGTAAAATCAGAAAATACATAGAACCTATATTGATAATCTAATTTCCTAACCACAACCATTATTCTATTAGAAATTTCCATAATGATTATTGAACTAGGTGTCAACTCCAATTGCTTACCAATACTTCAATGGGTGATTTGATAGATGGATAGAAGGTTGATAGACAAGGAAGGTACATGCAATACATTATAAAAATCCCCATGATATAAATCAATGGTAAATTTTGGCATACTTGAACCTTTGTGATATCTCCCATTAAGATGGTAGGATTAGTGCATGGATCCACAGAAGAAAATATTTTCTATGATAAGGCCATATTGTTCGAGCCTCCTAAATCATGAACCAATGCACATAATCAGGAAGAGACAACAACAAGTGCATGAAATGTTTCATTTCCTTTTCCTTTATCATATTATGGCTTTTTATATTTTGAAACTTCCTTCTTAATATTTTTAGGTATATTGATATTATGCTCTCATGAAGATAGGTTTAGCATATCAATTTTCTTCCTCGTGCATGCATTATTTTCATGATTAGGTTTCTTGCAGTATGCACATATCACCTTCTCCTCCTTTTTTTTCCTAGTTTTATGAAAGGAGCTCTCTTGTGTATATTTTGGATTACTCTCCTTCTTTTGATATTTGTCTTTCTTTCCTTTGAAATACTATTTAAATTAATTTCTAGATTTACAATCTTCATTTACAGCAAGTGCATGCACCTTTTTTTCCTTTAGGGAACCCATTTTAACAATTTTATCTTGCTCATGGTTGAGAGAGATAGAAAAATTATCTCGAAGGAATCTTTGAGGAAGTTTTGAATGTTTATTTTGTTGCATGGAAGGTAGAAACAAAAACTAAGAATTCAAGACCTAGTTCAGTGGATATAATTGAGAGAACAAGTTTCTCTACCTTCTTGTCTATGCCACAAAATTTGATTTGATGAAATAGTGATTTGAACTTTATGAATAAATATTAGATAGTGTTAAATCTACCTAAGTTCAAATGGATGAGCTCTTTTCCTAACTAATTTCCTTGTAACACTTCTTAGTTTCGAGAGAGTTCTTCCACCTTGGTACAAATTAGGTGACTTTGTATATTCAATGGGAAATAAGAGGTAAAAATAAATAGAGAGACATAAAAATTCATATGCCTCATCCTTTCAACTAAACCATTTTTCCTTTTCAAAAATATAATTGGTTCAATCTCAGTTCCCATTGTGACTCCCATATAGGCCTTTAATCTACAAGAGAGTAACCACTTGTGTCTTCCACTCATACTAGTATAATAGTGTGAGGATTATATACTAATATTGATCCATCTTGTTTGGTTTCACTCTAATTTATGTCTTCCACATGAAAAAATATATCCTACTTCCTTATATTTAATGAAGTTATGGTACCATGTGAGATTTGAATGATCAACTTCAAAGAGGATCTAGCATACAATGGAGAAACAATAAAATTAACAATTTGAGAGAAGAGAAGAGAAGAATTATAATTGGAAAAAAATAATTATAACTAAGCTCTATAATAAAAGCTCATCAAAAGATGAAACTATATAATACAATGTGATTTAGTGAAATGGAGTCAAATTTGTACTCATATAACTATGGTAGGCTTACCTACATGCAATGTTTGAGAAAAAACTTATTGATTAACTAGTGCTCTTTCATGAGGGAGTTTATTGGGATTTTACTATGCTAGTGGAGTAAAGTAGCTCATACATGATAGAAGTGGCGTAAATTAGCTTTGAGAAATAATGATATACTCCTTAAGTTCACATTTGTTATAGTAAGGAACAATATATTGGTACAGTAAGGAACAATAATGAATGATGATGCCCTATTTTGGCCTTTCAAACATGCCATAAAATAATGAAGAACTAGTATTTATGAGGAAATAAAGGGGAATGTACTTGTGATATGTTCCTTAATATGTCTTCAAATCTTAAGCTTGAGTTGGAGGAGAAATAAGGGGTGAAAAATGGTCTCTAATAAAATTTCACATGAGTTTTATGGACCAATCATCAAAATTAGAAAAAAAAAAATAGAAGAAATGAGTAATTCCACACCTTGATAGAGGTAAATAGCGAATGAGAAAAAAACATTTCCAAGGGGAAACCTCCTTTGATAATATTTAAAATGCAAAATATGGGGTGATTCCTAAAAATAGGTCTCCTTGGTTTACAATTAAAGGTCCTAGATAACCAATTATGAAGACAATAATATAACAATAGTAATGTAATGTGCCATGATTTAGAGGTTAGCATATCTAGCCATTTCAAATAAGTGTTTCCCTTAGTGCGTGATCAGTTGTGGATGTTTCTATATGAATAACTCACCTTCCCATGTTGCATCTTCTATTGGTAAGTTTTTCCACTTGAGGAGGAACTAAGTGATTACTTATTTCCATAGTTTCTTGATATTTGTTCTAATGAGTGTTTTATGTTCTAGTATGTTTTTCCCCCTCTTTATGAATATTTGATGAAATAGCATAAATTGGTATCTTATTACTTATTAAATTATTTAAGAATGAAACATGGAATACTAGGTGTACACATTAAGATGGAGACAAGTCCAATTTGTAAGCCATATGACTAATCATTTGCAACACCTTATTGGGACCATAGTACTTTAGTGTTAATTTATCTTTCTTCATTTATTTCTTGAGATACATTTCTTTATATTGTCATGATATTGAAATTATGCAATCCCCCACTTTAAAATTCATCTCTTTGTAAAGTTAATCTAATTATCATTTCATCCTATTTGGGGTTATAGAAAATGGTCCATCAATAGCTACAAAACTATCGTCCATTTCTTAAACCTTAACTTTACTTCTTATCAGGGATGTATTGTGTTGTCGATCCTAGAGACAGCCTTGAGTTGTGAAAGACCAGTGCCTAGGAAATCTTATACAGCAAGGAGCATATGATATAATATGGGAAGTTATTAGAAAAATGCTCTCATGCTATCTCTTGTAAACAGGAAGGTTAATTTGAATGGGACCAAAACTTTCAGAAACTTGACACAGGGAAAGCAATACTGCAGAGGCAAGGTGTCAAACTCTAATAAAAATGTATCAGAAAATTCAAAGGCAGATTACTGTAAAGAGGGATGGGTTCTAAAATACCTCACAGAGATGAATAATCAGAAGGTTTTTACAGCGTAGGAAAGATTGAGATAATACTAACTGTCATTGGGATGATATCCAGAAACAAATATCAACATGTAATGGGCTTACAAAATTAAGAATCCATACATGACAATAGCATTTTAAAAATAACATCCCATTGAAGCTAATATAGCAAAAGTATGGTTGAAGTGGAAAATGAAACAGTATATCACGCCTGACCCATATTTAAAGCGCTTGACAGGTTATAGCATGAGTATCAACTAGGATAAATTCATACCAAAAACCAGTGAGCCACTCGCATTCTAGAACATGATACAAGATAAATGGATGTGAATGAAATGAACAGCTAAACTATAAAACATAAGAAATATTTACGAACTATAAAGCACCAAGACCAGAATCCTCATTAAGGATAGAACTCCTCCTCACTGAAACCCAACGGGCTCTTTGCATTCGTATAAAAGTTCAAAAAAATGCATACAAAATTCTCTCATAGCATATTTTTTTGAAAATTTGGAACCCTTACAATCTGTTCTTGGGGATTTTTATAGGAGAAAAATGAGTCACAGGAGTGGATGATGAACATTAAATTGATTCATTAAGATAGTATGGAGGAAGCGTCCATGCCCCTACTACTTAATGGCATTGTATTGTTGTATTTACTTTATAGTATGGCCGAGGGGTCTTTGTCAGGTCAATATCTGACCTCTGATGTTTCTTTGGAGTCCTTTCTGGCTGTAAAGCTCTCTGTTCTGCCTTCCGGAATTGGTGAACTGGATAGAAAGTCTGTGGGCCTCCATACTCCATAACTGCTGGTTCTGACAGTCTTTAAGAAGCTTCTGTCAGTGAACTAATATTGAAGGGCTCGAGGAGGCATGGAGACGTCTATAGGAAGGTGTCCTTTTGGAGAAACGGTGCTCTGCTGATATTAATGCACCGATGTAACTTTGTTAGTGTGCTTAGTCTTCCGACTGCGCCTTCTTCTTTTGAACGCGGGTTTAAGCATTAATTATTCAACAACAGGCTCAAACCCTTTTAATCCTCATTGCCGATACACTGGTCGCGGCTGTACTGGCCTCTCTGTGCTTTAAACCACAGTAATTGTGATTACGAAATACAGGGTGATTAAATCACTCTGCGATAACCCTGCGCAATACGATAAACTCATTAAGAAATCTAGGGAGTGGTGAAAGAATGATCTTTAGTGTTAAACACTAAGGTTTAACCTTTGGCCGAAATACAAAGGAAAGGGTCCAGATGAAATGAAAACGGGGACCCTGGATGGTGGGACCTGACGGGTGGAGGGCGATTGACTGTGGGCCATTGGATCTCAGGAGGAGATCAACGGCGAGGATTAAAGGATTAAATCATGGGAAAGGTCCGATGAATGAAATTAGATGGGGAGGCGATGAAATGCGGGTCGTCGATCTTGGGTCAAACGGACGGTCATGATTGGATCGATGGATCGCAATCGAAAGGGACGGAGGGTGGCACTGTTTAAACTTGCGATTGGTGATGCGCGATCCAACGCCAACTGTTGGATCGCGAAGGGGATCGATGGCGGAGATTGTATCGGGGATCGGAAATCAGGGGAAACAGGAAGCGGTGCATTAAATTTTTCCGATTGCAATTGGAACGATGTGCACTAGCCGTCGGATCTAAGAACAGATCGAAAATTGATATGTGATCGGAGGGGTGAGCAGGGGGAACGACGGGCGCATTGTAGAAATAGCGCGGACTGTCGGATCTATGTTAACCGACGGCTTAGATCGCGGCGGGAGTCTATGGACCAAACGTGCCATCGCATCAGATGTTTTAAGTTCACAAGGGTATAAGGCGTTTCGTTCCAAAACTCCGATGCAATTAGCGCCTTTCGACTTAGCGCTTGGTTCCGGCACTTGGGTCATGTGGGGAAGTGGTTTGAGGGGGATGGCCGAAGGGGGATAGCCTGTTATAAAGTAAAAAGTGGGGAATTTAGAAGGGGAGGGAGAGTGATGAAAACATAGGCTTAGAGGGAAAGAAGTAAGGGGGAAAAGGAGGCTTTTTGGGCATTTTCTTCACAAACAGAGAGGCTTTAAAACTAGGAATAGAAGTAACGATTTATCAAAGGGCAAGGCACAAGGAGGCTTCAAGGATGATGTGTTTTTAGAGGGAATGCATTCCTTGAAAGCTCAAAGACAGTTTGACCCCCTGTTTTCTTGTCAAAAAATTAATAGGGGGCTAACATGATCAACATTGGCTCCACCTGGGGACGGTACGTTCATCCCTAGGCATGTCGAGAACTTCGCAGAGCACCTGTTAATCTTCTGTGTGGAGACCACTCTTCAGCACTTTTTATTCTTCTCTTCATAATTCATCATGACACACACATCATTCAAATAAATATGAAAACAAAAAACTAATGTACAGTATAATACATCAGGCTTTATTGACCTGAATCAGAACTGGAAGTAAGGTTTGAGGAACTGACCGTTTACAGGGGCATCGAGCAAGTCTCCCTATAAATCTTCCAACTTAAAAGTGTTATTGCCCCCTTGTTCCACGATTTTAAAAGGGTTGAACCAGAGTGGGTCGAATTTACCATGTTTCCCCTTTTCAGCTCTTCGAATATCCCATCTGAGCACTACATCCCCAACCTGTAACTTCCTTCCCTTGGCATGCTGATCAAAAAGGTCCTTCATCTTCTCTTGATATTCAGTTATCCTCTGAATTACCTAGTTCCGCATTTCTTCTAACTCCACCAGCTGATTTATTCTCCTGGTCACATCATATGGTTCTTCTTGACTTTCTTGCATGAATCGGGCTACTGGTAAGGCTAACTGTACAGGGAATACTATTGCCCTCCCATATACTAATTCATATGGGGACTTCCTAGTTGCTCTCTTACTGGTAATCTTGTTGGCCCACAGAGCGAATTTCAACTGGGAATCCCAATTTTTTTTATTTTCGTTGATAGCCTTCTTCAGTGCTCTCACCAGGGTTTTATTTGAGGACTCTGCCAAGCCATTTCCTTGTGGGTAATAAACCATGGAGTGACCCAATGCAATGTTATACTGCTGGAAAAAGATGACAAACTTTGCAGATTTAAAAGCTTTTGCATTGTCTGTCACTATCTTGGCAGGGCAGCCAAATCTGGACATGATATTTTCTTCCATGAATTTCATCACCACAGTATCTGTTTCATTTCTCGCAGATATAGCTATAATATGTGGCAGTTAATATCCACTTATGATGACCACTTGATGGAGGATGTATTTCACCGATAAAGTCGATTCCCCATTGCTGGAAGGGTTCATCCACGTGAACGGGGATAATGGGCAGAGGTGCAAACTTCTGTCTTTCAGCAAATATTTGGCATTTCTCACAAGCTCTGACCCAGGCAAACACATCTCCAAAGAGTTTGGGCCAGTAGAAACCAGCCTTCAGGATTTTGTGAGCAGTGGCCCTCCATCTGTAATGACCCCCACAGATTCCTTCATGAAATTTGGCCATTATATTCTCTACCTCATCCTCGGTGAGACACAGGAGCAGAATACCTGAAGGATCTCGCCAGTACAGCCAACCATTGGCAACAACGAATTTCTGTGATCTCAACCTTAGTGTTCTGTATTTAGCTTTGTCGCAGCTAGGAGGGCAGCTGAGTGTTAGAAGATATTCCACTATCTCCTTGTACCACGGGCTGATGAGGTACTTCATGTGTGTCTTCTAAGTAGCTATATCTACTCCCTGTTGCTCTCTTTCTTCTCAGAATCCTCATTTGCTATCATGGACAGATTTATACCTAGAGCCTGACAGTTTGACTCGGACAAGATTTTGGCTAGCCCTTGTCCCTTGATCAATTTGGTAGGGTGAATGTCTAGCTCATATTCTTGTATTTTGGAAATCCACTTCCCCCTTTTTCCTTCACTATCCCCTTGGATAAGGATGTCTTTTATTGCAGCTGTGGGCACAAATGCTATGATGTGTGACTGTAGGACATACATACGGAATGCCTTGAGAGACTTCACCAGAGCATAAGCTTGCTTTTCTAATATGTTATATTTCAGCTCAGCATCACGGAGCACCTGACTGAAGAAAGCGATGGGATGCTCATACCCTTCTTCATTTTTCTGCAATAAAACTCCTGCCACTGTATGAGGTGATGCAAATGAAAAGATCATAAAAGGTTTGGCATAGTCTAGTCCAGCTAGCACAGGGGCTTCAGCAAAGGCATTTTTAATCCTGGAGAAGGCCTCTCGTGATTCCTGGGACCACTTTACCTCATTATTTTTCTTCAGCATGTTAGTTACATGTCTAACTATCTCAACATAGTTCGGGATAAACCTCCTCAGAAAGTTAATGCACCCTAGGAACACCTGCACCTCCTTTTTATTTCTAGGAAGAGAAATTCCATTTATAACTTCTACTCTCTTAGGATCTATTTTTACCCCATATTTGGTTACAATATGTCCCAAAATCTTACCCTCTTCTAATGCAAACAATGACTTCTATGGATTGAGAGAGAGACCATACCTTCGGCACTTCTCGAAAGTCCTACACAAGTGTTCAATGTGCTCTACATCACCTTTTGAGAACACAGTGATATCATCCAGATATACTACCACAAACTTATCTTGCTCCCTAACAAAGGCAATTTCCATGGCCCTTTGAAAAGTGGCCCCTGCGTTGATCAACCCAAAAGGTATCATGGCATACATAAAAGTACCCCAAGGAGTGGTAAAGGAAGTCTTCTTCTGATCTTCTGGTAGTACAACCACCTGATTGTAACCAGAGAATCCATCCATCATCGACATCCGAGAAGCTCCTACCACTTTCTGTAGGATGTGATCCATCTTGGGCAGTGGATAATTATCCTTTAAGGATGCTCGGTTTAAATTTCGAAAATCAACACATAGCCTTATTTCTCCATTCTTTTTCCGGACAGGAACTAGGTTTTCTACCCACTCAGAATACCTCAATGGCACAATGATTTTGGCCTACAACATTTTCTTAATTTCTTAAAGCTTCTATTTATGTGGCTTTGCATCTCCTTTCAAAGGGATTTTATGTTGCATGATGTCGATATCAAAGGTTTTTAGGTCTTGATATGACCATGCAAACACATCTTTGTAAGACTAAAATAATTTCTGGTAGAGCTCTTTATATTCCTCCGGGACCTTCTTGGACAACTTCACAATTTTGGGGTCAGCATCAGTACCAAGGTTAAGGTATTCTACCTAACTTTCCTCTACAACTTTATTTGGCTGCAGTGGGACATCATTCCTGTTAAACAACCTTTCTAAGGGCACTAGTCCTCGAGGTATAACGTTGCCTTTTAGTTGCAGAACTTTATGGCTAGCCACCTTTTCTTCCCATTTATTTTCTGAAATATCCTCAACCTTTTCTTCTTCACAAGCATCAATCTCCATGTTGGATAATTCTCCGATTGTTTCCATAAATATTTTCACTTGATATTCATCCTCAAACACCTGCCAGTGCTTGATTTTGTCTGGTATTGATGGCCGATAATGCACCTCAATTTCATATCTTAAGAGAGGGTTTTGAGGTGGGCAGAAAGCACTGGCAGCAACTGAAAGGGAGTCTGCCATCCTATTATGTTCCCGGGGCATGAACTGAATATTAAATGCCAAGGAAAAAAATTTCCACCAGGTCCCAAACTCTGTTCCTATAAGCCTCAGCCTATGATGTTTGGTTTGGCACTGATTCTTCACTTGTCTAACCACCAGTTCTGAATCTCCTGGAACCTTTAAACTCTGTATGTTCATGCGCCTGGTTGTCTGAAACCCTAACAGAAGTGCTTCGTACTTGGCCACATTATTAGTGGCTTCATATTCTAGCTTGAAAGACAGTGGGACCCATTGGCCTGTAGGAGAAATCAATAATACTCCAGCCCCATTACCTTCTCTGGAGTTTGCTCCATCAAAATGAAGTGTCCAGTTTCCTGCTTCGTGGCTCCCTATGGATTGCTCAGTCTTGATCTGGAAAAATGATGGGTCATGAGCGTAATCTTGATCTTCTTCCAGCATCAAACATGATAAATCTCCCTCCTTACTATAGGCTGGTGAATTAACCGAGTTGTCATCCTTAGTAACCATCTTGAAAAATCTGGTTTCCATATACAATTTCCTCTCCTAGCCACAAAAAATCTAGATAGCAGCATATGTTAAGTCCAACTTGATTGACCCACCGATTTTTGTCCCCCAGGACCTTAACAGCAACATGCCGAAGCAAGCTGGGATGTCAGCCACCACAATGTCCATCACCACACTTTTTGCGGGAATCTGGGCCAAATTGACCACCAAATCCTTGATCATACCCAGGCATTTAATTCTTTTGTAATTGAATGAATAGAGGTCCTTGTATGGACGGGTGATTTGTAATCCTAGTTATTCCATGACTGACAGAGGCAATAGATTATGGGAAGCTCCCGAATCTAACATACATTTATGTAATAGCAGGTCATGAATCACTAGAGACACATAGAAAGGAGGAGTAGAAGCATCTAATTCCTCAATGTGTGGGCCAAATACAACCATAGGTCTTTCTTCTTGAAGGTTCAGACTATCTGGAATATGTGCTACTTCTGGGGGAAGCATAAAGGATGTGACCTGGGACTGATATGCCGGCTGCTTCAACAATTCGGTCAAGGGGACTGGGATTTTGATCTTCTCAAGCTCCTTTTGTAAACTAAAGGCAGAAGAGGACTTTTTTGTTACAACCTCTTTTGACTCTTTATTTTCGGCCAAGGGTTTGACTTCTTTTGACACAGGCTTGGTATTAGGGGAGTGACTACTTTTGAAGAGGAGGGAATTTGATCATTAGACTGCAAAGATTCTTTTAGAGGCCTCTTACCTTTGTCTGTGACCCTTTGCACTGTTTTCTCCTTCTGAAGTGGCTCTTCTTCTTGATCTTGAGTATGATTCCTCTTCCTAGAGGATTTGAGATCATATCTTCTATTGAACTATGCTTGCATGAAATCAGCAAACTGCTTACAATAGTCATCAATCTCAGGGTCTTATGTGCCTCTAGCCTTCTCTTCTTCTTGTAATGAGATCTCGGTTCCATCACTTCCTTGCAAGGGGAATTCTACTTCATCACTATTCGAAAAAGCAAGATATGCATCCTCTTGCTCATAGGCAGCGTCTTCAGTAGGACCATCTACCTGACCTTCCAAGTACAGCGGGTGTGGTACCTGATCTTGTTACTCCTTCCGTTCCCTTTGCAGTATTTGCAGGGGTGGCTTCCTATACTGGGGATTGTAACCCCTGTTTGGATAATTCTGGAAATTCTTAGAGGATGAATTCTTGGCCTCCAATTCAAGTTTGACCAGCTTACTAGAAAGGTTCTTAATCATTTTTCTCATTTCTTCAATTTTGTCGTTGGCTGAGTCTCTGTCTTGGCTAGAGGTGGATACCTCTTCTTTACCTTTTCTTCTAGTATCTTGTTCAGATTTTCCCTTTGATTTACCAATGGAGGCAAAATTTGCCTCCAGCTCTAGTGCATCTGTTTGAGCATCATCCAGGGTGGCAGGCTTTCTTTCTCTCAGAGAGAAACCAAATTCTGAGTCAAAAGATACCACAAAGACAACCTTAGTAGCAGTTTGATGAGGTTTCATAACAGCAGGAAGGCTCAAATACAACTTATTAAATCTCTTGATAAATTCTGACACCCCTTCATTATGTCTTTTCTTGAGTGTATTAAACTCAGTAAGACAATGTCCATGATCTTTCTTCTCTCCCCATTTTCTGAGAAAAGTATCTTCCATTCCTTCCCAAGTGGTGATGGAACGGTCTCCTAATGTCTTAAACCATTTTCTGGCTTCGCCATCAAGAGATTGCACAAACAGTCTTAAGACCACATCTAGGTGTTCCACATTAAAGTTCTCTACAAAAGATCAGAAGACTTCAAGATGTTTTTGAGCTTCAATCTCATTTTCCCCATTGAATCGGGGTAAGATCTTCAAATAATCCTGTGGCATATCATTCAACACTTGAGGTAATGCCAAGGGGGCATATTTATTCAACAAGAAGCCGGGAACATTGGCCATTGGAAGAGGTGGAGGTAGTGCAAGAGTTTGATGTGTAAAAGGAGGAGGGGGAGGTGGAAGTGAAGTATGAATGACAATAGCAATGTATTGGATAGCAGCTTGAGGTGTTGACGGGAACAACGGGTTGTTAATAGTAGATAATTCGGTGAATTCCTTGACCTCTTCGACCTCAGGTGTAGGGTGAAATTCGTCTCTAATTCGGACACCTCCCCGGGGTGGACTACCTGAGTAGTAGTCGGTATCTCCCACAGTGGAGTCGGGACCTTTCACTTGGGCAACTTGAGAGGAGGAGGATGGAAAGTACTCTAAATAAAATTCAGGGATCTTAGTATTGACTGATTGTCTTTCCCTCCAACTCCTCCTATGTAGGATCTTCTCCAGGTCAGACACAGAAGGTATCTTTGGCTGAGACGTATCTGACCTCAGGTGTGGCTTACGAGGAGCAAGAACTGCAAGTAAATTTTTCTGATGAATGAATGTGGAGTTGCCAAGGTGAGGGATCTACAAATCTCAACTCTCCATGCTCACCTATTTGAAGAGTGAATAAGGTTTTTTCGAGGCCTAGGGATTTAAATTTTCTCAACTTCGAATCCCCGGCAACGGGGCCAAAAAGATGTTGTCGATCCTAGAGATAGCCTTGAGTTGTGAAAGACCAGTGCCTAGGACATCTTATACAGCAAGGAGCATATGATATAATATGGGAAGTTATTAGAAAAAGGCTCTCATGCTATCTCTTGGAAACAGGAAGGTTAATTTGAATGGGACCAAAACTTTCAGAAACTTGACACAGGGAAAGAAATACTGTAGAGGCAAGGTGTGAAATTATAATACAAATGTATCAGACAATTCAAAGGCAACTTACTGTAAAGAGGGTTGGGTTCTAAAATACCTCACAGAGATGAATAATCAGAAGGTGTTTACTGCGTAGGAAATATTGAGATAATAATAACTGTCATTGGGATGATATCCAGAAACAAATATCGACATGTAATGGGCTTACAAAATTAAGAATCCATACATGACAATCACATTTTAAAAATAACATCCCATAGAAGCTAATATAGCAGAAGTATGGTTGAAGTGGAAAATGAAACAGTATATCACGCCTGAGCCATATTTAAAGCGCTTGACAGGTTCTAGCATGAGTATCAATTAGGATAAATTCATACCAAAAGCCAGTGAGCCACTCGCATTCCAGAACATGATACAAGATAAATGGATGTGAATGAAATGAACAGCTAAACTATAACACATAAGAAATATTTACGAACTGTAAAGCACCAAGACCAGAATCCTCATTAAGGATAGAACTCCTCCTCATTGAAACCCAATGGGCTCTTTGCATTCATATAAAAGTTCAACAAAATGCATACAAAATTCTCTCACAGCATATTTTTCTGAAAATTTGGAACTCTTACAATATTTTCTTGGGGATTTTTATAGGAGAAAAACGAGTCACGGGAGTGGATGATGAACATTAAATTGATTCATTAAGACAGTATGGAGGAAGCGTCCAAGCCCCTACTGCTTAATGGCACTGTATTGATGTATTTACTTTATAGTATGGCAGAGGGGTCTTTGTCAGGTCGATATCTGACCTCTGATGTTTATTTGGAGTCCTTTCTAGCTGTGAAGCTCTCTGTTCTGCCTTCCGGAATTGGTGAACTAGATAGAAAGTCCGCGGGCCTCCATACTCCATAACTGCTGGTTCTGACAGTCTTTAAGAAGCTTCTGTTAGTGAACTAATATTGAAGGGCTCGAGGAGGCATGGAGACGTCTGTAGGAAGGTGTCATTTTGGAGAAACAGTGCTCTACTGATATTAATGCACCGATGTAACTTTGTTAGTGTGCTCAGTCTTCCGAATGTGCCTTCTTCTTTTGAAGATGGGTTTAAGCGTTAATTATTCAATAACAGGCTTAAACCCTTTTAATCCTCACTTCCGATACACTGGCAGCGGCTGTATTTTCCTCTTTGTGCTTTAAACGATAGTAACTATGATTACGGAATACAGGGTGATTAAATCACTCTGAGATAACCCTGCACAATACGATAAACTCATTAAGAAATCTAGGGAGTGGCGGAAGAATGATCTTTAGTGTTAAACACTAAGGTTTAACCGTTGGCCGAAATACAAAGGAAAGGGGCCAGATGAAATGAAAACGGGGACCTTGGATGGTGGGACTCGGCTGGTGGAGGGTGATTGACTGTGGGCTGTTGGATCTCAAGAGGAGTTCAACGGCGAGGATTAAAGGATTAAATCATCGGAAAGGTCTGATGAATGAAATTAGATGGGGAGGCGATGAAATGCGGGTCGTCGATCTTTGGTCAAACTGACAGTCACGATTTGATCGGCGGATCGCAATCGGAAGGGACGGAGGGTGGCACCGTTTAAACTTGCGATTGGCAACGTGCAATCCAACGCCAATTGTTGGATTGCGAAGGGGATCGATGTTGGAGATCGGATCAAGGGTCGGAAATCAGGGGAAACATGAAGCGGTGCATTAAATTTTTCTGATTGCGATTGGAACGATGTGCGCTAGCCGTCGGATCTAAGAACAGATCGATGGTTGATATGTGATCGAAGGGGTGAGAAGGGGGAACGATGGGTGCATTGTAGAAATAGCGCAGACCGTCGGATCTATGTTGATCGACAGCTCAGATTGCGACGGGAGTCTATGTACCAAACGCGCCATCGCATCGGAGGTTTTAAGTTCACAAGGGTATAAGGTGTTCCGTTCCGAAACTCCGATGTGATTGGCGCCTTTAGACTTAGCACTTGGTTCCGACACTTGGGTCATGTGGGGAAGTGGTTTGAGGGGGCTGGCCGAAAGGGGCTAGCCTATTATAAAGTAAAAAGTGGAGAATTTAGAAGGGGAGGGAGAGTGATGAAAATAGAGGCATAGAGGGAAAGAAGTAATGGGGAAAAGGAGGCCTTTTGGGCATTTTCTTCACAAACAGAGAGGCTTTAAAACTGGGAACAAAAGTAAGGATTTATCAAAGGGCAAGGCACAAGGAGGCTTCAAGGATGATGTGTTTTCAGAGGGAATGCATTCCTTGAAAGCTCAAAGACAGTTTGACCCCCTGTTTTCTTGTCAAAAAATTAATAGGGGGCTAACATGATCAACATATTGGATGGATGATTATATCCATAATGTTCTATAAATGGGGACATTTTCTATGAAGTATGGAAGGAATTTTTATACCACCATTATTCCAAGGGTAACCACTTGATTCATTGTGTCTATATATCATATAAAAATCAATAAAGATAATTTCTAGACATTTATTCACAATCTCATTGTTTCCAATGGACTAAGGATAGTGATATATGATGTGAGATAATTGGATTTATGAACAATTAAATAATTTGGCCCAAAAATTAACAATGAAAATTGGATTTCTATCACTTATGATAATAGTGGGAGTTTGATGTTCCTTTTGAATTGTTTCCATGATTATTGCAACTAATACACTTTTTTTAAATGGATGAGAAATGGAATTAAAATGGGTATACTTTATGAGTCAATCCACCACCACCATGACGCCATTATGATATAGGTATATATCTGTGGCCACCAACCAATTCCACTAGCTCATACCACAATTTTCTTGTTTTGACAATTAGTATATTTTTGGCAGTTTTTATGTCCTGAAGTTTTGGAGCCATTTTGAGGCCCTAAATAACATTTTTTTGGGAATGCGCCAATGGAAATCATATAATTTATTGTAAAGAAGAAAATATACTCCTCGAATATAGCTTTCCAAAAATATATTGCACACACCAAACAAAGATCATGCCAAAGTTACAATCCTAGGAAGTTGATGTTCCAACTTTTCCCATCAAGTACCATAGGCCTTTGGCGCTTCATCTCCTAGGGTTAGGTTTTTGGATTTTTAGGGTTTTTCATTATTTATTCATGATAAAAATTCCTATAGTGACATTGTAACATAGTTCAAATAGGAACATAGATGTCAAGTTGCTTCTTAGAGATAAACTAGCACCATTCAAGCTAGTTTCATTCATTTTGCATCTATACAGTTTCAACATTTTTTATTTATTAATAGAATATCATGTTTGATTGTATCTCTATGTTTTGGATATAAATCTATATTTCATTTCATTCCCTTCATAAATTAATATCAATGGTATCAGAGCAGTTTATTCTTTCTCTATTTTTTTTTTGCATGTCCCCAACAAGGTCAGCGTATAAGGAGTTGGGAAATGAACTACTTGATCTCTTTCAAGACCATCCTCACCAACCTCGACAGTCATCATTGGAAGAAGAAAATAAAGATGAGGGAGTAGAATATGCTATCAAAATTTTTCTGGAAGAATCCATCGAGTGATAAAGGAATGAGATGATGGATAATTTTACCTAGACTCGGCAAATTCCAATAGGTGATGCATATTCATCAAGTGGACACTTTTGAGGTGTTTCCCCTTTTAAGGTAAAATTTAATTTTTATATTCCTATTTTTGAATTCTAGACAGATAAAGATGCTTTAGAAAAATGGTTAAATGTGCTATAATGGTATTTTTTGGTCCATAATTTCTCTAATAGAGAAACCATTACGTTTGCACTCCATAAGGCCACCCCCATATCAAGGACTGGTGGGAAAAGTGCTGTGAGAAAAGGGATAGGGAGGAATTTGCACTATTTTTAGTTTCCCCCGCTTGGGAATATTTTAGGGATGTTTCTAAGGTGCTAGTGTCAATATGTTAAGTGATCAAACATGCTCTTTCAGTTTATTTGCTAGTAGTCTTAGGTCAAAAAATTTGTCTTTTCAAACAAGTTTTCAAATAAATTTTGGTAGTTGCATATGGTCTAGATCAATAATGTTTCTCCCCACATTCCATCCATGGCCATCATCATCTCAGAGGTCATGTCACTCATTTTCATTTAGAGTATTAGGTCATTCACTCCATCTCCATCTAGGTTTGTTGTCTAGGTTTTCTTGTTTTTCCACTAAAAAGTCCAAATATGTCACCAAAAAGGGTGAACACAGCTTCATTTTCATCATATTAGTCTTTTAAGGGAGTTAGCATAGTTAGGGGAATAAAATAAGACAATTTGTCTTATTTCAAAACTTGTTTCATTGTCAAATTGTTCCAAAAAGGAAAAATTGTCCTCAAAGTTTTTGGTTTCAATAAAAGACAAAAAGTCATTTCAAGATGTTATAAAGAGGAAAAAGAAGGTTTTTTCAACTCATTTTGTCTTTTCATGATTGGTAGAGCTCCTCTCTTACCTTCAGCTTGCTCCATAATTGTCAAGGGTTCAAAGAAAATCAAGGAATTTGCTCCAAAAACACCTTTGTTACGCATCTGAAGGGCTCTGTTACGCATCTGAAGGAATTTGTTACACATATAGAAATATTTGTTACATATCTGTAAATAGGCGATACGCATCTGTAAAAAGGTATTACATATCTACATAGAATTCATCGGGACACTTTTCAAGCCCAGAAAAAGTCAGATTTTTGAGGTTTTGTTGTCCTATGAGATGGCATTGGAGTAATTGAGTTGGTTTTTGCCTCTTATCATGAGGAAACATGTAATTTAATGTGGGGGACACACACTCCTAATCTTTATCTAAATTTGAGGGAATGGTTGCTAACCTCCCTAGATTCTAGGAACTGACTCATCTTATGTAATTATGATGCATTTTGGATGGGATTTTGACTCTATGAGGTGTCGTTGTTCATATTTTTTATATGTATACCCACTTTATTATTTTCTTGGGTTGGATTTTTGTTTTTTGCAGTGGAGCTATTGTACAAGCCTTTTGGAATGAAATCAAAGATAGTGTTGCAGAAT
The DNA here is from genome assembly GCA_034641835.2 of Pinus albicaulis. Classification (NCBI taxonomy): domain Eukaryota; kingdom Viridiplantae; phylum Streptophyta; class Pinopsida; order Pinales; family Pinaceae; genus Pinus; species Pinus albicaulis. The sequence continues at coordinate 371,893,444 of CM076571.1, read as the reverse complement.
TTGTGTTGAGAATCCTGTGGCATACCTTGGAGCATTTGTTATTTCTCTGTATGTTTATCTTATCATGTTGAATGATATGTTTTGTCCTTTCATATACATGCTTCTATGTGTTTATCTTGTCAGTCTATAAGTATAAATAATGCCATTTCATGCTCCATTTTAACAAGATTTACATTATATGTCTATGTTCTTCTAAATGAATGAATTCACCTCAGTTCTCATTCAGATTTTCTATCATTTCATCCTATACACAATGAAAAACTAAACATGCTTTCAAGATACCTACCTAGCCTCATCCATATTCTCTGCAAATTGATATTTAATTCATACCTTAAACACTAGACCTAGTCTCCTTACTGTCATTCCTATCCAGCACACAAACATTAAACACAAATCCTATTTATTGAGCTTACATATATAGCCTAAGATAATTATATATTTAGTCATTTAATTGAATACAAAGTGGCATGGAGAGAGCCCTCTCTGGTCCTGGTAGGGCTAACTACCTGACCTAAATCCTGGTCTGTGGTTACATTCCTACAATCCCACTCTCAACCTTGGGAAGTTGGGGGGCGGGGGGAGGTGATAACATTTTTGGCACCGTTGCCGAGGAGAAAAAGTTAAATATTTCCCGGGAAATAACAACAAAGATTAGCTCTGATTGTTGATGGTGAACAATGATCAGGCACAAGAAAATTTGTGCATATTTCACCTGGAGACTCCAGTGTCGAAGAATCCAAAGGTTCAGAGTTTTCATGGCGATTCCACTGTTCAAAAGCCGGTAACTTGAAGAATTTTTTGGTGACTTCAGTGTTTTCAAGATGGATTCAACTGGAAGAAGGAATGATAGGTATGATCTTATGGATTAGTCTCATATCCCTGGCTTTCCAAATCCTATGCCTCAGGTAGATTGGAAAACATACTTTCGAAAATTCATGGATGGAAAAGGTGATGATGCTACACTTCATTTAAAAATATTTCATATGCATGTGCGTAAGCTAAAGATCAGATTTCATGAAGATTGTTTAATGAGGATTTTCATGATCACATTAGAAGAAAAATCACATTTTTGGTATGAAAGCTTGCCTCCTGCTTGTATTAATTCTCTCAAGGGTTTTTACTCAGTATTTTTTGAGAAGTATAGAGAAACCTATCCTTATTTTCTTTTGATTGAGGATTGTTGTGATCACTTTGAGAATTTTAAACAAGAGCTTGAAAGTGCTTATGGCGATGAAGATTTTATGGATGAAGAACTCATAGATGCTTTGAATGAAAACTCTTTTCATCGCCATGAGAATATCATGGATTCTACCCCAGATGACAGTGAACTTGAGAAAAATTATTCAAAGGATGATATTGATCTTCCATATTTCAAAGTTGATGATAATTTGCAATAGTCTTGCTAAAATTCAAGCGATCAATATATATATGAAGATGTTATGTCTAGCTACCCTTCATCCCTTTCCTCTTCTGAGTTTTTAATTAAAGGAAAAATATGTGAAGATCATAATTTTGAGTTTTCTTGCAAATAAACTCTTAAGAGTCATGATTTATCCATTGAGATCAAAAAAAGTGTACAATAGGTTTTTTGTCTTGAGTTTGATGAACATGTTCATCACCCTTCAAATGATCAAGATATAGAACTTCTCCAGAGCCAAGACAATTCTCTTTATGATATACATGAAAATCCACTTCTAGATATTTGTGTTGATGCTGATTTGGCTACCTCAATTGAAGATCTCCAAGAACATACAAATATTGTCTTTGATCTCAATGATATGAAAGATAACATTCTTACAGTTTTATTTAAGAAGGATCATCCAAATGAAGAAGAACAATCATCCAGTATATCTGAAAGCATCTCGTTTCTTTATTCTGATGAACAAGAGGTAATGTTTCATGATTTTCAAGACCCCTTGGGCAGTCTTTTGCAAGCATCATAAAAGGAGGAGTTTGTTTTTTTCACCAACACACGTTTTGGACTCATATTTCATTTTGAGCTCCCATTTACTCAATCTTTATTTATGTCTAGTGGAGCTGAATACAAGCATCAATCAGGTATTCATTTACTTGATTGGTTACATTGGATCTTTGACTTCACTTGATAAAGTGATTTATGGATAAGTTAGATTAGGTAAGGTGTGATGAATAAGCTCAACATTTTGAAAATATTTTCCAATGTTAGTTTCCAGTATAGTTTGCAGTTGTGGATGTATAGTTCAGCTTTCAGTTTGATTTAAATCAGTTTGAGGATTGTATCTGCAGAGACTCCATTTCCCAAGGGATGAGTCTACTTGTTCTACGATGTTATTGACACCTCCTAAAGGAGCTGCCATCCCCAGCTGGAGCCAATGTTAGTATCAATATGTTCAGTGATCAAACATGCTCTTTCAGTTTATTTGCTAGTAGTCCTAGGTCAAAAAATTTGTCTTTTCAAACAAGTTTTCGAATAAATTTTGGTCGTTGCATATGGTTTAGGTCAGTAATGTTGATCCCCTCATTCCATCCACGACCATCATCATCTTAGAGGTCATGTCACTCATTTTCATTTAGATTCCTAGGTCTGTCACTCCATCTCCATCTACATTTGTTGTCTAGGTGTCCTTGTTTTGCCACTGAAAAGTTCAAATATGTCACCAAAAAGGGAAAACAAGGCTTCATTTCATCATATCAGTTTTTTAAAGGGAGTTATCATAATTAGGGGAATAACGTAAGACAATTTATCTTATTTTAAAACTTTTTCATTGTCAAATTGTTCCAAAAAGGCAAAATTGTCCTCAAAGTTTTTGGTTCCACTAAAGGACAAAAATTCATTTCAAGATGTTATAAAGAGGAAAAAGAAATTTTTTTCAACTCATTTTATCTTTTCATGATTGGTAGAGCTCCTCTCTTACCTTCATCTTGGTCCATAATTGTCAAGGGTTCAACGAAAATAAAGGAATTTGCTCCAAAAAACCTCTATTACGCATTTGAAGGGCTCTGTTATGCATCTAAAGGACTCTGTTACACATCTCGAAAGTTTTGTTACATATCTGCATAGGATTCCTCAGGACACTTGCCAAACCTAGAAAAAGTCATATTTTCTAGGTTTTGACATCCTTTAAGCTGACATTGGAGTAATTGAGTTGGTTTTTTCCTCTTATCATGAGGAAACACGAAATTTAATGTGGGGGCACACACTCCTAGTCTTCAGCTGAATTTGAGGGAATGTTTTCTAACCTCCCTAGATTCTAGGAAGTGACTCATCTTATGTAATTATGACGCATTTTGGATGGGATTTCGACCCTATGAGGTGTCATTGTTCATATTTCCTATAAGTAGACCCACTTTAGTCTTTTCCTAAGTTGGATAGTTTTTTTTGCAGTGGAGCTATTGTACAAGCCTTTTAGAATGAAATCAAAGACAGATTTGCAGAATTTGTGTTGAGAATCCCGTGGTATGCCTTAGAGAATTTGTTCTTTCTTTGTATTTTTATCTTATCATGTTGAATGACATTTTTTCTCCTTTCATATACATGCTTCTATGTGTTTATCTTGTCAGTATAGAAGCAAAAGACATGCACTTTCATGCTCTGTTTTAACAAGATTTACATTATATGTCTATGTTCTTCTAAGTGAATGAATTCACCTCAATTCATTCAAATTTTCTATCATTTCATCCTATACACAATGAAAAACTAAACATGCTTTCAAGCTACCTACCTAGCCTCGTCCATATTCTCTGCAAATTGATATTGAATTCATACATTAAACCCTAGACTTAGTCTCCTTACTGTCATTCCTATCCAGCACACAAAAATTAAACAAAAACACTATTTACTGAGCTTACATATATAGTCTAAGATCATTACATATTTTCATTTAATTGACTACAAAGTGACATTGAGAGGGCTCTCTCTGGTCTTGGTAGGGCTAGCTACTTGACCTAAAGACTCGTATGTGGTTACCTTCCTTCAATCCCACTCATACCCTTGGGAAGTTGGGGGGAGTGATAGCATAAGGAACAATATTATCCTATTGGAAGCTACGAAGACCAATATATGAGATAGACCACACTACAGCAGGAAAGGGAACAAACAGTGTCAGAGTTCACAAATATTTTCCATACCCTACACACCAAGTTGGCTATAAAAGACTCTAAGTAGCATCTAGTGCTCAAGTACCATGGCTATATATACAAATACATCCAAACAAAAATGGATTTCTTGGACATATCCTATCAACATACCATTATGCTATCAAAATTGAGTAAAAATTTAAATAGAAGAAGCGAAACTTTAAATCTGTGAAAACTTTTGTTGATGGGAAAAATTATACCGCCAACAACAAGAGGGTCTCCCTGGTGAAAAGTCCCAATTAGACCTCACACCATTTGGGGTAGGAGCCCCATCTGGTATGTGGGCCTGACTACCTCCATAAGTGTTTTTTCTCTTTCTTGTCAGATGAGAAGGTGATGGAGTGGGGACAAGGGTGAAATGACCACACAGTGAAACAAAATCAGCCCAAGATTGACAAACTATAGATAGGGATACAAGAAAGTCTAAGCAACAATAAAAAATGGGTATGCCATGAGAGGGATCGGTGAGCCCAAACCCAGTGAGATATACATAAATAGGAACATGACATAAGTTAATTGCGAAGTAGTTCACAATAGATCACTGACATGGCAAGGAACAAGTAAATACTGATTCGAAAGAAAAACATACATGCAACCACTACGAATCAATCCATAACATAATTGTCTATGTGACAACATCCATACAAACATAGTGAAATATCAGACAGCTAATACTACCACCATGAGAAAGCATGTGAATCAGTGCCGGAAAATAAGAGTATCTTATTAATGTTGCTGCAACTTCAAATTCATATCTTACAAACCCTAGATTTTTCTGTGCAAATCAACAAATTCTACTTGCAACAAATAACATGGGTCACATGTCTTTATAATAAAAAAATGATGTTGGAAACACACTCAATTAACTAAAAGAGTGATTTAACAAATAATAAACTTAGACCCCTGTATAGTCCTTTTGCAGGGACACAACATGGTCTCTACAGAGTTTTCCCGAGATCTAAAATGTTCACAAATGACCCCGTTGAAAACATCAATAGTGATGTCTTTATTTAAGCCTAGGAATTCCCATTGTTGGAGCCATTGACGTTGACGGTTGGCATAGAGCTTTGGCTTATTGTTATTAACCCATACTTCTTGTTGGTTCAAAACCCTAGTTGCACAACCTCTATAGGAAACCCTAGCTCCGTGCTCTAGGTAACTCATTCTCTCAAACCTTCCATTGATATTAACATAATGTCTACGCGGCCATATAGATCGAGAAAGAAGTCCTAGACTCTTCCCATAAACCAACATTATTGTTTCTCCTCTCTACTTTGACTACCTTTTCCATCATTTTTGGTTGAGCATACGCATACATAACAATCGTCTTGTTCCATATTTATAATCCACAAATAATCTTAAAAAGAGTGAAGGTTTATAGCCCTGGGGTGTTGATATGCTTCTTCTAGGCTCATCCTTCTTCGGCCCCGTTATCACAGACGCAATGGTATAGCATTGTGAGAGTGACCTCTCACAACCTTTCACATGTCCACTTTCGCACTCATGCTCCTTCATCATATATCATCTAAGCTTGCCCTTTCCATTCGAACACATCACCACATAAATATTGGAATCATATGGCCATTATTATTGCATATATCAGGAATTACCCCTAATTTGTGTTTTTTCACAACCCTTTTATAAACCTGTTTTCCGGAACATTGTATGGACTTACATTCCAGTTTGTGTAATGTTTTCTCCATGTTTCATCCATGGTGGTTCATATAGCATGGTATCTCACACCTTATGATGAATGCATCACTTTAGTCACGCAAACAAAACTCATCTCCCCTTCTAGCCCCAAGGTAGGGGAGGTGTAAAATGCACGCTTTCTTATGTTTCAAGCATGTGCTTCCATGTAAGTTGGACAACATACAAGTACCGGCAGGTTGCGGAAAAGGAGTGGTCGCGGGGTCGTAGCGAAGACAGGGTCGCACGATTGTCAAGTTTTATTTCTGCGACTTAGTCACTCTAACAGAAGTCGCACAGTCGGAGATTCATGCCACTGTTTCTTCCGAGGTGTTATGTGACTCTGCGACTAGTTTCATAGTCGAAAATTTCTGCTACTTGCCCGAGGCCTCTATGGCACGACTGTGCGACTGGTGGGAAGGCTTGCGACCCGTGGAGATCCAATAGTCGTATCTCTCAAATGGGTCGCACTCAAGTCGAAATTACGATCAGTAAATATGCGACCTGCGTGTCACACGACCATGCATGGGTGATTTGCGCCCTAAGTTTGTTACTTACACCCATCCTCAGCTCTTCGAAGTGTTACACATTCCCATGCAAAGACAGAAGTGACTGACCCATCGAACATTCAGCTGCATCGACCTGAACCAATCTTGCGGTTGTCAAAAAACCATTGGACAATTATATTTCAAGCTGAAGTGGAGGGGTAGACTTCTAAACCTTTTGAGGGAACTGAACCTACATCAGAACTTTCGGAATGAATTTAGAAACACGGATATCATGTGTTGGCTCTGGCATTACTCTACAGACATCGACCTCATTCTTAGTTGCAGTTTTAACATCCATCCATAATTTTTTGTGTCCTTCGAAAATATTCGATTTGAGTCACTTTTGTCCCAACTTTCATATCACGTTGGGTATGGGCATAAAGCAGGATTCCTGCTCGGAGAAGCTGGAGCCTTCGCCAATATACAAAAGAAGTATAGGTGCTATAACAAAAGAATAATAGAATTCATTGAAATCATTGATGTAAAGGTAGATGAATAAATACCACATAATGAAGTCCTACCTCAAGCTTAGCCTAATCCTGACATCTTTCAAGAATATGTATCAAATGGTCAAGAAGATGAAGAGTTTGAAGAAGATCAAATAAGGGAGGATGAACCTCTACACACAAACACTCCATCCAAATATGTATAGATAAATCATCTAAAAGACCAAATTCTAGGAGAAAAAGATGTATATCTTCAAAATAAAAGGAATCTTGCAACCACATCATCTCAAGAGAACATAGCATTTTTGTCTCTTATGGAGCCCCAAAATTTTGCAAAAGTTTCTAGCAAGGAAGAGCATTGGATTAAAGCCATGAATGAAGAGTTGAACTGGATTTAGAAGAATCATACTTAGGAATAAGTCTCAAGGCTGAAAAACAAAAATATAATTGGAACCAACTGGGTTTGTGGAAAAATTTCAATGAAAATGGATAGGTTATGAGAAGTAAAACAACATTTATACGCAAAGGTTATGCACAGACTGAAGGAATTGATTTTGATGAAACATTTGCTCCAGTAGCCCATCTAAAAGTTATTAGAATGTTTTTAGCTTTTTCATGTTTCAAAGGATTCAAAGAATATCAAATGGATGTAAAATCAACATTTTTGAATGGGCAACTGAGAATGAATTTTATGTTAAATAGCCAAAGGGATTTCAGCTAGCGAAAAAGGAATATTATGTATTCAAACTAAAGAAATCATTATATGGTTTAAAATGGGTTCCTAAGGCACGGTACTTTAGATTGGATGGTTGCCTTCAACAAGGTTTTAATAGATCAAGTTAAATTGACAATAATCCTTATATCATGATATAAAATTAAAAATGAAGGTTTCATGAAATTTTTTTCAAGCTACTTTATGTATTTTAGGTAATGGATCATGATTGCAGAAGCACAAAAACTAAAGAAAATTTTGCAGATTTTTAACAACTAAATGGACAATAAGCAACATCACAACATAATAAATTGATTACGACATTCACCCCTCCTGGGATACGTCTCCGGGTCTAGCTTCGAATGGTGGCCATTTTTACTATATGCTCAAATTTTCAAATGCATCAACATACAAGTCTCAACTTATAAAAATAACACTTCCGTTACGTCCATAATTCCCAAAAACCTCTGTGAAGCTCTTATTAGGCTCAAAAAGGCTAAAAAATGGGCAAGGTAGGCCACCTTCTTCAAACTGCCTGCAAACAACTCTACAAAATTGGTTCACACTGCAAAACTGGAAACAAACTAGTTATGTGGTGTATTAGTAAGGTGGGAAATTCGAAACCTGGAGGTATCAGGTTTGATTTGTTGTGTTCAGTGGGTTTGGAATTGTGTGTTAAATAACAAATTAATTTTTTTATTATGGTTCATAGCCCCTCTGCCCATTTCTCCGCTCTCCTGTTAGTCATGTGGTAGTACATGCAACTGAGGGGTATAGGACATAGGCCACATGCCTCCCTGCCCTCGCTCCTGGTCATGCATTGATTGATAGGACCTGGGCCTAGGATGTGAGTAGGGTTCCATGGGCCTCGCCCCTCCACATATCATGTCTGTAGTCGCATAAAAGTGATATGTACTAGGCAGATGCTTACTCCTTCGTGCCTTCTACTACACCCCTGTCATTATCTATGCTTGTGGTCATCACAATACTTTGTAACTTGGGGCTAGGGCATGGGCAGGGTACCATGCACCACACTCTTCCAAATATTTCATCGCTAGTCATGAGACTGGCATATTCTCCCCTAATGACGAAATTATATGTTAATAAATAAAAATTAGCCATTCTCCATTAACAATTTTGATATGTGGTGTAACTATAGAGTGTTCCATTGGTATGTTGGAGGTCGTGTGGTCAAATCCCATGGAATCAGTTGGTCAAAATAACAAAATTTTGGCCTCTTCTGGAGTGGCACGTGGTGCCCTAGGATTGGGCCATGTGTCACTCTTGTGATAGGCCCATCCCTCAAAGCCTTCAACCAATAATTGTTGGGTATGTGTTATATTCTTTCCACGACTAGCCCCACTTAGCATGCGTTGCGGCGGGTGCGACGAAGTCACGAAGCGCGACCCCACAATCGGGCGAGGCGAGCGCCATCGTCACGGTATGCGGTCCCACTCATATGCGGACCCACACACTGTCTGTTTTCTAGTGAGTTTGCACAGTTTTGGGAGTCTGTTTCGACCCTGGTATTTTGTAGATCGGTCAAGGGAACTACAATTATGTTCTAATCCGGGGGTTAATGGTTCAGGTTTTATGTATATGACATGTATATATATGTGTTGTAACACTAAAAGGAATATAATAAAAAATCAAGCTGGTCGTCCCAATTTGGGATCCGGGGGAAAATCTCTGTGTTTATCTGTTTTATGTTTTATGCTCTCGCTATTGTTTATTTTCTGTTATAAGATTCGTGTGTAGATAATTTCTGTTCAGGGTTAAAACCTACATTTGGTTTCAGAGCTGTTTCGGCTTCAAGGGGACGCCTTTGTTGTTGAGGGTTTTTTGCTCGGGCCTGTGGTAGACCCTGTTCAGTGGGAGATCTGCGGGATCGATTCTTGCGGTGAAAGAAGATGGCGAGAAACGGAAAGATAGAGATCGAGAAATTTAATGGTCAGAGTTTTGAGTTGTGGAAGCTCAAGATGGAGGATCTGCTGGTGGATAAAGATCAGTGGATCGCGGTAGATCCAGGTACTAAACCAACGGCAATGTCAGATGAAGACTGGAAGAAACTGGATCGGAAGGCTAAGAACACAATACGGTTGTGTGTCTCAGATTCAGTATTGTTGAATGTATCTGGGGAAGCTACGGCGAAGACCTTGTGGGAAAAACTTGGGACTTTGTACCAATCTAAGTCTCTGGTGAATAAGTTGTTCCTGCGGAAAAAGCTGTATAACTTTGAGGATGAAGGATGGAGATAGTGTGAGCATACGAACTCCTTCAATACGTAGTAGATCGGTTGTCATACGGTGATATTAAAATCTGAGATGAAGATAAATGCATCGGCTTGTTGTGTTCTGCGAAAATTCATGGGGACGGTCGGATGATGAGGAATAGAGTATGACTCTGACTACCTTGAATTTTGATGACATTGTCTCAGCCTTGCTGTCGGAGGAAATGAGACGGAGAAATATGGAGGGTCAAAATGGAGATTCCTTATCTGTACGAGGAAGGTCCCAGAACAGAAACAAGAATAAGGCTTCGAGTGGGAGATCTAAATCTAGAGGGAGATCTAAATCTCCTGGAAAGTTTGTAAAGGTGTGCTGGAAATGCGGAAAGGAAGGACACTACAAAAAGGAATGCGGATCTAAAGCTCCTGAGAAAGGAAAGGGATCTGATGAAGCTCCTTCTGCAGAGGAAAAAACCACCTCGGATGAAGGTGGGGATGTGTATTTGGCTTCTTCTTCAAATACACATGTAGATCATGAGTCATGGTTGATTGACTCAGGTGCATCCTTTCACTTCACTCCCCATAGGGAGTGGTTATGCGAGTATGAGAAATATGATGGTGGTGATGTCTTCCTAGGGGATGATAGGAAGGCCAGAATCATTGGACGTGGAAAGGTCAAGCTGAAGCTGCAAGGTGGAAGGATTAGAACACTTCCTGGTGTTCTGCATATTCCTGCATTGGCCAGAAATCTGATTTCTGTAAGCAAGATGGATGATGCATGTGTAAAAACAGTGTTCGAGAAAGATGCCTGCAAGATGGTTCGGGGAGCACTGGTATTAATGCGGGGAGTTCGGACTGGAACTCTGTACAAGCTACAAGGTAGCATTGTTATTGATGGGTGTAACAGTTCTATGGTTCCTGAAAGTGGAGCGGAAAGCCTAGCTGTCTCTGGAGAAAAGAGCATGCTATGGCATCAAAGGCTTGGACATATTGGAGAGAAGGGCCTTCGGATACTGCATAGAGATGGTATGGTAGAAGGTATGTCTAATTGTTCTCTGGATTTCGATTTCTGTGAACATTGTGTATATGGGAAGCAGAATCGGGTGAGTTTTCCTTCTAGTGCTAAGAGGGCAAACAAGATATTAGAACTTGTGCACAGTGATGTGTTTGGGCCTGTGTCAGTTCCATCACTAGGAAAGTCTGTGTACTATGTTTCATTCATAGATGACTTCTCAAGGAATACATGGATATATTTCTTGAGGAAGAAATATGAAGTCTTTGACAAATTTAAAGAATTTAAGGCTCTGGTGGAAAACCAGACAGAGAAGAAGATAAGGCGTTGAGGACAGATAATGGTGGGGAGTTCTGCAAGAAGGAATTTGAAGAGTTCTGTAAGAAGTGTGGTATAGCACGACAAAAGACTACTCCATACACACCTCAACAAAATGGAGTTGCAGAAAGAATGAATAGAACACTGATGGAAAAGGCAAGAAGCATGCTCAGTGGTACCGGGTTAGGACAAGAATTTTGGGCAGAGGCAGTGGAGACTGCATGTTACTTAGTTAACGGATCACCTTCATCAGCGTTGGAGGATAAGACCCCACATGAGGTATGGACTGGTAAGAAACCCTCTCTTTCACATCTAAGGGTATTTGGATGTGATGCATATGTACATGTTCCAAAGGAGAAAAGGACCAAGTTGGATAATAAATCTGAAAGGTGCATCTTTATTGGGTATAAGTATGGTTTAAAGGGTTACAAGCTTTGGAACCCAGAAACAAGGAAGGTTGTGTACAGCCGAGATGTGGTGTTTAGAGAAGTGAAAGATGTTGTTAAACATGAAGTCCTACCAAAGGAACCTGAGAAGATAGAGTTTGAGGTAAAGGAGGATGAATCAGACTCTACAACAGAAGAAGACTCAGAAGATGAAGAGCCACAAACTCCAGCTTTGAGAAGATCAGTTCGGGAAAGAAGGCAACCAGAAAGGTATAGTCCATCCGCTTTCTGTTCAGGTTTTGCCTTAACTATAACTGATGATGAACCCAGAACTGTCAGGGAGGCAGTAGATTCAGAGGATGGAAAACTCTGGAAGGAGGCCATGGTTGATGAAATGGCATCCTTGCACAAAAACGATGCATGGGATTTGGTGGAGTTGCCGGCCGGAAGGAAGCCCATTGGGAGCAAATGGGTGTTTAAGAAGAAGATGAATGTAGAAGGCAAGGTGGAGAAATACAAAGCTCGGTTGGTAGCGAAAGGTTATTCCCAGGTGCCGGGAATTGATTTTGGTGATATTTTTTCTCCTGTTGCCAAAGTTACTTCTATTAGATTACTTTTATCTGTTGCTGCCGCATTTGATTTTGAGATAGAACAGATGGATGTGAAGACAGCATTTCTTCACGGGGATCTAGAAGAGGAGATCTACATGAAGCAACCTGAAGGCTTTATGGTGAAGGGTAAGAAAGAACTAGTATGTAGGTTGAAGAAGTCTCTGTATGGGTTAAAACAGTCACCAAGGATGTGGTATCAGAAATTTGATACCTATATACGGGGACTTGGCTTCACCAGAAGCAAGGAGGATCACTGTGTTTTTTTTAAATTAATTGGTGACCGTGTTATTTATTTGGTCTTGTATGTGGATGATATGTTGTTGATTGGAAATGACAAAGAAATTATCCAAGATTTGAAGACCCAACTGTTTTCCAAATTCGACATGAAGGATCTTGGTGCTGCAAACTATATTTTGGGCATGGAAATTAAGAGAGATCGGGCAAAGAGGAAGCTCTGGTTAAATCAGAGGAAGTATGTCGAGACTATATTGCAGAGGTTCAATATGCAGGATAGTAAACCGGTGAATGTTCCTATTCCTGTAGGTGTAAAGTTGTCTGCTGAACAGTGTCCCAAGACACAAGAAGAAGAGGAGTATATGTCCCGTGTTCCATATGCAATTGCAGTGGGTAGCCTGATGTATGCAATGGTCTGTACTAGACCAGACATTGCACATGCAGTGGGAGTATTGAGCAGGTTTATGTCAAACCCAGGGAAGGAGCATTGGACAGTAGTGAAGCGGGTTTTCAGATATTTACGTGGCACTAGTGATTATGGCTTGTGCTACCATGGAAGACCAGGATTGGAAAGAATGTTGGACATTCGTGGTTTTGTTGATGCAGACTGGGCTGGAGATCTGGACCAAAGAAGATCTACAAGTGGGTATGTGTTTAGCCTATTTGGAGGCGCAGTCAGCTGGATGAGTAAAAGACAGTCTGTAGTGGCTCTTTCAACTACAGAGGCAGAATACATAGCAGCCACTCATGCAAGCAAGGAAGCAGTTTGGTTGCAGAGATTGTGTTCAAGTATGGGGTTGGTACAACAAGCTATAAGGATAGACCGTGATAGCCAAAGTGCAATTTTCTTGGCTAAGAACCCTGCTTATCATTCAAAGACAAAGCACATTGATGTTCAATATCACTTTGTTAGAGATATGGTTGAGGCTAAAAGGGTGTTGCTGGTAAAGGTGGACACTTTGAAGAATGTTGCAGATGCATTGACGAAGTCTGTGAGCACTCAGAAGTTCTCTTGGTGTAGAGAAACAATGGGTGTTAAAGAATTGGCCCAATGACTAAGCTCTCCTATGGCCCCATGTGGAAAGAAAACAACAAGTGGGAGAATGTTGGGTATGTGTTATATTCTTTGCGACTAGCCCACGCGTTGTACGGGCATAGTAGGGGGGGGGGGACACAAGGGGGAGGTAGCTAAGAAGCAGGGTTCGGGGCATTTCCCCGGCGAAAATTTGTTTGGTGTGCGGACCCACTCATAGGCAGACCCACCCATGTTTTGTGCATGATTTTGCACATGTTTTTGGGGTACGATGGTTTTCGGCCCCTGGTATTTTGTAGATCCAGTCAAGGGAACTACGGTTATGTTCTAATCCAGGGTTAATGGATTGGGGTTTATGTATGCTTCATCATGTATATACGTGTTGTAACACTAAAAGGAATATAATGAAAAATCAAGCTGGTTGTCCCAATTTGGGATCCAGGGGAAAATCTCTGTGTTATCTGTTTTATGTTTTATGCTCTCGCTATTGTTTATTTTCTGTTATAAGATTCGTGTGTAGATAATTTCTGTTCAGGGTTAAAACCTACATAGTTGTTCCAGGTCATTTTCTAAACTTTTGGATAGGTTGTCTTCAAGTCAATTTTCAGGGGTTTGGAGTAGGCATTTGTAGTGATTGATGACTCCATTTTGTAGTATAAATCCTAATATTCCCCACCATACCACTTGCATCCAAAAACACCTCTATAAAGGCCTCTATACTCCTGCTCAAAGTGGTGCGACGCTTCTGCTGAGAATGCGCTACACTTCTGCAAATTTGTAGTGATAAACTTAAAAATTTTATTATGAGAAAATGGGAAAGTATTTTGGAAAACTAGAGAAGGTTTGTGTTCAAAACATACCTATGAAAAAAATCCTCTCTTAGTTTTTTAAAAAATGTTATGGTTAGAGAGATATTGATCCAAGCCCTATTTTTGCATAGTTGTTTTTGAAAAATCTAGAAATTGGGTCATTACAGAAGCATCGCGCATCGGCGCAATGCTTTTTCTCAGGGCATATAAATGGAGAAATTTTTACATGGTTGGATTTATTTTCACTTATAATTCACATTTATGACCTCATATTTTCATTTCACCATCCCATTTTGAATAAAAATGAAAAAAACACCACTTTGTTCATGCTTTGGCCACGTATTTTGCCTCTGCGCGGCGCTTTTGGAGTGAGGTTGGAAGAATCAGTTTTTGAAGGCCTTATAAGAATTTTCTCAGTTTTGAGGGTGAAATGGAATGAAGACACACATGGTTACCTATCCTAAATCTTAGATTTTCAAATGGGCACTTAAAAGTCATTCAAAATCAACTCCAAAATGTTGTGATGCTTTTGCTATGAGGTGCGACGCTTCTGGCATTGGAGAGTTTTCAACTCATAAAATCTCCAAATTTCGAAGTTTAGCTGTACCATGAGGTGCCTTTTAGTGGAAAATAAAAATTCCTCTTTTTATGGAGGAATGATGTAATTAATTCAAGAGACATGAACTCCCAATTATTAGCTAATTTTGAGGAAGTGGTTTCTAACTTCCCTAGATTTGAGGTAATGACTCATGCAGTACATTTATGATGTGTTTTAGATAAGATTTCGACCCTATGAGGTGTCAAGAAATCTATTTTCTATAAGTATTCCACCTCAAGTCATTTTAGAGGTTGGATAGTTGTTATTTGTAGTGTAAATATTGTACAAACATTTTTTTCAGTGAAATCAAAGGACGTTGCAACTATACTCTTGAGATTCGAATGGTATACTTTTGAGCATTGTTTCTTCTCTGTTACTTCATCAAGTTAAATGTTATGTTACCTTTTTCATCACATGCATTCTTCTATATGCTAATCTTATGATTTTATAAACATAAATCATTGCCTTCAATGCTCTGTTTTATAAGATTTTCGTGGATATGTTTACTCTTTTGATGAATAAATTCATTTAAATGCTTATTTTGACTCCTCTTTCAAAACCCTATAACAATGAAAAATTTAAGTATGATCCTTATTTTACCTCCTTGGCCTCATCCTAATCTCTACAACTTAACCTTTGAAATCAGACCTAAAACCTAGACCTAGATCCCCGACTATCATTCCTATCTAGCAAAAGAAACCCAAAACAAACAAAACCCTAATAAATTGAGCATCATAACTAGCCTAAGATAATTATATATCTAGTCATCTCATTGGCTGAAAAGTGACATTGAGAGAAACCTCTCTGGTTTTGTAGGGATAGCTACCAGACCTAAAGGTTGGTTTGAGGTTACTTCCTTCAGTTCCATTCTCAGCCTTGGGAAACAGGGGGATATATGAAATTTTTGGCACCGATGTCAAGGAGCGAAGATTAAATATTTCATGAGAAAGAACGAAAAATATTAGCTCTAATTTCTGATGGTGAACAATGGTCAGGCACAAGAAGGTTATTCATATTTCACATGGGGACTCCAGTGTCAAAAAATCCAAAAGTTTGGAATTTTCATGGCGACTACGTTGTTCAAAGATCAGTAGATTGAAGTTCTTGGTGACTTAAATATTTTCAAGATGGGTTCAACTGCAAGAAGGAATGTTAGGTATGCTCATATGGATTAGTGTCATATGCCTGGCTTTCCAAATCCTATGCCTCGTGTTGATTGGTTATCTTATCTTCCCATGTTCAAAGATGAAAAGAAAGATGATTTTGATCTTAATTTAATTAAGTTTCATATGGACATACATAGGCTAGGGGTTGAAATTCATGAAGACTGCTTGATGAAGATATTTATGGCGACATTAGAAGAAAGAGCAAGGTTTTGGTATGAGAAGTTTCCATCTACTCGTCTATGTTCTCTTAAATATTTCTAAGAGGCATTTTGTAAAAATTATAAACAAATATACCCTTCTCTAGTGCTGGTAGAAAGCCTTTATGAAAACCTCGATGATCTTATTCAAAATATGGGGATTGATATTCATGATGAAGATCTAATGGATGACGAGACTGAAGAAACCTTGTTTGATTTATTTTCTCATTAGGAGGAAGTAGTAGAGGATAACCATGACATTCAGGAATATCTTCAATAGTTAGTAGTTTTCCCCTTTATTATAGACAAGGACAGGGATGAAAATAGTCATTCAGATTTAACTTCAGATCATACATCTCGTGAATATTTCGTTCAAGAAGAGAATAGTGAAAGAGAAGATTTTTTTCTAAAGAATATTTCAAAATAAGATTGTCTTCATGGTAATTTCCAGCAAACATTGTATTCTTTGACTGAAGATAATATTAATCAACAATCAATTGATGAAGATCACGATCTTTCCCTTGAATTATATGAAGGTATTTAGCAGTGTTTAGGAGACCAATACATTGATTACGAGTGTCTTTCAGATTATTCTTCAAACATTTCATTTCTTGAATTTTTGTTTCAAGAGGAAACTTGTTCATCTATATGTTCAGAAATTTTTGAATACTGAGAGCACACTCTTGCTGAAAATCATCATGAAGAGCAGCCAGTTGTAATAGAAGGATGTTTCTTGATTCCTCCAAATCAACAAGAGCTAATTTTTCAAGATCTTGTGGTGAACTTTTTATAGCCAGTAATGAAGGTCAATGTTGCAGCATTCATTGATGAAGGTGATCAGTTTCAGCATATAGACAAAACAAAGTTTGGAAGGAGGTTTGTTTTCATGTTTTAAATCATCTAGAAAGGCTTATGTTGCATGTTCTTCGTGATCCTTTGGTAAGTTTGTTGAAGCCATATGGGAATATGAATATTCTTTTGTTTATGGAACATGAGCACATGTTTAGTGGACACTTTGAGATGCATATGTTTTGTTTCTTCTGCCTGCTCATGGAAAGTGTGAGGAGGACTCAAGTAAGTAATCGTTTGTTGGATTAGTTACACTGGAGGGATCATATCACATCGTTGTATATATATCTTCAGTGGGTGGGTGGTTATCATCAATATTTTAAGGCAGAGGCGAAGGCCCTAAGATAATGATGGTCTACTTCCATAACTAAGTTCATTCAGTAGTCAATTTTTTGAGTCAAAGTTAGTTTTTGTTTCAGTTAGTCATTTGAGTTTGTAAAAGCTATTTTAGTTTCCAATTTTGACTCCATTTCCCAATGGATAAGGCTACCTGATCTATGGTGTTCTTGACACCTCCTAAAGTAGCTTCCATCCCTAGATGGAGCCAATACTAGTGTTCAAACGATCAATAATCAAATGTACTCTTTCATATTTTCTTAGTAGTGGTCCTAGGTCAAAATCTCATGTTTCAAGTGAGTTTTCAAATAAAATTTTGTTCAATGAATATGTATAGGTCTAAAATGCTACTCCCTACACTCCAATCATAGTAATTATCATATTAGAGGTCATGTAATTCATTCATAATGTATGGTCTGAGGTCATTCACTACACCTTCATCTAGGTCAAAGTCTAGGTCTGATTTATTTCACCACCATAAGAGATAGTTCATGTCATGAAAGAAGGCTAATAGAATTCCATTTTCACCATATAAACCATTTGCATAGGGATGTAGCATGGATAGGGAAATAAGTGAAGTAAATTTTCCTTTCATCAAATAAAGTGTGTTTCTTCATTAAATTGTTTCAAAAAAGAGAAATTTATTCCAAAAGTTGTGTTTTCACTAGAAGACAAAAAAGTGCTTTTATGATGTTATACAAGGAAAAGAAGAGACTTATTCAACTTATTTTATATTTTTATGGTCAATTTAACTCCTCCCTTCTCACCATCACACTCTGCAGCTGCCAAGGTTTGAAGGAAAAAACAAGAATTTTGTGCCCATTTCCTCCTGCTATGCTTATGGAAGTGTTGCGCTACGCTATGTTTTTGGAGTGTGTTGTGCTTTTGGTTTTCCAACTCCAAATCAATAATTCAAGCTTAAAATCACTTGCATAAGGGTTCAAACATCTCCTACACAGTAAGTGGACATCATTCCTACTTCTTTCAAGTCAAATTTCATTAGTAAAAGAGTGGTTTCTTTCATTAGGGCATTCCCACTACGCTTTTGGTGTTTTTCATCATTTACTTGTTTCAAATTGATAAAACCCTAGGTAACCATCTACAACCCTCCTATAACACTCATACATCACACCCTAAGACTCCCTATCACTCACAACCTTATTTTCCATCATCTTCATCAAAAGCCTAATTTTCATTATATTTTGGCAGAAAACTAGGAATTTCCCATGTTTTGATCTTTTAGCTACCTTCCTCATATTAATTTCTAGAAATTTAACTTCCATAATATTGCCAACTCATCACCATACCTCCTCAAATGTTTGTGAAATTTTCCTTAGCTTATTTCTACTTCATTTCTTCTCCTAAAGCCACCCTACCACCATCCCTTGTTTTCTTAATTCTACACCTTCCCTACCCATCTCATCCAGCTAGGGATTCATCTTGTTGGAAAAAACCATGGAAGAAAAAAATAATATTCATAAGGGAAGAAACCATTCCAGGTTTGATCCATGGCATCATTTTCATAGTTTTTTTATCAAGCTAGGGTTTACATTGTACACAGGGACAATCCTTCTTCAAATTTACTTTCTGAAGAAATGAAAATGAATTTGACAAAATTGGAAGAGGTTTTTGTCAATAATAGACCAAGGAACTAACACCTCATTTATTTTATGAATATATCTTATTATTTTAGATAAATTCCCAAACTGCAGTTGTTCTAGGTCATTTTATTCACTTTTGGATAGGTTGTCTTCAAGTCAAATTTTCAGGGGTTTGGATCAAGTGTTTTTGGTTCTTGATGACTCCATTTTTTAGTAGAAATCCTAATATTTCTGACCATACCACGTCCATCCCAAAAATCCTCTAGGAAGGCCTCCAAAATCCCTCTCAAAGTGGTGTGACACTTCTGCAAGAGTGCGCTATGCTTTTGCACATTTTTAGCAATCAATTTCAAACTTTTATTCTGAGCAAATGGGAAATTATTTTGGAAAATGAGAGGAGGTTTGTGTTCATAACATACCAAAGAAAAAAAAAATTCTTAGTTTTTCCAAAATAAATTATGGTTAGAGATATAATGATCCATCTTTAAGCCCTATTTTTTCATAAATTGTTTTGAAAAATATGGAAATTGGGTCATTGCATAAGCATCACACAACAACGCATGCTTCTTCTAAAGGCATCTAAATGGAGAAATTTTTACATGGTTGGATTTAATTTAACTTCTAATTTGAATTTATGACCTTGGGTTTGCATGTCACCATCCCATTTTGAAAAAAAATGCAAAAAACACCACTTTTTTCATGCTTATGCCACATATTTTTCCCCTGTGTGGCACTTCTGGAGTGAGGTTGGGAGAATCAATTTTTGAAGGCCTTATAGGGGGAATTTTCTCAGTTTTGAGGGTGAAATGGAAAGAAGAAACACAGGGCTACCTATCCTAACTCTAATATTTTCAATTGGGCACTTAAAGGTCAGTCAAAATCAGCTCCAAAATGGTGTGACGCTTCTGCTGGGAGGTGCAACGCTTCTGCCATTGGAAAATTTTCAGCTGAGGAAATATTCAAATTTCGAAGTTTAGTTGTCCCATGAGGTTTATTTTAGTGGAATTTTTTTTTCCTCTTTTTATGGAGGAATGATGTAATTAATTCAAGATACATGAACTCCTAGTTATTAGCTAATTTTGAGGGTTTCTAACTTCCCTAGATTCTAGGTAATGACTCATGCAGTACATTTATGATGTGTTTTAGGTCAGATTTAGACCCTATGATGTGTCAAGAACTATATTTTCGATAATTATTCCACCTAAACTCATTTTAGAGGTTGGATAGTTTTTATTTGCAGTGGAAATACTATACAAACTTTTTTTTAAGTGAAATCAAAGGATGTTGCAGCTATACTCTTGAGATTCTAGTGGTATACTTTTGAGCATTGTTTCTTCTCTATTAATTCATCAAGTTAAATGTTATGCTACATTTTTAATCATATGCATGCTTCTGTATGTTAACCTTATGAGTTTATAAACATAAATCATTGCCTTCTATGCTCTGTTTTATAATATTTGCATGGATATGCTTACTCTTCTAATGAATGAATTCATTTAAATGCTCATTCTGACTCCTTCTCTTTCAAAACCCCATACAGAATGACAAATTAAGTATGTTCCTTATTTTACCTACTTGGCCTCATCCTTATCTCTGCAAAGTAACCATTGAAATCAGACCTAAACCCTAGACCTAGTTCCTTGACTGCCATTCATATCTAGCAAAAAAACCCAAAACAAGCAAAACCCTAATATACTGAGCATCATAACTACCCTAACATCATTATATATCCAGTCATATAATTGGCTAAAAAGTGACATTTTGAGAACCCTCTCTGGTTTTTGTAGGGCTAGCTACCATACATAAAGGTTGGTTTTAGGTTACCTCCTTCAGTTCCATTCTCAGCCTTGGGAAACATGGGGAGATATAACATTTTTGGCACTGTTTCTGGGATATAAGGTTAAATCTTTCCCAGGAAAGAACAAAAAATATGAGCTCTAATTACTGATGGTGAACAATGGTGAGGCACAAGAAGGCTATGCATCTTTCACCTGATGACTCCAATGTTGAAAAATCCAAAAGTTCATAATTTTCATGGCGATTACACTGTTCAAAGATAAGTAGCTTGAAGAAGTTATTGGTGACTTCAATGTTTTCAATATGGGTTCAACTGCAAGAAGGAATGTCAAGGATGCTCCTATATATTGGTCTCATATCCCTGGCTTTCCAAATCCCATGTTCAAAGATGAAAAGAAAGATGATGTTCTCTTCATTTAATTAAGTTTCATATGCACATACATAAGCTAGGGGTTGAAATTCATGAAGACTTCTTAATGAAGATATTTATGGCGGTCTTAGAAGGAAGAGCAAGGTTTTGGTATAAGAAGTTTCCATCTGCTAGTCAATGTTATCTTAAATATCTCTACACAACATTTTGTAAAAATTACAAACAAAGCTACCCTTTTCTTATGTTGGTAGAAATACTTTGTGGAAACCTTGATGATCTTATTCAACAGATGGGGATTGACATTCATGATGAAGATATAATGGATGATGAGATTGAAGAAGCCTTGTCTGATTTATTTTATCATCATGAGAAAGTAGTATAGGATAACCATGACATTCAGGAGGATCTTCAACAGTCAGTAGTTTGTCTCTTTATTATAGATGAGGAAAAGAGTGAAAATAGTCATTCAGAATTCCCTTCAGATCATAGATCTCATGAATATTTAATTCAAAAATATAACAATTAAAGTGAAGAGTTTTTTCTAAAGCATATTGCAAAATAATATTGTCTTCACGATAATTTCCAGCAAAGAATGTCTTCTTTGACCAAAGATAATATTAATCAACAATCAATTGATGAAGATAACGATATTTCCATTGAATTATATGAAGGTATTCAACAATGTTTAGGATACCAAGACATTGATGACGAGTGTCATTCAGATTCTTCTTCAAACATTTCATTTCTTGAAATTTTTGTTTCAAGAGGAAACTTGCTCATCTATATGTTCAAAATTTTTTGAAGACCAAGAGCACACTCTTGTTGAAATTCATCATGAAGAGCAGCCAGTTGTAATAGAAGAATGTTTTTTTATTCCTCCAAATTAGCAAGAGATAATTTTCAAGATCCTGTGACAAATTTTTTATAGCCAGTAATGAAATTCAATGTTGCAACATTCATTTATGAAGGTGATCAGTTTCAACACATAGACAAAACAACAATTTGGAAGGAGGTTTGTTTTCATGTTTTAAATCATCCAGAAAGGCTTATGTTGCATGTTCTTCATGATCCTTTGGTAAGTTTGTTACAACCATCTTGGAAGATGAATCTTCTTGTATTTATGGATCATGAGCACATGTTTAGTGGAAACTTTGAGTTGCATATATTTTGTTTCTTCTGCCTTCTCAAGGAAAGTGTGAGCAAGACTCAAGTAAGTAACCATTGCTAGATTGGTCACATTGGAGGGATTATATCGTATGATTGCATATATATCTTCAGTAGGTGGGTGTTTATCATCAATATTTGAAGCCTGAGGTGAAGGCCCTAAGATACCGATGGTCTACTGCCATAACTAAGTTCAGTGAGTAGTCAAGTATTTTATTCAAAGTCAGTTTTGTTTCAGTTAGTCATTTTAGTTTGTCGAAGTTATTTTAGTTTTTAGTTTTGAATCTATTGCCCAATGGATAATCCTACCTAATCTGTGGTGTTATTGACACCTCCTGAAGTAGCTTCCATCCCCATATGGAGCCAATGTTAGTGTCCAAATGATCATTGATCAAACATACTCTTTAATATTTTCTTAGTAGTGGTCCTAGGTCAAAAGTTCATGTTTCAGGTCAGTTTTCAAATAAAATTTTGTTCACTGAATATGTCTAGGTCTAAAACGCTACACCCTACACTCGATTCATGGTCATTATCATCTTAGATTTCATGTAATTCATTTATAATTTATGGTCTAAGGTCATTCACTACACCTTCATCTAGGTCGGAGTCTAGGTTTGATTTATTTCGCCACCATAAGAGTTATTTTATGTCATGAAAAAAGGCGAATATAATTCCATTTTCACCATATCGGAAATTTTCATAGGGATGTAGCATGGATAGGGAAATAAGTGAAGGAAATTTTCCTTTCATCAAATAAAGTGTGTTTCTTCATTAAAGTGTTTCAAAAATGAGAAATTTATTCAAAAATTTGTATTTTCACTAGAAGAAAAAAAAGTGCTTTTATGATGTTATAAAAAGAAAAAAGAGAGACTTCTTCAACTCATTTTATATTTTGATGGTCAATTGTGCTCCTCTCTTATCACCATCACACTCCAAAACTGCCAAGGGTTGAAGGAAAAAACAAGAATTTTGTGCCCATTTCCTCCTGCTACGCTTCTGGAAGTGTTGCGCTATGCTTTTGGTGTGGTTCACAGGTGTTTCACTACTTTTTTGGAGTGTGCTACGCCTTTGGCTTTCAAAATCCAAATCAATAATTTAAGATTAAAATAACCTACATAAGGGTTCACAAATCTCCTACACAGTAATTGGACATCATTCCTACTCCTTTCAAGTCAAATTTCATCAGTAAAAGAGTGGTTTCTTTCATTAGGTCATTCCCACTATGCTTTTGGTATTTTTAATAATTTACTTGTTTCAAGATGATAAAACCCCACGTAACCATCTACAAAATTCCTATAAAAAGCATACATAATACCCTAACACTCCCTATCACTCATGACCTTCTTATGAAACAATGCTCAAAAGTATACCACTAAAATCTCACTCCCTATCACTCCAAAATTTTCACTATATTTTGGCAGAAAACTAGGAATTTCTTGTGTTTTGATATTTTAGCCACAATTCTCATATTCAATTCCAGAAATTTCACTTCCATACTATTTCCAACTCATCGTCCTACCTCCTCAATTTTTTGGGTAATTTTCCTTAGCTTATTTCTACTTCATTTATGCTCCTAAAGCCACCCTAACACCATCCCCTGTTTTCTTAATTATACACCTTCCCTACCCACCTCATCCAACTAGGGTTTCATATTGTTGACAAACACCATGCAAGAAGAAAATAATATTCATAAGGAATTAAAACATTCCAGGTTTGAGCCAACTCAGGCCCATGGCATCATTTTCAGAGTTTTGTGATCAAGCTAAGGTTTACATTGCGCACAGGGACAATCCTTCTTCAAATTTATTTTTTAAGAAATTAAGATGCATTTAACAAAAGTGAAAGAGTTTTTTGTCCACAATAGAACAAGGAACAAGAAACTCTTTCATTTTATGCACAGGTGTTATTATTTGAGATAAATTCCAAAAATACTGTTGCTCTAGGTCATTTTCTTCACTTTTAGACAATTTGAATTCAAGTCAATTTTTCAGGGGTTTAGAGCAGGATTTTACAGTTCTTTATGACTCCATTTTGTATCAGACATACTACGCTTTCTAACCATACCACTCGTATCCCACAAATCCTTTGGGAAGGCCACCAAACTCCCTCTCAAAGTGGTGCAATGTTTCTGCTTAGAGTGCGCTACACTTCCTCAAATATTTAGAGATCAACTTCAAACTTGGATTCTGAGAAAAGGGGAAAGTATTTTGGAAAACAGGAGGAGGTTTTTGTTCAAAAAATACCAAAGAAAAAAAAACCTCTCTTAGGTTTTTAAAAAACTTTATATTAAATATATATTTGATCCATATTTAAGCCATATTGTTACAGAAACGTTTTTAAAAAATATGGAAATTGGGTCATTACAAAAGTGTAGTGCATCGGCGTGGAGATTTTTCTTAGGGCATATAAATGGAGAAATGTTTACATGGTTGGATTTATTTTCACTTCTACATCACAATTGTGACCTCATGTTTTCTTGTCACCCTCCCATTTTGAAGAAAAATTCAAAAAACACCACTTTTTTCATGCTTCTGCCACCTATTTTTCCTTTGCGAGGCGCTTCTGGAGTGAGGTTTGGAGAATCTGTTTTTTAAGGCCTTAGAGGGGTTATTTTCTCCATTTTTAGGGTTCAATGGAAATAATATACACAGGGCTACCTAACGTAACTTTCATATTTTCAAATGGGCACTTAAAAGTCAGTCAAAATTAGCTCCAAAGTCGCATGACGCTTCTGCTGGGAAGCACGATGCTTCTGCTGGAGGTGCGACGCTTCTGGCATTGGATTCCCTTGGAAAATTTTCAACTCAGAAAATCTCCAAATTTCAAAATTTAGCTATCCCATGAGGTTTATTTTAGTGTAAAAAATAAAATATTGCCTCTTTTTATGGAGGAATAATGTAATTAATTCAAGAGACATGAACTCCTAGTTATTAGCTAATTTTGAGGAAGTGGTTTCTAACTTCCCTAGATTCTAGGTAATGACTCATGCAATACATCAACGATGCATTTTAGGTAAGATTTCGACCTTGTGAGGTTTCAAGAAATCTATTTTCTATAAGTATTCCACCTCAATTCATTTTAGAGGTTGGATAGTTATTATTTGTAGTGGAACTATTGTAAAAACGTTTTTTAGTGAAATCAAAGAATGTTGCAGCTATACTCTTGAGATTCCAGTGGTATGCTTTTGAGAATTATTTATTCTCTGTTACTTCATAAAGTTAAATGTTATGTTACCTTGTTCATCACATGCATGCTCCTGCATGTTAATTTTATGAGTTTATAAAATTTTTTTTAGTGAAATCAAAGAATGTTGCAGCTATACTCTTGAGATTCCAGTGGTATGATTTTGAGAGTTATTTATTCTATGTTACATCATCAAGTTAAATTTTATGTTACCTTTTTTATCACATACATGCTTCTGTATGTTAATCTTATGAGTTTATAAACCGAAATCATTGCCTTCTACGCTCTGTTTTATATGATTTTCATGGATATGTTCACTCTTATGATGAATGAATTCATTTAAATTCTCATTCTGACTCCTTCTCTTTCAAAACCCTATACACAATGACAAATTAAGTATGATCGGTAGTTTATCCACCTGGCCTCATCCTTATCTCTTCAACTTAACCTTTGAAATCAGACCTAAACCCTAGACCTAGTTCCTTGATTCTCATTCTTATCCAGCAAAAAAAACCCAAAAAAACAAAACCCTAATCTACTAAGCATAATAACTAGCCTAAGATCATTATTTATCTAATCATATCATTGGCTGCAAAGTGACATTAAGATATCCCTCTCTAGTTTTGGTAGGGCTAACTACCAGACCTAAAGGTTGGTTTGAGGTCACCTCCTTTAGTTCCATTCTCAGCCTTGGGAAATGGGGGGAGTGATAAAATACATAATAAAATTAACAATAACATAAACTAGAAATAACAAAAACCTACTTCATACTCTCTTCTGGAAATGAACAAAGACCAGGAGAAGAGCTTATGAGATCAATGAAGTCATAAAATTTGGGTACCAGAAACTTGTTCCTGTTGGACCTATATACTTAGAGTCACATTGGATACGACTCTCAAAGTGAGCAATATGAACCTCCAATATATGTAGGAAGTATCATTTTTGACACTAAATCCTTTTAATATCATTCAAGAATGAGATGATATCATTCTTGTCTTCTTACTTGTCATTCAAACTACAACCAAGCAGAGTCTTTAGTTTCCAATGTAGGATGACAGAGTGTGGGTATTGGTTCCTTCGTCCCCTGGTGTGATCAGGTTTGGGTAACCAAGTGGAGACCTATGTATTTAATTATGTGTCTGAGAATTCTCATTGGTCCTTAGCCACTTTCTCCTATAATTAATTAATTAATTTCTTCTTGGGTACCAAAGTGGTTGTTAAATGGTAGTATGTTGTGGCTGCTTGATATTGGGCTTGCATCCATCCAGAATAGCCATGACACCCTCATCCTACAGGCCCTCTCTTGCATCTAATTCTATATTTAGGCATGATGAAAAATAGTAATAGTTCAAAAATAAGTCTCGGTGTTACCCTGGATGACCGTAAGAGTCACAACCTTGTCTACACTAGGGGTCCACCAGAAAACCTATCAACGAAACCTAATCAGTGACATAGACGTAACAAAAATTACATAAAACCCAATTGACAGAGCGAACAAAATACCATAACATCAATTATCCCTTTCACAACCACAATGCAAGTCCAAACAGGGATGAAGTAGTGGTGATTTTCTTAATTCAGAGTGAGACGATAAGTAGATGTTACATCCAAGTTGAAGGCAACATACTAGAATATAAAAAAAAAATACATGCCAACCCATGTTAAAGATAAGGACTCAAATTTGTGAGCTCCAAAAAAAGACCTCCCCTTGTCAAACTGCAGTAGCATAATAATAATCAAGAGAAAAAAAATGTTTTCCAAACCGAGGAAGTGTTGACACTCCAATTCTGATTGAAGGAAAATCCAAAAGAGATGGAATGAATCAACTACATAGACCTCCTCAACACACTACATACCTGATGAAGGAAAAATTCATTGGAACCTAGACACCCCTTAAACAAAAATCCTACATGCAATTATGTTCCCATCATGCCACATAATAGACACGTACTTCTGTGATGGAATGCAACTAGATAAAATGAGAATTTTATCCTTTCACCATCTATAAAAAAAAAAATCTTCATCTAGGAAGAATCATACAACATCCTATACATTCATTGGCCCTGACTCGACTGCTTGAATTACTGATCTAGGTCAAGGAAAGTTTCCTCACACCTGCAAATGGGTAGCATATTCACTACTCCTTAAATGGAAATCCAAACCTATTATTGTTGCACTCAATAGATTGTATATGACCTTGGCTGGAGACTTGTGTGAATTTATATGTTGCGTGCAATCTATTGGGGATGGGAATGCCACACCACCCCCCCCCCCCAATTAAATAAATCGAGAGGTGGTGGGGTAGCGGGTACCCTTCCCAATATCTTTTATCATTTTGATAATCACCCCAACCAAGGATTATTTTCTACATCCACAAAGGATAACAAAGATTCTTTCCATACATATCATTCCCCATCAGTCTAAGAAATATTAAGGTTTGTATTGTTGTCTTGACAACCCAAGTTGGCCAACAATTCCACCACTTTGTTTCCATATCTCCTAGAATGAGAAAAAAATAAAAACAAACCCTACTAGGGAGTATTTGAATATGAAAAATAACTATTTCTAGCCTCCATATTTTATAGAATTTCTCCATTGGGGATCCATTCAAAAGCTTCTTAGTTCTCATAATCACCAATTGGGAGTCTTCATCTATCTAAAGCTTTGATAACCAAATCTCAGTAGACACCAAAAAGCATCTCAAGGCCAATAAATTATGCCATATTATTACTGGTGTGGCCATAATGTATCGCATAAACTCTCAGGATTCTACCCTCATAGTCATGGAAAATTCCCCCATAGCCAACTTGGTCAGAATTTCCTTTTGAGATCCCACCAAAATTCAATTTTACAAAACTCACAAGTGGATGAATGTATAATTTTGTTGGGAAAAATACGAGGGGGGGTGAATCAGTATTTCAGGCAAACTAAAACTTTTTACTTTTTCATGCTCTAAAACCCATACGCTACTTTGTTGAAGAAAACTAGCGTATACACGCGGATATCCGTCATAAAACTCGCGTATACACAGAGATCTAATTATGCCATTAGTTCTTCACTTATATCATTCCATCATTCATTCATTAGATGTTCTATAAACATTAAACATGTGCAGTAAGAACAGAATAAACCATCACACAAAGCATCACACATGAACACCAGGATTTTTAGGTGGAAACCCAAGTCGGGAGAAAACCACCGCTGCAGTTGCTCGGCCTTCAATATTTTATTATAGAGAAAACATCTTACAACATATGTCTTTAGCGCAGAACTCCTATAACACGCGGGCACCCACACAAGCTCGTTTGGCCTCTCTTTGAGAGCTGCCACGACTGCTTGCAGCCTCACACGGAGGCTACGACCACGATCTCGTTTGCCTTCACTGGAAGGGAGCTCGACCCCCACTAAGGCAACCCATAGCACCTCTATGGACCACCTTTCATCAATTTTCACCTTGGATCCAAGCTTCTTTAGGACACAACTTACGAGCCACGTTTCATCTTATTTGAAGGCCGGGTGAACTCCCTTCTTTATTTAAGCTCAATCATACATCAAAACGGATACTTATCAATTCAGACAACATAGATCAGATAGCAGTAACACAGCAGAACAGATCAGATATTCCATACCACAGACTTCAGCAAACCCTTGTTTTGCATACGCGCTTTCCTTTCAACGATCTGTGTGTCTCGTGCTTTCTACCATAAAAACCCACGTATACCCCATTTTATATTACGGAGGCAATTTCTCTGCCCTTATGCGCTTTTTCTCTTCAGAGAAGCCGCGTATATACGCGCTTGCTCTTCGGTGAACTAGCGTATGGTTCTTCAGACATTTAGATCAATGCAATTCTTCAGAACAGATACATCACACAGATTTTACCCTTTACTTCAGACAGATGTTCGCCTCATCTCAGATCTAATCATTCCATAAACAGATCTAGCAAATACATTTCAGATCTAGATCCCCTTCTTCATCATTTTCTTCTTTGGTGCTTCATGCATTCAGATCTATCATTCAACTGTAACCCTTTCAATTCAGATATACTTAGTATTCATTCAAGCTCAGACATCTTGCACCCACACCCCTGATTTGCATAATGAATTTCATCTCTTTATATAGGTTTATCCTTTTTCAATACCATGAGCCAAAACAACATTACTTCCGATGGTATTCCTGGACGGGGTCAATTAGGCAGATCATTACCCAATACAATGGGTCGATACCATGGTGGTTACCCCTGGATTTGCACTTTTAGAGCGCTTTAGCCCATACGCGACTTGGTACGTTCTTTTCCGCATGCATACGCGACTTCCCTTAGACAGATCTGCGTATGCCTTGAGACATACTCTTTCACCATAGATTTAGCACAATCTGAGTTCCTTTCTTCATTGCCTTCTGTACTCACTGTAGATACATCAGATTTACTTCATTAAGAACATATTCTATCAGGCACAACTTCATCAAGTAAGTTGTCATCATCATCTTCCAAGTGGGTTGTCATCAAGGACAACACTCAGCATCATATTGCCAACAAACATCATATCACATCAGATTTACATCATTTACCAAGTCCATCAAGTCAAGAATAACTTCATCAGGTGGATTGCCATCAAGGACAACACATGCCAACAATCTCATGTTTTCATCTTCATTAAGTGGGTTGCCATCAAGGACAACACTCTGCATCATATTGCCAACAATCTCCCCCTTTGGACTTGATGGCAACCATGATGGTGTTTGGTTACCACAATAGATAGGTACATTAAGAATACAATGACACCATGTCACTCTCCCCATTTTTGACACCATTCTTTCTCTTCATTCAAACACCATGTCACTCTCCCCCTTTGACATCAAGGGCAAAGGGCGGATCAAAACCAACACACTCTCCCCCTTTTTCTCCTCATGTAGAAGAAGCGTTCTGCAGATCTGATGTATACTGAAGTGACCAAGCTCCCCCTGAGTTCATGCTGAATCTTCAAACATATTTTTCAATGAAGTACATGACTCTATGAACTTCCTATCACAAAAGACTCATACTTACATCAAAGATCCAACCAAGTGGATTTACATATGAGACTCAAGTACCCAACCAAGTGGGTTTACACATTTCAACTCAGCTACCCAACCAAGTGGGTTTACAAAATTTGACTCAGCTACCCAACCAAGTGGGTTTACAAATTTGACAACTCCTTACATGACTGAATATTACAAATTTACATTATGGGTCTCAACAAGACCTTTTCATAAAATTACAAATATGACCATTTATGATCAACACCAGAAAGTCCTCAAGAAAGAGAACATATTTCAGAATCATCATAATGCCAATAATGCATTATACTCAGCAAGACTAGGGCTCCCCCTGAAAATGTGCATCCGAACATCCTTTCCATATGACTAAGGCTCCCCCTTAGTTTGTGCATCCTAAACACTTTCAACCAATCATCAAGGCATCTTTAAAACATCAGAGATTGAAACAGTATTATAAGAGCTGGAACATCACCAGAGATACCAAACAGCACTGCAGCTGTGCTGAAGAGAGCCAACCCCAAACAGAAATTTGTCAGCAATCAGACATACGCGGTTTTCTGTGCATGAACTCGCGTATATACGCGACTGTGTATCAGGAAATCCGCGTATCCAATACCATCTTCTATATTTTAACCAGATCTGATCCTCTTGTGAGAAAAAGACAGTGTTCAGCTTCTTTCTGGGATATTTGAATGCTTCCCTGGACTACAGATAGATAGGACAGTGTAGTTGTGTCTTCAAGCGTCATCCAACGGTTGTAGCATAAGCACATTAGTAACCAAGCCTTCAGATTCTTTGCAGCATCAATACAATCTTTCCAAGAGAGATTATCATACCAGCACAACATCTTCAAATATGTTTCAATCATCCATGTGGTCCAATATCACCATGATCTTTAAGATTTAACATGAAATAACATATGTAGGGAAAAGATCTCAACCATAATAACAAATTATGCATGATCTATTCTTATCTCTGAATCATAAGACTTCCAATTCATCCATGTGTGAGCACAAAAGATAATTTTCAGCAAACAAGGCTCAAAATCTCATCATAATAAACCATATACCAAGTTATCATCATTTGAGCATGAGTATCAAAGAATAAGCAGTCATAGTGCCAACAATGCAATTATTAGTATTCAACCTGCTACTCCCCCTGAACCAGTGCTCCTCCTTAACTTGTGAAACCTGAATACGTTCATCAGCAAGTCATTAGCAACAATCTCTGCATGAACTGTCCTTATCTCCGAATTATAAGACTTTCATCTCAGCAACGAATATTCTTCATCAAAAAGCAAACAGGACTCATCCATAATCTTCAACATAAGAAACCAAGTATCATATCATCATAATTTAGAACTGAGAAACTAAGCTGATACTGAGTCAATAATACAGTTATTAATAGTCAGACTGATGCTCCCCCTGAACCTCTGCTCCTGATCTTCAGCTGTCATCCCAATTCTCTTATCATAAATGCATACGCGACTGTGTCTGCTGGAACTCGCGTGTATACGCGACTTTTGTTCATAGAACCCGCGTATGGAAAGTGAAGCATAGAAATTTTCACATTCCTTCATCTCCCCCTGAACTTGTACTTCTTGTACCTGTCTTCTTCATATCAGATGCTCTGTCAGAAATACATATAACCAGAAAAATCAAATCAACCATGAGAGTCATCATACATTGCTCCCCCTGTGACGATACATTACTAAATCACATAATGTATCCCACATCATTCCTGCAGTCAATAAGAGAAGTAAGCTTCAGAAGCGGATGACTGCAGTAGGGTCAGAATTCCCTACGTTTCTGATTGGTCCTCCTTCTTTTTCCAAATTTGCTTGAACTTCCTAACTGTGTGCTGAAAATTGTCCACTTTCTCAGATCTGTTCAACCTACATTCCTTTTCTACATGTCCATACTTGTTACAAGAATAACATCTCATGTGTCCAGAGAAATAAGCATAAGAATCATAATGAGTATTTCTAATCTTCCTCCTTTTACAATCAGCTGCTTTATGTCCATACTTGTTACACGAAAAACAATATCCCTTGAAAAAAGCAGAGTACCTTTCTATGTAGGATCTGTTTGTTTGTGGCTGAAACAATCTGCTTCTGCAATTTGCTGCAACATGCCCATAATGATGACATCTAAAGCGTTCAACATTATTGAATGATTTCCTTTGAGAATTCATGATTGTCGGTTGACCTTTTGTTTCTTCCAACACTTCAGATTTTGCATTGGTGTCCTTTGATTCTTTAGCACTTCCTTGTGAACTAGATTCTCCTTTAACAGTATCATGAAAACCAAGACCAAGTTTGATAGAAGGAGACCTTTGACTACTAAGAATATTGTCCAGAATCTTAGTACTATATTGAAACCTTAAAAGTTTAACCTTTTCTTCTAATTTACCTTTGAGAATGTTTACCTCAACCTCCAATCCCTGGCATTGCTTCTTCATGCTTTCATCTTTCCTTCTTCCATCTTCTACTTGATGATTCAGATTTAGAATCTCTTCTTTCAACCCTTTTTCTTGTTCTTCAAAAGTTTGTAAGAGTTCTTCATTCTTCTTGTTTGATGCTTCGAGATCTACTTTTAGAGAGATGACTTCTACTTCAAGTTCTTCATTCTTGTTGTTGGATATTTCCGGGTCTTCTTTGAGAGAGATGACTTCAGCTTCAAATCTTGCATTCTTCTTGTTTGATTTTTCGAGATCTGCTTTGAGGGAAATGATTTTTGCTTCAAGTTCTTCATTCTTCTTATTTGATTCTTCAAGATTTTCTTGTAGAGAGATGATTCCAGCTTCAAGACCTTTACTTCGATTGGATACATCATCGAACATCCTTTTCAGTCTAAAGATTAAATTTTTGGAGGCAGATTCCTTCTCATTAAAAATTCTTTGTTGATCTTTGATAACTTTTTCTAGGTCCATAGCATAATTTCCACTATCTTCACCATTGTTTGCACAAAGAAGATTAGCAGGACCCCAATCACTACCTAATTCATATTTCTCAATTTCTGCTATACACGTTTTCTGAGACATCTCCTTGCTTCGAGTAGTCTTCTTCTTTTGTTTCTTTTCCATGAGCACTTGTAGAGCTTGGTCAGAAACTTCTTCATCTTTAATCTTGACAGCTTCTTCTAGATCCATACTGTCACTTTCACTATCATAAACTTTGCATATACAGGTAAGTAAAATACAAGAACAACGATCAATACCTGTTTCATCTCCTTCAATTTTTGCTATACATGATTTCTGAGGCATCTTCTTTCCTTGAGTAACCTTCTTCTTTTGCTTCTTTCCCATTGCGACGGATCTCCTTCAAGCGATCAAGCTTCTGCAGAAGGACCCTCTCTGATACCAATTGTTGGGAAAAATATTGAGAGGGGGGGTGAATCAGTATTTACTGCATATTCAAAAAAAATTACTTTTTCACTCTCTAAAACACATACGCTACTTTCCTTTAGTAAACTCACGTATACACGCGGATATCCTTCATACAACTCGCATATTAGCAGAGATCTAAATATGCAGATATTTATTAACTTAGTTCTTTGCAATATTCATTCATCTGATGTTGAGTAAATAGTAAACATGTGTAGTAACAACAGAATAAACCATCACACAAAGCATCACACATGAACACCAGGATTTTTAGGTGGAAACCCAAGTCGGGAGAAAACCACCGCTGCAGTTGCTCAGACTTCAATATTTTATTATAGAGAAAACATCTTACAACATATGTGCTGGTGCGCACTTACCACATTACCAATCCTAGTACTGCGTCTACTGTGCCTTCTTCCCGGAAGGAGCTCCAACCTCACTGCCATCACCAACATCGGAAGGGGAGCTACGACTTCGCTTCCTGCCACTAACCTCACCTGGAAGGGAGCTACGACCCCCTGCTCTCGTTTACCAGCCTCACCTGGAAGGGAGCTACAACCCCCTGACTGAAGGCTACACCCCTCAGCAGAATAGATTATAGATAAAAAAATTCATCAAAATATTCTTGAAAGAAATAAATTATTTAAAAAATTAGCAAAGAAAAAAAATATTTCAAGAGTAATCTTGACCTAGTAAATTATTAAAACTATTCATCAAGATATATATATATATATATATATATATATATATATATATTCTAAATTTGGTAGAGACTTTCTATTTTATATTTATCAAAAAATCAAGTTGTTATATAATTAGTTATGCTTGCAATAGCCTCAACTTACACAAAGGAAACCAGGTCTGTTGGCCACCTGAGGGAATTAAATGCTAACCAATATTGGTATTGTATTTTCCTACTACTTGTTGCTAGAACTACTTTACTATGTCCATAATAACTACATTTTAAACAACAAAAATTAAAGCTTCTTGCAAAAAACATTTAAAGCTAGTAAACTTAAAATTCACCCATCAAAAGAATCTATTGGAGCCGGGTCCTTTGCAGTGGATCCCGGCATCTCAACTTGCTGCATCCCTTGGAGTTGAGTTTC
Organism: Pinus albicaulis; assembly: GCA_034641835.2. Taxonomy (NCBI): domain Eukaryota; kingdom Viridiplantae; phylum Streptophyta; class Pinopsida; order Pinales; family Pinaceae; genus Pinus; species Pinus albicaulis. The sequence continues at coordinate 371,858,512 of CM076571.1, read as the reverse complement.
AATCCTCCCAATCCTTGCTGCATTAAGCTACTAAGATCTTGCAATTTCTCAATTATCCTTCTTAATTTGCTGAAATTATGACAACACTGATTGATTGCCTCCAGTTTCTTACATACCTGCCATGGCCCTTTCAAAGGCACATCTGAGTTTCCAATAGGTGTTTATAGATTGGTGGAACTGTGACACCCTTCCTCTAGTGCTTGCTGGGTCACAAATGAAATCCAAGGTTGCCTCCTATTGTTTGGCATCTTCTCCATCCTTGGAAATTTCCCTTTCCCATCCATGAATGGTGTTATGGATTTGAACTAAGTTACCAGCTTTGTATAGGTCAATGATATTTTTCAAAACTTGTTTATGGGTTTTCCTCCCACGCTTACTTGGGCCCTCATACTGGGTTGGTTGTTTTTTCTTGCCTCTTCCTGCTCCTTTACGCTTCCTAGGTTGACCTCTTGCCATGATAACTTGAAAAAGTTATATTCTTGTAAGAATGTAAGAGATACCTGTATATGGTAGAATAAAATTAATACAGTAGTTCTCACAAACAATGGTGGAGTCCTTTACTCCAATAGCGTCAGGTGGAGATTCATTCTTTGCCGAGCTACTAGAATGGTGTTTGGTAAGAGTAAGGATTAAAAAGTCTTTGACAAAGACATTTTTACATATAAGAAAATCCATTTTTCCATTATAGAAAAACCTTGTTCTTAAACACCAATTACAACTACCACAAGACTGCAAATAGAGAAATAATTTGCAGCAGCATCCCAGATTACAGGTGGACCTATTTTGACAAAGGTTCAATTTATGCTTGACAATGATGATGTACCTGATTTGAGACCCCATGAGATGTATTCTCATACAGCTTAAACAAAGGAAAATTATACTAAAACCTTCCAAATTGCGACAGAGAATTTCCACAAAACCCTTCTTAAAACTATTGGAGAGGATTATTAATTTACAGGTCAAGCAGGACAGAGGGTTTCCCATACCGAGACCATACAAATTGACTCCACTGCAGAATTTAAAATTGTTGCAGATATGGAAAACAATTGGAATTTGAATTTTGAACTAAGCACGGAGCAGAAGATAGTTTCCTACGGGTGAGATGAGAAAACAAGGCTCAATTTCCTTATCATGCGGAATTCTCAACCCTTCATTGCCTTTTAAACCAGAATAATTAAGGAGTCGACCTGACTGACAGAATAACCCAGTAAAAAAACAAACCAATTTACATTCAATGTTACCATGACCTGAATCTTCAAAGATTACGACGGAGAATTGATAAACGAAGGTAACGAAGGTCATTACATACTACTTAGCTGGATGATTGTGTTGCTCCACTATTACCTCTGATGCATCTGCAAATTCTTCAAACTTGCAATTTTAAACCTCCCTTCTATGTCTTCTTATCCTTCTCCACTCTTGGAATAGTTCTCTGATCCTTTTTGCTATTTCCTTAACTGCCATGACCTTGAAGCATGACGAGTACCTCACTTGCTATGGCTCATTTATTAACTGTGATGGATGGTCAGGTGCATGCCCCACCGTGACACCGACCTCCTGTCATGTGGTCCATCGTGGCACCCCAATCAGGGGTTATTGGCCATGTATTTATCTCTTTCTAGGATAACCTGTAACGACTGTAGCTCCACATTCCATGCCGGATGGTGTTGATTTATGTCAAGTTGTATTCCTTCATTCTTGTAACCTCAGTTGGCTAAGTAATCTGCAGCCTCATTCCGTCCTCTACGGACATGCAAGGGGATCATATAACCAATTTCCTGGACAATTTGTTCAATATCTTCAATCAATCTTGTTGTACACCATCTCTTACTGATTTTATAACATGAGTTTCCTTGTTGTAGTTTTTGCAATACACCTGTTACCATTGCTGAGTCCCCTTCAATGATAACTATTTAGTAATTCTCTCGGACTGCCATTGCTAAGCCTTGCTTTACATCCATTGATTTTGCTTCATTTTTCATGGAAAATCCTACCTCTATTTCAAACAACGTGCAAAATAAACCTCGAGAGTTCCTAAATAATCCCCCTATTCCTGCTTGCCCTAGGTTTCCTTTAGAAGCTCCATCATAATTTAATTTCATAAATCCCACTTGTGGGAACTGAAATCTGTCTGAAGGGTTTTTCCTTCGGGGTTTGAATTTCCATAGTGATTTTGCTAGCATTTTGGATATTAAGTTGAGCCTAGCCAAAACCCTACTCTCATAATGAGTCACCTTCCAATCTTCGTCTGCCCATTGCTCTAATAAGATTGTTTCCCGGAATTTTCCATTATCACCTTCCATACCTGGGTTACTCCCTTCTCTTCTAATCTTAAAATTTGTTGGTTTCCTTCTTTCCATATTCCCCATAGAATAAATCTCATTTACAACATCCAGGCTCGATTCAATACTTCACTTATATATCCCCATTTTCGCCATTGCCTGATAGTCCCATTAATACTTGCCATATCTCTATCTGTTTGTTGAAAGATCCCAAGATATATTTAGTAATACCTATTAAGAATTAATTATTTGTGATAATTTTTATACCTAAATTAAATGAAATGGATGTGTAGTATCAATCCTCGTGAAAACTATTGAAAAAAATGTCTTTTTTTCTTCATCTCCAACTAATTATTAATAGATATTTACATACACATATAAAAATATAACACAAAAATTGTAACATTCACAAACACTAGTATCCAAATCCAAACATGTAAACACACAAACCACTCAAAGCATCCAAAGACAGATGTATAAACCATTTAGGGCAAACAACATAGAGTAAATTTAGAAAGAGAATGATATGGTAATGCTAAGAAGAGAAAACATAATGTGAATTTTGAAGTTAATCTCACATACGTACATAATAATGATCATCTAAAAAACGGGGATTGTTTCCATCAAACCACCTTAGATCCATCTAATACCCATGGGTGGAGAGGGATCAAATCCCTCTACGTACAAACCTTTCCTCAAGTTCTACACTCCAAAAAAAAGGTTTCCACCTCAAGGGATTTGATTCCTCTTGGCCCATGATAAATCAAGTGCTAGATAAATCTTTTCATAGCTAGACACATGGAACATAGTTTTAGATACTTTACATTGAAATAAATGCCAGCAATGAACAACTTGTATGATGACTTTGACATGGCTAGTGAAACTAGTTGAATCAAACTCTTCACATGTTTACGTTTAATATGTTTGAAAACATTCGATCCCATCTTTAAACACTTTACACACGAAGTGAGATTGTTATTATCTTACAAATTAAATTACTACAAAAGAAAATAATTTAACACAGATTATATTTGAATTCAAGTGAGAAACATAACAAATAATCTTTTTAGCCACACAAACTAAACTTAATTGGCAAAATTTTATGGAAAAGTATTGAAAAAGGCTAAACATTTTATGTTTTCGATATTTCTAATTTTCGAAAGCTAAAATCACACAAAACAATTTTTATTCAAATTAAAATTTTAAACCATAAACATCACCCCAAAAAACCTAAAATCTAATTAACAATTTGTTTTTTTTCTGATTTTCGCAGAAATTTTTTATATAAACCAAAAACTTAACCCAAAAAAAAATTCAGAGATTCGATTTTTTTAAATCCTCATTACTTCAATCCAATTAGTCATCGGATTGTTGACTCCATCTCACTGCTTAGCCTATATAAATGACCTCTTCTCCATTCTACAGACCACCATTCTTCATTCTCATTGTTGGAATATTGAAAATTCCAGAACAAACAATGGAGAGAGTAAAATCCTCTCTTCAACACAGAGAAATTAAAAATTTTCACTCACAGGACAGAGTTTCAAGACTGTAAAACAAACTTCTATTCCTCCTAAAAAAAACTATTACAATGTCTTCCTCTATGGAGAGGGATTTACAAAATGTGACTGCTTCAAACACATAGTGCACAGGACTTCACTCTCTCTCAAACAAAATAAAACTCTCTGTGGAAATAACACTGCTGTGTATTTCTTCACGCATTGCTGTGCTGCTTACAAAATAAAACAAATAACATTTCTATACGACAGGCACTCGGGCGTTTTCTTTTTATATGCCGCGCACTTTGAAAAACAATACAAACTATATAAACTTTAAAACAAATCTAATTGAAAGACTGTCGGGGGCCCACATTACAATGCGCTTTGAACGCTCGATCAAAAAACATTTAACTCCGTTGTGTAACTACATCGGGTCCGCGATTACAATAAAACAAATGAACCACATGAAATCTCCAATTGCGATTGCAAACTGGATGCGATGACCAAAGTTTAAATCCGCCAGAATATAACCATCGGGTCTGGGCTCATAAAAAAAAAACGTGATCATAATAAAAGTTGCGATTGCAATTTGAAAGATGGACGCGATGGCCAAGTAAACCCTGCCATATAAAACACGTCGGGTCTGGATGTGAAGTGTTGTGCGATCGGGCCTGGTTAAAATGAAGTTACGATTACGATCGGGGAACGGACGCGATCAAACAAATAAATGCGCCATAATAAAAGATCGGGTCTGCCAGGGTTAATGCAATCGGGGCATAAAACAAAACTTCCCCGATCCAATATTTGCGATTGAATGATTGAATTTCGCATGGTCTTGTGGACCCACGGGCCTCGGCTGACGGTGGAGGGCGATTGTAACATGTTTTTGATTGCGATGTGTGTGTTCATTGCATCGGGCCATAAAAAAAAAAGGTTGTGATGTATTATATGGAAAACGTTCCACTTGCAGAACTTCAACACATCAACAAGACACTGTTCCTCCTGGGGACCATGGGGTTTAATACTAAACTCCCGCGTACATAGAAAATATCTATTTGACTGTGTATATAAAAAAAAAGGTACTCTGTTTTTCCAAAAATAGAGACTATCCCTAAACAAATCAAAAGTCTGTTTTTCAAAATAAGAGACTGCATTGATCAAAAACAAATTTGAACTGACTGTTCAACAAAATTAGAAAGCGGCTGGGAGTACATAAACCTAGAGAAGAAAATAGAAAGTGCCTCTGCACAGCCACTGTTGAAAGTAACATTTCAACTCTCCCCCTTACTTTCAACTGCTGGGTTATCAGTCATACCCAAGCATTTTCTCAAAAATTGGAAACTCTTCTGTCCCAATGGCTTGGTCAGAATGTCTGCAAACTGCTCCTGAGTTCTGCAGTGTTTCAAAATAATTTCACCATTGCTTACCAATTCTCTGATGTAATGAAATTTTTTGTCAATGTGTTTCATCCTCTTGTGAAACATAGAATTCTTAGATAATGCAATAGCTGAGCTATTGTCACAAAAAATCACTGTTCCTTTTGTCTGCTCTTGGCACAAACTCCTTAACATCCTCCTCATCCAAATTGCTTGACACACTGCTGCTGTAGCTACCACATATTCTGCCTCTGCTGTAGACAACGCTACAATAGGATGCTTTTTAGAAGCCCATGAAATGGCTCTTGAACCCATGTGAAAAAAATAACCGGAAGTGCTCTTCCTATCATCTACACTTCCAGCCCAATCACTACCAGTGTATCCAACTAAATTTGAACATTCTGAAGTAGTATATAAAATACCAAATCTTTTAGTACCTTTAACATACCTCAGAATTCTCTTCGCTGCCTGCTAATGTGCATCCTTTGGCTTCTCCATGAATCTGGAAATTAAACTAACAACATGCATTATGTCCGGCCTAGTTGCAGTCAAATACATGGGGCTGCCAACTATGCTCTTGTACAAGCTAGGATCAAAATCCTTGCTGCTACCCTCTCTGCTGAGTTTTAATCCCATCACTGTGGGAGTGATTGTTGCTTTGCTTTCCTGCATATTAAATCTTTCAAGCACTTCACTAACATATTTTTCCTGTGAGATAAAATTCCCATTTTCATCTTGTTCTACTTCTATTCCTAAGAAGTATCTCAACAAACCCATGTCAGTCATTTCAAATTCTTTTTTCATGACTGTCTTAAAATTTTCAATAAGGTAATCATCGTTACCTGTGAAAATAACATCATCAACATATAAAAATACAAGCAACATTTTACCATCTTTTTCTTTGATGTAGAGGGTGGGTTCTCCCTCATACTTTTCAAATCTATTTTCCAGTAGATAGGAGTCTATTCTACTATACCATGCTCTTGGTGCTTGCTTCAACCCCTAAAGAGCTTTCTTCAACTTGCACACTTTCCTCTCTTGGCCTTTCTTTTCATAGTCGAGAGGTTGTTCAATGTAAGCCTCTTCCATTAACACTCCATTTAGGAATGTTGACTTAACATCCATTTGGTAAACTTTCCACTTGTTTTGTGCTGCTATGGATAGCACTTCTCTCACGGTTTCCATTCTAGAAACCGGTGCAAAAGTTTCCTCATAATCTATCCCATGCTTCTTTTTATAACCTTTGACAACAAGCCTTGCCTTGTGTCTCTCTATTTTTCCTTCAGCATTACTCTTGGTCTTATAGACCCATTTAACTCCAATGACATCCTTACCTTTTGGGAGTTCAAACAAATCCCAAGTCTTGTTTCTTTCTATGGCATTAATCTCCTCATCCATAGCTTCTATCAATTTCTTATCCTTGATAGCTTCTTCGAAATGAACAGGATCATCAACATGACAATATAAAGCAAACAAAGAATTGATACCTTCATTTTTTGCCTCTTGTGCATAAATTTCATTCAAATTTCTGAACTTCTTACCTCTTTCACTATGTGTACAAATGCCCGAGGAAGCACTTGAATTTTCTCGTTGTGGTGTGCTTGGAGAAGCACTTTAATTTCTCCTCAAGGGTGTGCTTTTCTGCTCTTGTGTTGGTGCTTCTGTTTGGGGATGTATTTCAGCCAATTCATTATCATTTTCATCATGAGATAAACAGTGTTTAACATTCACGGTTTTCTCTATGCTTCCATCCCAAACTTCTTCTTCAATGAACTGAACATCTCTGCTCACAATAAACTTCTTGGTGGATGGGTTATAAAACCTATAAGCCTTGGATTCCTCACTGTATCCAACGAAAGTACATTTCTCCCCCTCACTATCCAACTTCTTAATTAGCTGATCTGGAATGTGTGCATAGCCCACACATCCAAAAACCTTCATATGTGTGACACTTTGCTTTGTGCCACTCCATGCCTCTTCTGGCACTTTGTTCGTCACTGCTTTTGTAGGGCACCTATTCAAAATGTACGCTACACAATGTACAGCTTTAGCCCAATAATCATTAGGCAAATGCTTTGCCTTTAACATACTCCTTACCATGTCCATTATGGTTATATTCTTCCTTTCGGCTAGTCCATTTTGTTGCGGAGTATATCTAGTTGTAAACTGCTTATGAATACCATTTTCTCTACAAAAACGTAGAAAATATTTAGAGATATACTCACCTCCTCTATCAGTCCTTAGGACTTTGATGTGCAGCCCACTTTGCTTCTCAACAAGTGCTTTGAAATTTCAGAACCTTTCAAGAACTTTACTTTCGTTTTTCAAAAAGTAAACCTAATTTTTTCTTGTAAAATCATCTATGAATGTTAACATGTAGTGGCTGCTAGCAAGTGATGGAGTTTGCATCGGTCCACACAAATCTGAGTGGACAATCTCTAAGGGTGCCTTTGCCCTTATGCTTTTCCCGGAAGGAAGACTTTCTCTGTGTTGTTTCCCCAAGATACAACCTTCACAAAGGCTGTGCGGCTTCTCTATCAATGGTAAACCTCTTACCATTCCTTTTTTGTTCAACAAATTAAGACCTCCAAAGTTGAGATGTCCAAATCTCAAGTGCCACAACCAATTTTCATCTTTTGGTTTGCTTTGGATAGCCTCCTTTGCCATTGCTGCTATCTTTTCTTCATTCTTCAAATCTGCTCTCATTCTAAGAGGGAAAATCCTGTTCCTTGTCATTTTTACTTTAGCAATACATTGTTTGTTGGGTGGTTTGTCCATGATGGTACAAACATCATCCTCAAAAAATACATTGTACCCCTTTTGAACAAGCTGTCCAATACTTAAGAGGTTACACTTCATTCCTGGAACATAATAGACATCTGATATGGATTTCTTTGCACCTTTCCTTGTTAAAACATTTACATTCCCTTTTCCCATAACATACACTTTACTATCAGTCCCTAGTGTGACTTGTGACTTCACACTCTCATCTAGCATAGAAAACATTGCTAAGTTTCCTGTCATATGGTTACTGCAACCGGAGTCTAGAAACCATAAATCCTCACTTCTTTCTTCAGCCATATTACAAGCTAAAAACAAATTATCTTGGCTGATATTTTCTCTAGTGAAATTTGCACTAGTTCTACTTCCCATATCATGTTGCTTCTTTCTACATTCATTAGCATAATGCCCATATTTTTTACAATAGTGACATTGGAAATTGGACTTATCATACCTCTGTCCTTGAGCATTCTACTGACCACTTTTTTGGTTGCTGCATTGGCCTTGATGCTGATTTGGATTGCTGCCCCTTCCTTGAGCATTTGCTGGACTGTTCCTTCCACCTCTATTTTGGCTTCTGCCTCTTCCTCTTTTGTTTCCTCTACCTTGCCCTCTTCCTCTTCCGAAAGACATTTGGGTCTTAAAGGCATGCTCCAGAGATGATTTTTCACTCCTACCAATCTCTGTTCATGAGTCATCAGTGATGTATGTAGCTCATCCACTGTGAACTTTGTGAGATCCTTAGTCTCCTCTATGGTGGTGACAATCACATTGAATCTTGAGGGTAGACTCCTCAAGAGTTTTTCCACAATCCTCTTATCTTCAAGAGTCTCTCCATGAGATCTTATTTGTGTGACCATTCCAATCACATGAGTGAATAATGAGTCAATAGTATCTGACTCTTTCACACAGAGATTTTCAAAGTCTCTCCTCAGCAACTGAAGTTTTGTTGTCTTCACTTTTTCCATGCCTTGATAGGTTGTCTTGAGAGTTTCCCATGCTTCTCAGGATCTCTTGGCTACTGCTATCCTTGGAAACACACTCTCATGCACTGCTTGATACAATAATAAGAGAGCCTTGGAGTCTTTCTTCCTATTGCTCTTCAGCACCTCTCTTTCTGCCTGAGTTAAATCTTCAAACTCTTCTTCATTTGCTGGATCTTCAAAGCCATACTCAATAAATTCCCATAAGTCTTGGGAGACAAATAAAGCTCTCATAGTTATTGAACAGTAGTCATAATTTTTCCCATTAAACATTGGGAGATGGATATTTCCCATACCCATACCAGTGTTGGCTCCAGCCATTCTGCACTTTTAACTATGATTCAAAAACACTTGACTGTGTTTTTAAAATTAACTGACTGTTCTGTAACAGTAACACTAAAACTGTATAAATAAATACCTTTGGATTATTTCTGGCTGAGTCTTCACTCTGCTAGAGAAGGTTGTGGCAACAAAGAACTCCTTCCTTCAGCTTCTTTGATCTTCAAAGAGCCTAAACTAGCTCTGATACCATGTTGGAATATTGAAAATTCCAGAACAAACAATGGAGAGAGTAAACTCCCCTCTTCAACACAGAGAAATTAAAAGTTTTCACTCACAGGACAAAGTTTCAACACTGTAAAACAAACTTCTATTCCTCCTAAAAAAAACTGTTACAATGTCTTCCTCTATGGAGAGGGATTTACAAAATGTGACTGCTTCAAACACACAGTGCACAAGACTTCACTGTCTCTCAAACAAAATAAAACTCTCTATGGAAATAACACTGCTGTGTATTTCTTCACGCACTGTTGTGCTGCTTACAAAATAAAACAAATAACATTTCTATACGACGGGCTCTCAGGCCTTTTCTTTTTATATGACGCACACTTTGAAAAACAATACAAACTATATAAACTTTAAAACAAATCTAATTGAAATACTGTCGGGGGCCCACATTACAATGCGCTTTGAATGCGCGATCAAAAAACATTTAACTCCATTGTATAATTGCATCGAGTCCGTGATTACAATAAAACAAATGAACCACATGAAATCTCCGATTGCGAATGCAAACCGGATGCGATGACCAAAGTTTAAATCCACCATAATATAACCATCGGGTCCGGGCTCATAACAAAAAAACGTGATCACAATAAAAGTTGTGATTGCAATTTGAAATATGAACGCGATGGCCAAGTAAACCCTGCCATATAAAACATGTCGGGTTCGAATGTGAAGCGCTGTGCGATTGGGCCTGGTTCAAAGGAAGTTCCAATTGTGATCGGGGAATGGACGCGATCAAACAAATAAACGCACCATAATAAAAGATCAGGTCCACCAGGGTTAATGCAATCGGGGCATAAAACAAAACTTCCCTGATCCATTCTTTGCAATTGAATGATTGACTGCCACGTGGTTTTGTGGACCCATGGGCCTCGGCTGATGGTGGAGGGCGATTGTAACATGGTTTTGATTGCGATGTGTGTGTTCATCGCATCGAGCCGTAAACAAAAAAGGCCGTGATGTATTATATGGAAAATGTTTCGCTTGCGGAACTTCGACACATCAACAAGACAATGTTCCTCTTGGGGACCACGGGGTTTAAAACTAAATGTCCGCGTACACAGAAAATATCTATTTCACTGTGTATATAAAACAAAGGTACTTTGTTTTTCCAAAAATAGAGACTTTCCCCGAACAAATCAAAAGTCTGTTTTTCAAAATAAGAGGCTGCATTGATCAAAAAAAAATCTGAACTCACTGTTCAACAAAATTAGAAAGCGGCTGGGAGTACATAAACCTGGAGAAGAAAATAGAAAGCAGCTCTGCATAGCCACTGTCATCCGCCTGCATCTAGTGGTGTCGAATTCCAGCGTGCGAAAATACCAAGAAACTTGTAATGGAAGGTGTTTCACCATCACGCCAAGTCCATGACTCCGGCCCTTCCATAGGAATCGATGGATTGGGTGAGGGATGGTATTTCACCAAATCCCAAATTGAAGAATCTAGCCCTTCTAGAATCAATGGAATCGACGTAGAGAAAGAGGATTGCATCAGGAAATCGTAATGCTCTTTTATCAAACGCCTGGGCATGAAATTACGGCTGCCCCAGGTGATCATCGCAACAGCAACCATACTGTGCCATCGATTCTATCTCCAACAATCTCAAACCAAAAATGACACATACACAATCGCAACCAGTTGCATGCTCCTTGCCAACAAACTCTGTCAAGGGCGACGCAAAATATTCGAGGAACTGACTGTGAAAGCCATCCATGGAAACAGGAACCCCAAATTCTTCCAGCAGATGCAACACTTAGTGTTGAAGGGGGAATTGAGTGTTCTCACAACACTCAATTTCGATCTGAAGATCGAAACACCCTATAAATACCTCACATCTGCCATCAAGAATTTCCAAGTTGAACAATGGCATTCGGAGTTTGTGGAGGTTTCTTGGAACTTTGTAAAATATGGACTGATGACGACGGTGTGCCAAGTCACTGGTGCTGCTTTCTATCTCGCAGCTAGGTGTCTCTGGGTCTAGTTGCCATCGGATACAGAGAATCGACACCTCTATACCTCAACTTGAAGATATTTTCCATCAACTGCTAGATTTTTATGGAACGAGAATCTTTCCCACCCCAAGACTCTCACCAAATGCTCCTTAGAGTTGGAATAGCTCATCGGTGGTAATATCAATCCATGTTACGCACATGCAAGTACGATTTCAAGCACCTCCATTGATTCGAGGCGGGGAGGTTCACATGCTGCAATCAGTGCTGTTGAATATTCCTAGGCTGACATATTTGGAGCAATTTAGTGATTACAAAAAAATGTTTTTTCATTCCCCTTCCATGAATGCCAACATTTTCTGAAATGATGTTATTATATTAATTGGAACCTTGCATATTTTTTTTATGCTTTACTGTTTATGTTTTGGTTTAGGGGAAAGCTATAGCTATTAACTATGTTTTGGTTAAGTAGAGTAGAAAGTTATAGCTATTAAATATGTTAACTATGTTTTAACTATGTTAACTATGTTAATTAGATATCATTTTTTGATATCTAATATAATGCATTGCAGAAAACCCTTATACTTAAAAAGTTATAGTTATTGACCATTCTAGATATATTTGACAATAAATTTTCGGTATTTTGATTTATATGAAATAAATAAAAAAAATTGATATAAACCCAGAAATACAACTTACTTTTAAAATTGAGATCAAATACTTTGAATTATTATTTTTCAATATTCATACATTTCTTGTTTTATTTTAAACGGTGGTTAAGTACTTTGACTTCTTTCTTTCAATATTCATATTTTATTTTCCATATTCATAAATTGTTTATTTTATTTTAAACCATGGTTAAGTACTTTGACTTCGTAAGATTCATACATTATTTCGGAAACTGATGCCTTGATCTATTATTAGAACAAATATCAAATGTGTCCACCACCATGTTTGAATAGGTATTGACAATGAAAACGTGATATCGGTTTTTGTGATTATTTTGTGGCTATTAACTTTTTCTCCATATTTCACGGTTATTCACTTTTTATATGGGAAATACAATCTGATGTATAATTTATATTATTATTATTTTCTTAAATTGTAATTTGGAAAAAAAATAATGATTATTTCTTATATATATATATATATATATAAATATAACTGTTATAACAATTTTTTTACTCAGTAAAGGTTAATTTAAATTTTACAATTTTTATTGAAATTTTTATTTATATATAAATTGTAATTAAAATATGGTATTAATTAAAATTGGTATACTTCTTAATCTTGGGTTTGAAAATTGTTCTTTTCTCCTATATATTTCACAGAAAACTCTCATTTCGTTTGGAGTCTGCTCTACCCAAATACGTCAAGCCCTTCATTTGTAGTTCCATAGTTGCTCAATATTTTTGTCATTCCACAACCCTTGACTATGATATCTAGCTCTTGTTTGGAACTGTGTTCATGCAAGTACAATCTTCTATTGGTTTCAGTGTTGCTTCGATTCTCTATCTCCACTCTATATCAAAGAAATGGGTCTCACTCGCTTTCATGCCTCGTGTCACAGGTACTGGGTAGCCTCTAAAACTTATCTAAGGTTAGTGCGACAACATGTGTTTCATTAGTATTTACATTATAGGTGTAGATATGTTCTGGAGTTTAAGAGGCTTCTCTTGTACTATTGATTAAGGGTTCATTATCTTGAACCGGGGCTATGTCTCTTATGACAAGAGTCTTCTATTAAGTTTACGCTTTGACTTTTAACTTGGTTAATTGAAAGAGGAATTCCCAATAACTGTAGTCTTGATAGTCCAACTATATTTCTTGGGTTCTTGTTAAATTTTTAAGCTATCAGTTGTAAGGTTGCACCGAACATTTGTGCCTTTGTTTCCATGTGTAAATATCTGAGAAAGGTTGTAACCTCTATTTTCCAGTAATTGTTATGAAATGTTTCTTCCAGTTGTATGCGTTATATTTGATGAATGAATCTTGATTCTTGGGTCATCGATTATGTTATTTGTTTCGTTGTATGATTATAGTTTTGTTTAATCTTTACTATAAATTTTATCAACATAGGGGCTATCCGGACCGACCTAATCCTGTACGTGTATAGTCTATTTTGTTAGGGAACTATCGTCCCGGATTTCAGATTTTCTCCCACTCTGGTACTGGGTTAAACATTTCCCATATTACCCTTTAGATATTTCACATTTCATGTTGTTTATGTATTACTTTATGCCTTGTCTATCACTCGGAGATTTTACTCTCCGAATGCTATTCTTCATCATTTAGTTTTTAGCTATATGTTCTACTATATAAAGTTTTATATGTTCTATAGAGAGATTATATTGTGCAAAGAAATATATTATGTGTAATGAAAAATTATACTGTATGAAGAAAATTATACTGCATAATGAAAAGGAGTTGTCTTTCCATGCATATTCATCTCTACATATCAATCAGTGTAATAAGGTAGCTTAACTATACAAACATTCTTATATTCTAGGATAACTAGTATTTGAAGGTCACACACTATTTTTTCTTTTAGGAATAATAATATTTATTCAAAATTTTTGAAACTTCAAAGTAAACAGGGATTTTTAGAGAAACATTAATCTCAGCCAAGGTATTCAAATAAATAATTTCTTAAAATACCCTAGGATAATGGTACCAACATGCCCTTCTGGAAAACTTATCAAAACTTAGTGGATTTACTTATCTGAAATCGACTGATGTTGTCCTCCCTACCATTGATGAGGCAATTACGTCCTCACCCACTCATGCTCCACACCTGAGTCAAGCAGGTTGATATAGAACTCAGAAGAGATCTCAGGACTCCAGTCTAATCTACTTCCCCGAAGAATTTAGGATTGCTGAGAGTATTTCCACTGGTATCTACCAACTCGGGAAATTCACGCTCTCTCCTCTTTTCCTTCACTTAGCCTCCAATAGAACATAAATCGTCTTCCTCAAAGGGATGTTGCTTTATCCACAGAGGAAGGGTAACTAACTAAACTTTTTCTGTTTCACCACTTCTCAGTTGGAATCCTTTTTACCATCAGCCTTTTTCACTTTATGGAACCACCTCCATAACTAAATTTTCATTTACCTTAAATCCAAAACACAATTAATTTATGTTTGTTAACTAATTTCTAATAAAGAAATAAATGTCTTAATTTATTTAAAAACAAATTACATAACAAATCATTTGGCATTTAAACTAGCTGTCACAACTTCCCCCCCGGAAGTAAACACCATCCTTAGTGTTTCACTCCACCTCAGCAAACAACTTTGAGTATTTCTCCCGAACAAACCCTTCATCTTCCTAGGTAGCCTCATCTGAGCTGAAGTGCTTCTATTGCACTTTAACCTGGGTGATGTCTTGCCTCCAGAGCATGATTTCTCTTCGATCGAGTATAGGCTGAGTTATGACCAAAAACTCGCCGTTTGACTTGACCTGCAGTGAGAAAAAGTCTGAGTTAATTTCTCACATAGTTTAGTAATTCTAGTTATGATTAATATTAACCTACCTAAATACTTTTCAAGTGGATTAAATTCTTTGAGTCATGTACATATCGCTTTAATAGAGATACATGAAACACATTGTGCACCCAAATATGGCTAGGTAAGGCTAATCAGTACGCCACCGGTCCCACCCTTTCGAATATCTCGAAGGACCCACAGACCCTAGGGGCTAGCTTAGCACAAGAGGTCCAATGTAGCATGCTCCTTTTTTATTTTATTCATACATACACATGGTCACCTACTCCAAATTCACTATAAGTTCTTTTCTTATCTGCATATATTTTCTTTCGATCTTGAGCCGCCTTCAAATTTTTCCTCATTTTTCTTACTTCCGATTCCATCTCAGCTAACATTTATGGTCCTAGCATCAGCTTGGTTTTAGGACTACTCCAATTGATAACTGTATGACATTGTCAACCATGCAAGGCTTCGAAGGGACTCATTTTCAAATATTCCTGGTAACCATTGTTGTAATAAAATTCCACCAAATGTAAATATTCTTCCCATCTTGTCAGTTGTTGCATTACAAACATACGTAAGATATCCTCCATGCAGTCAAAATATTTATCTCATAAAAATGTCTGCAATCTATACTATTTGATAGGTGGATTTTACTGATATAAAATGTGCTGCCTTGGTCAATCGATTGACCACCACCATAATGGAGTCATTATGTTTTTTATTTTTATTTTGGAAAACCCATGATGAAGTCTAGAGATATGACCTCCCACTTCCATTCTCGTACTCGTATGGGATGCAACAATCCTGCTAGATGTTGATGTTCCACCTTAACTTGCTGACACTGCAGACACTTGTTCAAATATTCAGTAATGTCATTTCAGATATCGAGCTAGGAATAATTCTTTTTCATTACTTTTATCATTTTCTAATATCCTCGATGTCCTGAATAATTACTTTGGTGGTATTCGTTCAAAATCATCTCCTTCAAGTCCATTCGATTTGGAACATACATCCTTTACTTGAAGGTTAATAATTAATCCTCACTATTTCCATAATCAAAAGAGTTTTCTTTCCTTTTGGCCTCCTCTGCTTGCAGCCATATTAATTGGTATTTAGGATCCTTCTTAGCTTCTATTTTTATTTGATCCAAAAAATTTCTTTCAATCTGGTTGTAGTAATGTTCATAAACTCCATGCAAATTTCTAATTTAGGCATCTACCACCCTATTTTCCTTACCTTTCACATGTTGCATATCAATGTCAAACTTTCTTAGAAAAGCATTCCATCTTGCCTAGTGAGAATTGAAATCACCTTGCTTGAAGTAGCTAGTTAGGCTACTATGATCAGTTTTTAACACAAACCTCTTTCCCAACAAATAATGTCTCCACACTCAAAGCGCATGCACTACCGCTGTTAGCTCTAGATTGTAAGATGAGTATCATTCTTCATGTTCTTTTAACTTCCAGAGATTAATATGCAACCACTCTTCCTTCTTAGGACAAGATTGCCCCAACTCCTTCTTTACATGCATTCATAAAGACATCAAATTCTTCGTTGGGATGAGCTACCCTCGACACTGGAGCTATATTCAACAAGATTTTTAACTTTTCAAAACTGGTTTGACATTATTTAGTCCACCTAAATACTTTTCCCTTCCTCTATAAGGAGGTAATTAGAAAAAAAATCTTTGAGAATCCTTCAATGAAACATTGGTAATAGCTGGCTAATCCCATAAAATATCGGATGTCTGCCACATTTTGGGGTACCCACCATTCCATAATTGTCTTTATTTTCTCTGGATCAACTACTATTCCCTCAGCTAAAATAACATGGCCTAGGTATTGGATCTCCTCCTTGAAAAAGTCACATTTGCTGAATTTACCATACAGTTGATTTTTCCGTAACATCTCCAATACTATTCTCAAGTGTTCCTTATGCTCTTCTCAATTCTTCAAGTAGATTACGATATCGTCAATAAGTATTAGCAAAAAACTATCCAAAAAGGGTTGAAATATACCATGCATCAACGTCATAAATGTTGCTGGTGCATTAGTCAACTGAAATGGTAGTACCACAAATTCATAATGCCCATACCTGGTACGGAAAACATTTTTATGGTATCTTCATCCTTTATCTGGATATGGTGATAACCTGATCTCAATTCTATCTTTGAAAATACAGTGGCCCCAATTACCTGATCGAACAGGTCATCAATCTGAGGTGATGGATATTTATTTTTGATGGTCAATTTATTAGGTTGTCGATAGTCCATGCACATTCACATGGTTCTATATTTTTTCTTCACAAATAGCAGGGGTGCTCCCCAAGGGGAAAGACTTGGTCGAATATAGCCCTTATCCAACAATTCTTGTAACTTCATATTTAGCTCATTCAATTCTGGTACACTCATTCGGTAAAGTGCCCTTGAAATCAGTGATGCTCCTACCACCAATTCAATAGTAAAATCAATGTCCCTTCTTGGTGGTAAACCCGGTACATCTTTTGGAAATATGTCCATGAAATATTTCATTATAGGTATGTTTTCCATCATCAGAGTCTTTTCCTTAGAATTAGTGAAGCCTAGTTGAATGGCGTATAACTGACATCCCTTCCTCATACACTTACTCATCTGAGAGGTTGTAATGAGACGCAGTTGTAAAGGCTTCTTGATTCCTTGTATCTCCCTACGTGTTCCATCATGCATTATGTAATACAATCTTCTCTTTACAATCCACCAGGGTCCAGTGCTTTTGCAACCAATCCATCCTTAATAGCACATCATAAGATCCCAAAGGAAAAATATTTAGATCTACGTTTAACTGTTGTTCGCCAATTTCCAATGTATAGTTAGGAATTTTTGCATAGAATTTCCTCTTTGTTTTAGTGGCTAGTTGTACCAGCCATGGAATTTTGAATTTATGGCTTTGTAATTTACATATTTCTACTAATTTGGGATTCATATAACTTAAATTTTTACCTGGGTCAACCAAAACAAAAATAGGTTGCGAAAGTAGCTTACCTTCCAACTCAATCATTGTTGGTTGGTAATTTGCCTGGAGATCTTCTAATGCTGCATTAATTATAGGTATTCTTCCGGCTACATCTCCCATGGTGGAAGCTTCTTGTAGATTAGCAACTATTTTGTTTCTTCCCTAATGCAGACGGTTTCTATAATAGTGCGCCTCACCACACCCCCAACATTGTAGGGGTGGTTTCAAATTTTATCCTTTCTCAAGATTATTGGAAGCTTCTGTGGAATTATCTTTTGTAGGCCACCGAGTTCTTTGGTGGATTCTTCCAAACTCTTTATTCACTGAACTTCTTGCAGAAGCCTTCAAATTGCTGGTTCTAGCATTTTTAAAACCTGAACTGCTCTTTTTTTTTTTCTTGGGCAGCCAACCTTTTTCCCATCTCTCCTTTTTCTTTAGCTTGCTGGTAACAATTATTTATTTTCATATTTCCTCATCCAGGGTACTTGGATTCACGAATTCAATTCATTCTTTCATATGAGTGGGTAAATTAGTTAGGAAATGCTAAACCTTGGGTTTTTCATCCCTTAAGTAAGGAACATATCTAAGTATGGAAGTGAACTTGGTTATGTATTCATCCATTGTCATCTGGCCTAATTTAAAATCGTGAAATTATTTGGACTTCTCATCACAAAATCGTTTATTTAGGTACTAGTCCTTGAAATATTGTTGAAATACATCCCATGTCACATCCTGATCTTCTATGCTGTAGACATTCTTAACTTCCTCACACCACAAAGTGGCCTTTTCTCTCAACTAATATATGGCTAGCTTAGCCTTAAGATTGTTGTTATATTCATAAACTTGAAAGTACTTATTCATATTTATCAGCCATGCTTCAGCCACCTCTTTCGCCTATCCATCAAACGTGGGTGGTTTTATCTTCTAGAACTCACCTTGCAGTTCCATTTTCTATTTCTTAACTTCTTTTTGTTCCGACACATTACCCAACTCAACCTCATTGTAGTGTCTTTTTTGGTTACTTTGCTGGGAATGAATTTTTTCCATTCTATTGGTGGTTTGAGCTTTTTTTTGCCATTCATTTTCCTCCTGCATGTCTCTATCAGGACTTAATTGCATCATCCCCTGATTCTGTTTATCTGAAAGACTCTTATGTATCATTTCTTACTCTTGCATTAAGTGCTTGTTGTCCGTTCTAACCCAGAACATCTTCTATTATAGCTTCTGCACTGTGCTTAACATAATACTCGTATCGTGCTATTTTTCCTCTAGCAGTCTGCTGGTTTGATAGTGTTGGTCTACACTCAGCTGAATCCACATCTCAGTGTTTAGTTCTGAATGTGGTTGGGGTGTGGGTTCCCCATGTGGTGGCGTATTGGCTGTGTTGTCCCCCTTCTCATATTGCCTTTTACTATTTTATTTTTTGTGCTCTCTCTGTGCATCATTTCACACAATTGTTATATTAAGCGACCCTTAGGGTCCTAGCATGTGAACAATACTCTGATACCACTTGTAACATCTAACTAATCATCTCATAAAAAAAATTTATTTAACTATGTTCTCCACGGTAAATATTAAATTTACTCGCTCCTCAAACTACACTATATTCTTTAACTTTTCTTGACATAACATATTTGTTATTATGTTAAGGTTCTTGAATTTATGTTAACACAATTACGGGTAACATGTAAACATAGTACTTCATATTGAATGCTCCTAGTTTACCTCATTATCGCGCACAATATTATATGCTTTTGGCCTCCCAAGGAATTCGATGATTTAATGCGTATCTGGAATATTTCGTTTCTCACATACAATGATTAGAAATTTTGGTTGAAAATAATATAATAATGCATATTTGTTGTACCACCTCATCAATTGAATTTTATGGTTGTGACACCTGTTTCACTCTCCCACCGTCGGATTGACCGGGAGATCTACAGTTGCTAGAGGTACTCGATGGATTAGGGTGACCAACCCTGCCCAAACCCTAACTGTTTGGCTCATTTGTGTGGAGTTTTGATGCGGGGTTGCTGCTCTGCAACCCAGTCGAAGCTTTAGACCTCCGGTCATGATTTCCATCTTCCTATGGCAATGGTGAAGGTGAGTCTAATAGGTTTTCTTGGATTATTATGTATGGAAACAATTGTGGTGACTTGTAGTCATCACCACTTGTTGGTTTGGTTTTCCATATTCAGAACCTCTTTTGAATGAACAGGCTTCCCTTCAGGTGGTATCTCGTTTTTTTTTGGTTCATTTTTCAGAATTTGTCTCATCTCTTTCTTAAGCATCGTTCAATAGGTGACTTCGAGGTTTGCTCCGTGCTATGCCTCCTCCATCGTTCTATTGGTTGGCATTTCTTTTGCAACATGTATGCTTTCAACGTTATTTCCGTTTTCATGTTTTTTTCTTTTAGCTTATACTTCCTTCTAATCTCTGGTTTGAAAATTGTTCCTTTCTCCCCTATACTCCGCAGAAAACCCTCATTTCACCGAGAGTCTGCTCTACCTAGGTACATCAAGCCCTTCATTTCTAGTTCCACATTTTCTCACTATTTTTTTCATTCCACAATCCTTTGACTATGACATCCAAATCTTGTTTGGAACTATGTCTATGTAGGTATAGGCTTCTATTGGTTTCTATTTTGGTTCGATTCTCTGTCTCCAGTATGTATCAACGACAAGGGTTTCACCCGTTTTCGTGCCTTCTGTCACAAGTACTGGGTAGCTGCCAAAAATTCTCTACGGTTAGCGCTAAGACATGTGTTTCATTACTATTTACATTCTAAGTGCAGATATGTTCTATATTTTAAGAGGCTTCTCTTGTAATGCTGATTAAGGGTTCATTGGCTTGAACCGGGGCTATGTCTCTTATGGAAAGAGTCTTCTATAATGTTTACACTTTGATTTTTAACTCGGTTAATTGAAAGAGGAATTCCCAATAACTATACTCTTGACAATCCAACTATATTTTTTGGGTTCCTGTTAAATTTTTAAGCTATCATTCATAAGGTTGCACCGAACATTTGCGCCTCTATTTCCATGTGTAAATATCTGAGAAAGGTTGTAACCATTTTTTTCCATTATTTGTTATGAAATGGTTCTTCCAGTTGTACGCATTATATTTGATGAATGAATCGTGATTCTTGGGTCATCTATTATATTATTTTTTCACCTGTATGATAGCAATTTTGTTTATTCTTTACTATAAATTTTATCAAGATATGGGTTGTTCAGACCGACCTAATCATGTTTTTGTATAGTCTATTTTGTTAAGGAACTATCATCCTAGATTTTAGAGTTTCTCCCACTCTGGTGCTGGGTTAAATATTTCCCATATTATCCTTTACATATTTACCTTTTCATGTTGTTTAATTATTACTTGATGACTTGTCTATCACTCTGAGATTTTACTCTCCGAATGCTATTCTTCATCATTTTGTTTTCAGTTATCTGTTCTAGTGTATAAAGTTTTACATGTTGTATAGAGATATTATACTATGTAAAGAAAAATATTTTGTGCAACGAAAAATTATACTATATGAATAAAATTATACTCCATAATGAAAAGGAGTTGTCTTTCCATGCATATTCATCTCTGCATAACAATCATTGAATTAAGGTAGCCTAACTACACATACATTCTTATATTCTAGGATAACTAGTATTCAAAGGTCACACAATAGTTTTTATTTCATAATAATAACATTTATTCAAAAATTTGAAACTTCACAGTAAACATGGATTTTCAGAGAAACATTAATCTCAGCCAAGGTATTCAAATAAATAATATCTTAAAATACCCTAGGATAATGGTACCAACATGCCCTTCTGTAAAAATTAGCAAAACTCAGTGGATTTACTTATCAAAAATCGACTGATGTTGTCCTCCCTAACGTGGATGATGAAATTACATCCTCAACCCCACCCTCCCTATTGAGATTCAACAAGATGATGAGCTTAGTGAAAAGAGTCGCCTTCACTTAGTGGCCCTACAGGCTATTTTTGGTGCAATTCTATTTTTAGACTATGTATATTTTTAGACATGGTGATCATATTTCAGAAGTTGCAGGATGCTATTTATGAATGGTTGATCAAGTTGGAAAAATAGATGAAATTATTTTTTTAGAATATTGGGCGCAGTCTATTTATAGATCACTGATCTAAAAATAGATGCATGTTGATTATTATTAGCTCTTAATAATAATCAAACACTAAACACCAACTTATTCTCTCGGAGCACTTTGTTTCGGTGCACAGATGTGGCACATCAGTGGACTGAGGTAATTACGCAATTCCCAAGGGCTTACTGGAGCTAATGCATGGAGGTCTCAGTTATAACTCAAGTGGCAGATTTATGACACAGTTGGAAGAGTAGTTATGGAGTTGTATTCAGTTTAACTTAGTTAGACTCAGTTGAGCTAGTTGTATCTAGTTTAACTGAATGATACACTAGTGATAGTGGAGTGAATTAATTAGTTTATTAATTCACAGATAATAACTCATTAATAAGCTAAAAAATACAATAGTTAACTACAGTGCATGGCATTTTCAGTGGAGACCCAGTGGAGAGATAAGTGAAAGGGAAAGATAGACTATCTGTTGTGACTATAATGATGCATTGATTTCATCACACACACATTGGAGTTCTTGCGCGGTCAAGGAAAGAGTAATTTGAGTTCATTCAAATCTATTCTTCAGCAGGGATTTCATAGTGAAGGTAGGCTAGTAGGGGGAAAAGATCGATGCATGGATTTGAAGATTTTTCCTGATTAGTGTGTGACGATTGATTGTACTATGAGCTTGATGTACTAAGCTTTGTATGAGATTGTCATATGATCTCCATGATACATAATATATGATAGTTGGGGTTTTTAGCTTCATTATTTCCCATTAAACAACTATGTTATGTGCGATTTTTTTTATTTATGCTTTACATGTGTGTGCAATTAATTTTCTGCAAAATATTAACAAGTGGAATGATTCAGTATTTTGCATGAAGTTAAATAGTGTGAGATCAGGTGAATCTAGGACATATGCATGCTTAATGTATATATTTTCTACATGGTATCATAGGATTGTTAATTCTTGAAGATTTCAATTGTGAAGTATTAGTGAGTTTGTGCTGGTGGAAAATTCGAATTTGCTACAGAAGATTCTTGGTATAGAAGTTGAGTATACACTGAAATGGATTTCAATGGGTTGTGATTGGAGTATGCCCTTGATGGGAGCTTGAATTACATAGTTTCGAAGGATAGGCTGGAGGAAGTTCTTGAGGATAATGGGTTGAAGGATTTCATCGATAGTGATGTTCCTAAGCCGGGATCTAGCGATGTTGCATTACTTGATGCATGGCAAAATAAGACAGCAAAGACGAGAAGAATTCTGTTGGAAGGTGTGAAGGACCATATTGTTTCCAACATTCATGGGAAAGCCACTCCATTCTTAATGTGGAAGGCTTTGACAGATTTGTTCCAAAGCAGAAGCGACCAGAGGAAGTTGGCGCTTAAAGACAAGCTCAGAAAAATAAAAATGGAGAAGGGCGAAAATATTCCAAAATACCTCACGAAGTTTGTCCACTGCAAGGATGAACTGGGAAGTGTGGTGGTTACTGTTGATGATGAAGACTTGTTGAGCTTGGCTCTCCTTGGGCTTCCAAAGAGTTGGCATAGCTATGAAGACTTTGTCAATGGACAGGAGAAACTACTCGGATGGGAGCGACTTTGGTCTGATCTTGTGCAGGAGGAGATAAGGCGGGGTACCAAGGACGGATATTCATCGAAGAATGAAGATGAAGAGAATTGTGTTTGGCTACAAAATCAAGGAAAGGGAAGGGGAAGAAATCTCCTTCGAAATCTGAAGCTAAAGGCAAGAAGCAGGATTTGTCCAAAGTGAAGTCTCTTCACTGTCACGAACATGGGCATTTCGCCACTAACTGCCCACAGAAGAATAATAATAAGAAGGTTGTTGGAGCTGTAGCTGGAGAGGCCTTAGCCTCACAATTTGAACTTGATTTCTCTTTGATCGCATGCTTTGTTTCAAGCTATATCAGATTGGTGTGGTATCTTGATAGTGGTGCGTCTTTCCATATGACGAGAGACAAAGAGTTGTTTAGTGACTTGGAGGAGAAGGACCTCCAGATGCATATAGATATGGGCGAAGATGGTCAGTATAGTGCGACTGGAATTGGGACCATTACCTTTGAGAGGGATTCTAGTAATCCATTCTTATTGAATAATGTTATGCATGTTCTAGGTCTGAAGAAGAACTTGGTCTCAGTCACAATGATGGAAGACAATGGTTATGATGTTGTTTTTAGTGAGGGAAAAGCCTTCCTTAGACATAAAACAACGGGTCAAACGAAGAATATGGTTCAAATTAATAATATCTACAAGCTAGAGGTAGATGACTGCACTGAAATGGTGGGCAAAGCAGAAGAAGTGGTGAGCCGGGATGAGGGCGAATTATGGAACAGGAGTTTGGGCCATCTTCACCATGGCACTTTGAAGATTTTGCAACAGATTTCTACTGGAATTCCCAAGGGTACTCTTGCCCAATCAGATCTATGGAAGGGATGTACTATGGGTAAGTTTTTGAAGACCACATTTCATGAGAAGGAGAACCATGCTTCGGTGATCCTGGAGAGAATTCACACAGACGTGTGTGGACCTTTCTCAGTTGCTTCAACAACAAAACATAGGTGTTATGTTATATTTGTTGATGACTATTCTCGTAGATGTTGTATCTTCTTCATGCAGAAGAAGAGTGAAACGTTCTCAAAGTTCTATGAGTTCAAGGCATTGGTGGAGAAGGATTTGGGGAAGTAAGTGAAAGCTCTACGAAGCGATAATGGTGGTGAATACATCTCAGGTGAATTCAAAGAATTCTATAGCAAAGAAGGAATTCGAAGAGAACTCATAGCGCCTTATAACCCACAGCTGAATGGGGTCACAGAGAGAAAGAACAAAATGATCGTGGGTGATGCATGAGCGATGCCGCATGACAAGGGCCTACCGATGCACTTATGGGTGGAAGAATGCAACACTGCAGTTTATGTGAAAAACCATTGTCCTCATAGAGTACATGGCATGGGTACACCCAAAGAAGCTTTTACTAGTAAGAAGATTGATATTTATTGTTTGAATTTTTTTGGCTCACCTATTTACATTCATGTGACAAAGGATGCCAGGAAGAAGCTAAAGTTGACTGCAGAAGTTGGGATATATGTGGGGTACATAGAAACAACCCATAATTATCATGTGTATTTTCTAGACAGTTGGATGACTGTTGTGCGACGGGATATAAAATTCAATGAGGTGAAAGCCATGAAGTTGTCGCTTGAGAGGGAGCTACACTTGCATGTAGAGGAGGAACTTCTTGTTCCCAAAGATGAGCCTCTAGATGCGGATCAGCCACAGGAGGAGATTCATGGAGTGGAGGAGTCCACTCAAGAAAAACCAAACACCATACAAGGCAAAAATCATACCACAGAAGCTGAGATACTGAAGCTTGATGCGGAAAAAAATGTAGGAGTCCCTACATCACAGTGTAGACAGAGACAGTCACCTGACTGATTTACTGGATACATGGCTCTTATGAGCAAGTGTATCATGACAGATCCATCTTCTTTCGAAGAAGTAGTGCAGGAGCCCACATGGGTAGATGCCATGGTGGAGGAGTATGACTCCATTATCAGAAATATTGCTTGGGAGATTGTTCCAAGGTTGGTGGGAAAATCAGTTGTAGGGTCAATATGGATCTACAAGGTAAAGTAAGCTACTGATGGGAGTGTTGAGAAGTATAAGGAAATATGTTTTTCTCAGGGCTTCCCAAAGATTGAGGGGATTGACTATGAAGAAACCTTTGCACCTTTTGTATGGTATTATTCCATACGTACCATCCTTTCTCTCTCAACGAAGATGGGTTGGCACATTCATCAGATCGATGTGAAGACTGTGTTCCTTAATGGGATCATTGAGGAAGAGGTGTACATTGAGCAACCTGAAGGATTTGAGATCTTCAGCAGCGAGTCGCATGTGTGTAGGCTGAAAAGAGCGTTGTATGGGCTGAAACAAGCACCTCAAGCTTGGTACACTCGGATCAAAAACTATTTCACTGGACTTGGCTTCACCAAGAGTGAGGTGGATGCAAAACTATACAAGATTGTGGTGGAGGGTAAGCTTTTAATCATTGTACTTTGTGCTGATGATTTAATACTAACAAGTGATGAGCAATTGATACACTCATGCAAGGTAGATCTTGCAAAGGAGTTTGAGATGAACGATTTAGGCCTCCTTCATTATTTCCTTGGATTGGAAATATGGCAGCGGGAAGGTTAAATGTTTGTGTCTCAAGGAAAGTATGCCTGGGAGATACTGGAGAAGTTTCACATGAAAGGCTGCAAGCCTATCGACACTCCTCTTCCAGGAAATTGGAAGAAAGAGGATTCTACATTGGCAGAGGTAGGGGATGCCATTGTTTATCGACAGTTGGTGGGTTCGCTCATGTATTTAGTGAATACAAGACTGGACATATGCTATGCGGTGAACCAACTTTCACAAGCGATGGTTAAGCCTACCAAGCTCTTTTGGAAGGCAGGCAAGCATGTCCTAAGATATCTCAGGGGAACATCTGAGTATGGTTTATGGTACAGACAGATGGATGAGGTGAATTTGCATGGCTTCACGGATGCAGATTGGGTAGGAATCCCAACAGACAGAAAGAGCACATCAAGAGGGATTTTCAATATCGGATCTACAAAAGTTTCTTGGTACAACATGAAACAAATATTTGTGGCACTCAGTTCAAAAAAAGTAGAATACATGGTAGCAAGTCAAGCTGCATGTGAGGCTATCTGGATGAGGAAGATCCTAGTTGGTTTGTTCGGTACAAATTTAGATCCCACGGTGATACATTTTTTTAATTAGAGTTGAATTAAACTCTCTGTTAATCTTGTGCTTCATGATATATCTAAACATATTGATATCTAGCATCATCATATCAGAGATTGTGTGCAACGGAAGATCATGTTGCTTTAGTACATTCCTACGGAGGATCAGGATGTAAATATTCTGATGAAGGCGCTCACCTAGAGCAAATTCGAATACCATAGAGGGAGTATTGGGGTGAATGATAATCCCTATCTTTTTGAGAGGGAGTGTTGAGATTCAACAAGATGATGAGCTTAGTGAAAAGAGTCGCCTTCACTAAGTGGGCCCGCAGGCTATTTTTGCTGCAAGTTTATTTTTAGACTGTCTATTTTTAGACATAGTGATCATATTTCAGGAGTTGCAGGATGCTATTTATGGATGGTTGATCAAGTTGGAAAAAAAAATGAAATTCTTCTTTTAGAATATTGGGTGAATTCTATTTATAGATCACTGATCTAAAAATAGATGCATGTCGATTATTATTAGCTCTTAATAATAATTAGACACTAAACAACAACTTATTCTCTTGGAGCACTTTGTTTTAGTGCATATATGTCGCACATTAGTGGAATGAGGGAATTAAACAATTCCCAAGGGTTTATTGGAGCTAATGCATGGAGGACTCAGTTAGAAATCATGTGGCAGAGTTATGACATAGTTGGAAGAGTAGTTATGGAGTTGTCTTCAATCTAACTCAGTTAGACTCAGTTGAGCTAGTCATATCTAGTCTAACTGAATGAAACACTAGTGAGAGTGGAGTGAATTAATTAGTTAATTAATTCACAAATAATAGCTCATTAATCAACTGAACAATAAAACAGTTAACTATAGTGCATGGCAGTTTCAGTGGAGACCCAGTGGAGAGATAGGTGAAAGGGAAAGATAGACTATCTGTTGTGACTATAGTGATGCATTGATTGCATCACACACACATTGGAGTTGCCGATGAGGATTGTGCAGTCAAGGCAAGGGTAATTCAAATTCATTCAGAGCTATTCTTCAGTAGGGATTGCACAGTGGAGGCATGCTAGCAAGGGGCAAAGATCGATGCATGGATTTGCAGATTTTTCCTGATTAGTGTGTGATGATTGATTGTACTGAGAGCTTGATGTAATAAGCTTTGTATGAGATTGTCATATGATCTCCATGATACATAATATATGATATTTTGGGTTTTCAGCTTCAGGATTTCCCGTTAAACAACTGTGTTATGTGCGATTCTTTTTATTTATATTTTACATGTGTGTGCAATTAATTTTCCGCAAAATATTAACAAGTGGAATGATTCAACATTTTCCATGAAGTTAAATAGTGTGATATTAGGTGAATCTAGGAAATATGCATGCTTAATGTATATATTTTCTACACCCTCCACACCTGAGTCAAGTAGGTTGATACAGAACTCGGAAGATTTCTTGGGAATCCAGTCCAATATACTTCTCGAAAGAATTCAGATTTGCTGAGAGTATTTCCACTGGTCTCTACCAGCTTGGGAAATTCATGCTCTCTCCTCTTTTCCTTCACTTAGCCTCCAAAATATCCAAACCCCACTTCCTCACAGGGATGTTGCTTTATCCACAGAGGAAGGGTAACTAACTGAACTATTTTTGTTCTACCACTTCTCAGTTGGAATCCTTTTTACCATAATTAATTTTCACTTTATGGAACCCCTTCCATAACTAAATTTTCATTTACCTTAAATCCAAAATGAAATTAATTTCATTTTCTTAACTAATTTATAATAAATAAATAAATGTCTCAGTTTCTTTAAAAAAAATTACATAACAAATAATTTGTCATTTAAACTAGCTGTCACAAGTTCCACCCCTGGAAGTAAACACTGTCCTTGGTGTTTTGCTCCATCTCAAGAAACAACTCTTCGTATGCCTCCCAAACAAGCCCTTCATATTCCCAGCTAGTCGCATCCTAGTTGAAGTGCTTCCATTACACTTTAACCTAGGTGATGGCTTACCTCCAGAGCATGATTTCTCTCCAATCGAGTATACACTGAGGTTTGACCAGAAACTCGCCGTTTGGCTCAACCTATAGTCAACAAAAGTCTGAGTTAATTTCTGACATAGTTTAGTAAATCTAGTTAAGATTTTAATCTTAGCCTAAATGAATACTTTACGAGTGGATTACATGCTTTGAGTCATGTACATATCGCTTAAATAGAGATACAAGGAACACATTGTGCACCCGAATATGGCTAGGTAACGCCAATTGGTATGCCATCGGTCCCACCCTTTCCAATATCTGGAAGGGCCCAAAGAACCTAGGGGCCAAATTGGAACAAGAGGTCCATCGTAGCATGCTCCTTTTTTTTTTATTCATATGTACACATGGACGCCTACTCCAAATTCACGATAATTTATTTTCTTATCTGCATATATTTTCTACCGATCTTGAGCCGCCTTCAAATTTTACCTATTTTTTCTTACTTTTGATTCCATCTCAGCTAACATTTCCGGTCCTAGCATCATCTTAGTTTCGAAACTACTGCAATTGATAGGTGTACGACATTGTCAACCATACAAGCTTCGAAGGGACTCATTTTCAGAGATTCTTGGTAACCATTGTTTTAAGAAAATTCCACCAAATGTAAATATTCTTCCCATGTTGTTGGTTGTTACATTACGTACATATGTAACATATCCTCCAGGATTCGATTCACCCACTCTGTTTTTCCATCCGTTTGGGCATGATAGGTGGTACTAAAATTAATTTGGGTTCTCGCACTTGTAAACAAGGTTTTCCAAAATGATGAAGTAAAACTCACATCTCTGTTAGATATGACAATCTTTGGAATTCCATGCAATTGAAATATTTATCTCATAAAGTTGTTTGTGATATGTACTATTTTATAGGTGGATTGTCCCAGTATAAAATGTGTTGCCTTGGTCAATTGATCGACGACCACCATAATGGAGTCATTATACTTTTTTTATTTTGGAAAACCCGTGATGAAGTCTAGAGATATGACCTCCCACTTCCATTCTAGTACTTCTATGTGTTGCGAAAATCCCGTAGGATGTTGATTTTCCACCTTAACCTACTGACACTCCTCACACTTGTTCAAATATTCTGTAATGTCCTTTCGAGTACTGGGCCAGAAATAATTCTTTTTCATTGTTGTTAGCATTTTCTAATACACTGGATGTCCTGAATAATTACTTCGGTGCTATTCATTCAAAATTAGCTCCTTAAAATCCATTTGAATTGGAACATATATCCTTTCCTTGAACATTAATGTTTGATCCTCACTAATTCCATAATTGAAAGATTTTCCTTGGCTTTTGGCCTCCTCTGCTCACTGCCATATAAATTAGTATTCAGGATCCTTCGTAGCTTTTGTTTTTATTTGATCCAAAAATTTTCTTTTAATTTGGTTGTATTAAATTTCATAAACTCCATGAAACTTTGTACTTAAGGAATTTTCCACCCTATTTTCCTTACCTTTCACATGTTTCATATCAATGTCAAAATCGCTTAGAAAATCATTCCATCTTGCCAGGTGAGAATTTATATTTTCTTGCTTGAAGTAGCTAGTTAGGCTACTATGATCAGATTTTAACACAAACCTCCTTCCCAGCAAATAATGCCTCCACATTTGGAGTGCATGCACTACCACTGTTAGCTCCAGATCGTAAGCTGAGTATCATTTTTTATGTTCTTTTAACTTCTGTGATTCATATGCAACCACTCTTCCGTCTTGGAATAGGATTGCCCCAACTCTTTCTTTACATGCATCCGTACAGACTTCAAATTCTTTGTTGGGATCAACTAATCTCAACACCAGAGAAGTAGTTAACAAGAGTTTTAACTTTTCAAAATTGGTTTGACATTCGTTAGTCCACATAAATACTTTTCCCTTCCTCTGTAAGGAGGTAATTGGAAAAAAATTCTTTGAGAATCCTTCAATGAAATGTCAGTAACAATTAGCTAATCCCATAAAATATTGGATTTCTGCCACATTTTGGTGTACCATTCATTCCATAATTGTTTTGATTTTCTCTCGATCAACTAATATTCCCTCAACAGAAATAACATGGCCTAGGTACTGGATCTCCTCCTTGAAAAAGTCACATTTGCTGAATTTGCCATCCAGTTGATGTTTCCATAACATCTCTAGCACTATTCAGAAGTGTTCCTTATGCTCTTCTACATTATTTTAGTAGATTAGGATATCATCAATAAATATTAGAAAAAAAAATTTCAAAAAGGGGTGAAATATACCATGCATCAACCTCATAAACGTTATTGGTGTATTAGCCAACCAAAATGGTAGTACCACGAATTCTTAATTCCCGTAACTGGTATGGAAAGGATTTTTGTGGATATATTCATCCTTTATCTGGATCTGGTGATAACCTGATATCAATTATATATTTGAAAATACAGTGGGCCCGTTTACCTGATCGAACAAGTCATCAATCCGAGGTAATGGATATTTAATTTTGACAGTCAATTTATTGAGTTGTTGATAGTCCATGCACATTCAGATGGTTCCATCTTTTTTCTTCACAAATAACACAGGTGCTCCACAAGGGGACACACTTGGTCGAATATACCCCTTATCTAACAATTCTTGCAACTGCATCTTTATATCGGTCAATTATGACATAGACATCTGGTAAGGATCCCTTGAAATCGATGATAATCTTGGCACCATTTCAATAGTAAAATCAATGTCCCTTCTTGGTGGTAAACCTCGTACGTCTTCTAGAAATACATCCATGAAATATTGCACTATAGGTATGTTTTCCATCATCGGAGTCATTTCCTTAAAGTTAGTGAAGCATCCTTGAATTGTGTATAACTGACATCCCTTCCTCATACACTTACTCATGTGAGAGGTTGTAATGGGATGTAGTTGTGAAGGCTTCTTGATTCCTTGTATCTCCTTACATGTTCCATCATGTATTATGTAATATATAGTCTTCTCTTTACAATCCACCAGGGTCTGGTGCTTTTCCAACCAATCCATCCCTAATAGCACATCATGTGATCTCAAAAGAAAAATATTCAGATCTACGTTTAACTGTTGTTCACCAATTTCCAATGTATAGTTAGGAATTTTGGCACAAACTATCTTGTTTGCTTCAGTGGCTAGCTATACTAGCCATGGAATTTTGAATTTATGGTTTTTTAATTTGCATATTTCTACTAATTTGGGATTCACATAACTTAAACTTGCACCTGGGTCAAAGAAAACAAAAATAGGTTGCGAAAGTATCTTACCTTCCAACTCAATCATTGTTGGTTGGTAATCTTCCTACGATCTTCTAATGCTACGTTAATTCTGGGTATGCTTCGGGCTACATCTCTCACTATGGAAGCTTCTTGTAGATTAGTGATTTTTTCGCTTCTTCCCCGTTGCGGATAGTTTCTATAATAGTGCGCCTTGCCACACCCCCAACACTGTAGGGGTGGTTTCGAATTTTGTCCTTGCTCAGGCTTGCTGGAAGCTTCTATGGGCTTATCTTCTATAGGCCATTGGGTTCTTTGGTGGTTTCTTCAAAACAATTTATTCACTTAACTTATTACAGAAGTATTGAAATTTTTGGTTCTATAATTCTTAAAACCTGAACTCCTCTTCTTCCCTTTCTTGGGCGGCGAATTTTTCCCAGTTCTCCTTTTTCTTTAGCTTTTTGGTAACACATTCTGGCTTTTCAGATTTCCACATGCATGGTTCTTGGATTCATGAATTCAATTTATTCTTTCATATGAGTGGGAAAACTACTTAAGAAACACTAAACCTTAGCTTTTGTGTCCCTTAAGTAAGGAACATATCTGAGTATGGAAGTGAACTTGGTTATGTATTCATCCATCATCATCTGGCCCAATTTAAAATCGTAAAATTTTGTGGACTTCTCATTATAAAAGCATTCAGTTAGGTACTTTTCCTTGAAATATCACTGAAATACATCCCATGTCATATCCTGATCTTCTATGCTGCGGAAATTCTTAACTTCCTCCCACCACAGAGTGGCCTTTTCTCTCATCTGAAGATGCCTAGCCTAGCCTTAAAATTGTTGTTATATTAGTAAACTTGAAAGTACTTATTTATATTTATCAGCCATGCTTCAGCCACCTCTTCTGCCTCTCCATCAAACGTGGGTGGTTTTATCTTCCAAAAATCACCTTGCAGTTCCACTCTCTGTTTCTTAATTTCTTGTTGTTCCAACACATTTCCCAACTCAGCCTCATTGTAGTGTCTATTTTTGTTACTTCATTGGGAATGAAAATTTTCCATTATATCGGTGGTTTGAGCTCTTGTTTGTTGTTCATTTTCCTCCTACATCTCTCTGAGGACTCAGTTGCAACATCCCATGATTTTGTTTGTTTGAAAGACTCTTAATTATCCTTTCTTGCTCTTGCATTGAGTACTCATTGTCCATTCTAACGCGGACCATCTCCTCTTATAGATTCTGCACTGTGATTAACAGAATACTGGTATGGTGTTGTTGTTTCCCTAGTAGTCTGGCAGTTTTCTGGCATTGGTCTATGCTCAGCTGAATCCACATCTCATGATTCATTTCCGTCTGTGGTAGGGGTGTGAGTTCCCCTAGGTGTTGGGGTATTGGCTTCATTTTCCCCCTTCTCATATCACCTTCTACTGTGTTATTTTTTGTGCTCTCTCTGTGCATCATTACACACAATTATTATATTAAGTGACCCTTAGGATCCCAGCGTGCGAACACTGCTTTGATACCACTTGTAACATCTAACTAATCATCTGATAAAAAAAAATTATTTAACAATGTTCTCCACGATAAATATTAAATTTACTTGCTCCTCAAACTACTATATTCTTTAACTTTTCTTGACATAAAATATTTGTTATTATGTTAAGGTTCTTGACATTATGTTAACAAAATTATGGGTAACATATAAATATAGTACTTCATATATATTTCACCTAGTTTACATCATTATTGCGCACAAGATCATATTATTTTTCCCTCCCGAGGAATTCAATGATTTAATGTGTATCTGGGATATATGTTTTCTCACATACAGTGATTAGCAATTTTGGTTTAAAGTAATGTAATTGTGAAGATTTATTCTACCGCCTCATCAATTGAATTTTACGTTTGTGACACCTATTTTACTTTGTCACCGTTTGATTCACGAGGAGATCTAGGATTGTCAGAGGTACTCAATGGATTAGGGTGATCAACCCTGCCCAAAGCCTAACTGTTTGGCTCATTCGCGTGGAGTTTTTCTACGGGGTTGCTTCTCTACAACCCGGTCACAGCTTTTGACCTCTGGTTATGATTTCTGTCTTTCTATGGAAATGGTGAAGGTGAGTCTTACAGGTTTTCTTGCATTGTTATTTACGGAACCAACTGTGGTGACTTGCAGTCATACCACCGCTTGTTGGTTTGGTTTTCCATATTCAAAACCTCATTTGAATGCACAAGATTCCCTGCAGGTGGTAGCTTGTTTGTTTCTGATCCATTTTTTAGAATTTGTATCGTCTCTTTCTTACGCATCATTCAATAGGTGACTTTGAGGCTTTTTGTGCGCTATGCCTCCTCCATCATTCTACCGGTTGGCATTCTTGTTTGCAGCAGGTATTTTTTAAACGTTATTTTCATTTTCATGTTTTATTTTTTTAGCTTATACTTCCTCCTAATATCAGGTTTGAGAACCGTTCCTTTCTTGGATTTTTATTTACAGAACCAACTGTGGTGACTTGCAGTCATACCATCGCTTTTTGGTTTGGTTTTCCATATTCAGAACCTCATTTGAATGCACAAGCTTCCCTGCAGGTGGTAGCTTGTTTGTTTCTGGTCCATATTTTAGAATTTTTATTGTCTCTTTCTTACGCATCATTCAATAGGTGACTTCGAGGCTTTTTGTGTGCTATGCCTCCTCCATCATTCTACCAGTTGGCATTCCTGTTGCAGCATGTATGTTTTCAACGTTATTTTTTTTTTCATGTTTTATTTTTTTAGCTTATACTTCCTCCTAATATCAGGTTTGAAAACCGTTGCTTTCTCCTGTACACCTAGTAGAAAACCCTCATTACCCTTGGAGTCTGTTGTACCCAGGTACATCAATCCCTTTGTTTCTAGATCCACAGTTGCTCACTGTTTTTGTCATTCGACAACCCTTTGACTATGAGATCTAACTCTTGTTTGGAACTATGTCTGTGTAGGTAAAAGCTTCTATTGGTTTTGGTTTTGGTTGAATTTTCTATCTCCACTATGTATCAAAGATAAGGGTCTCATTCGCTTTCGTGCCTCATGTCACAGGTATTGGGTAGCCTCCAAAACTTCTCTAAGGTTAGCGCAACGACATGTGTTTCATTAGTCTTTACATTCTAGGTGCAGATATGGTATGGAGTTTAAGAGGTTGCTCCTGTAATGTTGATTAAGGGTTCATTGGCCTGAACCGGGGCTAAGTCTCTTATGGAAAGAGTCTTCTATTAAATTTTTTCTTTGATTTTTAACTTGGTTAATTGAAAGAGGAATTCTAGATAACTGTACTCTTGACAACCCAGTTATATTTCTTGGATTCCTGTTAAATTTTTAATCTATCACTCGTAAGGTTGCATTGAACATTTGCGCCTCAGTTTCCATCTGTAAATATCTAAGAATGGTTGTAACCTTTTTTTTCTAGTAATTGTTATGAAATGTTTCTTCCAGTTGTATGTGTTATATTTTATTAATGAATCTTGATTCTCAGCTCATCAATTATGTTATTTGTTCCACTGTATGATTACAATTTCATTTAATCATTACTATAAAAATTTCCAAGATAGGGGTTATTCGGACATGCCTAATCATGTCCGTGTATATTCTATTTTGTTATGGAAATATCATCTCAGATTTCAGGGTTTCTCCAACTCTGGTACAGGGCTAAATATTTCCCATATTACCCTTTACATATTTATCTTTTCATGTTGTATATGTAGTACTTATGGCTTGTCTACCACTCAGAAATTTTACTCTCTGAATGCTATTCTCCATCATTTCATTTTCGGCTATCTGTTCTACTATATAAATGTTTACATGCTATATAGAGAGATTATACTGTGCAAAGAAAAATATTCCGTGTAAAGAAAAATTATAATTTATGAAGAAAATTATACTGCATAATGAAAAGGACATGTCTTTCCATGCATATTCATCTATGCTTATCAATCATTGAACTAAGGTAGCTTAACTACACAAGAATTCTTATATTCCAGGATACCTAGTATCCGAAGGTCACATAGTAGTTTTTCTTTCAGGAATAATAAAATTTATTCAACAGATTTGAAACTTCACAACAAATAGGGATTTTTAGAGAAACGTTAATCTCAGGCAAGGTATTCAAATAAATAATTTCTTAAAATACCCTTAGACAATGGTACGAACATGCCGTTCTGTAAAACTTAGCAAAAATCAGTGGATTTTTTAATCTGAAATCGAATGATTTTTTCTCCCTACTGTGGATGATGCAATTATGTCCTCACCCCCCGCCCCTCCCCGTGCTCCACACTTGAGTCAAGTAGGTTGATACAGTACTGGGAAGAGATCTCGGGACTCCAGTCCAATCTACTTCATGAAAGAATTCAGGATTGCTAAGTGTATTTCCACTAGTCTCTACTAGCTCGGAAAATTCATGCTCTCTCCTCTTTTCCTTCACTTAGCCTCCAACATATCAGAACCCCTCTTCCTCATAGGGATGCGTCTTTATCCATAGAGGAAGGGTAACTACCTGAACTGTTTCTGTTCCACCACTTCTCAGTTGGAATCCTTTTTACCATAAGTCTTTTTCACTTTATGGAACCACCTCCATAACTAAATTTTCATTTACCTTAAATCCAAAACACAATTAATTTATGTTTTTTAACTAATTTCTAATAAAGAAATAAATGTATTAGTTTCTTTAAAAACAAATTACATGACAAATAATTTGGTATTTAAACCAGTTGTCACAATCACATAGCGAAAATAATCACTTCAAGGGCTTGCGCCCCATAACCATGACTTCCTGGGAGGTCACCCATCCCATATCGCCTCTCGATCAAGCGCACTTAACTATGGATTTTTCCCCACAAGCAATCCCACTTAGTTCTCTACCCCATTTGGAAAAACCTTAGCAATTATTGTGCCTCATGAACCATTAAAGTAGAGCTCCCTTTACTCTTTTGTATTTAAGTATTGAGGGGTTTCGCTAGTGCATTATAGTAGATATCACTTTTTGGGATTCAAATGCATTAAGTAAGTCATTCAAATATATATTTATATATTTAAGTTCAAATAACCAATTTTTTTACTAAGTGAAAAGTAAATTTAAATTTTATAATATATATATATATATATATATATATGGTATTGAATCAAAATAGTCACCTAGTAGGATAGTATAATCATATATTTTTTAAGCCAATTATAATCTCACAACTTTACAATTTTCTTAATTCTCAATATCCATTAGTGTTATGTTCAATATTTAATAGTTTTTTAAATATGTTTTATTGTTTTTTTTACCATGTTAACTGACATGTATTTCAAGGTGTTTTTCCAAAAAACCTATAGATATAGACAAAATTTAAACTACATAGCAAACTCATTGTTAAGCAATAATTGCTAGAGATTTCTCATTAGGACTTTTGCATCCAAATTGACACCTTTATTTTTTGTAGCATATTTGCTCAATGTCAACTTATGGAAGAAGGAAATAGTATATAAATCTTATTGGCTATATCAATAATACTTAACAACTTGCAATGTTTAGAAAAAATCCATGAACAAGGTGTTGGAAAACCAACTAAGAATATACGAATACCATAAAAAAATTAGTGTTTTTTTTCTTCCAAAACGAAATGCTTACATATTCCATATGTAGCTACCCAATTGTTTTTCTAGTTACCTAAAATCAACTATATTCAATTTTATTTTTCCATCAAAGTTGAGAATAACCCCTCTCACTTCTACTACCTCATTATTAACATACTTTTGATAATAATGTGATGACTTGATTTTTAACATTTCATGTAAATTCATTTGTTAATAAATTTTGTTAAAGATCCAATTAAAATTACAAAAATTATAGTTTTGATTTGATTTCGAAAAAAAATACCCATTTTTCCATTTCTAAATATTTTTTCTAGTTAATTATAATTTAATTAATATATTCACAAAGCTTCTCCCTCAGAATTTCATAGTGTGCCTAATGGTTAAGAAAATGGGTTTCCTCCTAAGAGGTCATAGGTTCAAAACAAAAGGGGCCTAGGGATTGGGCGAGGGATTTGGGATCACCAGATCCCAAATCGACAGATCTAGCCCTTCTAGAATCGATGGAATCGATGCAGAGAGAGTAATCTGTTTACCTTATATTAATTGGAACTTTGCATATTTTTTAATGCTTGGCTATTTATGTTTGCTTTAGTAGAAAGGCATAGTCATAGCTATTAACTATGTTGTGGTCAACTTTTTCCTCAAATGATGATGCGATATTAATTTGAACCTTTGCATATTTTTTTATGTTTGGTTATTTATGTTTTAGTTTAGTAGAAAAGCCATAGTCAGTAGCTATTAACTATGTTTTGGTTAAGTAGAGCAGAAAGTTTTTTTTTTTTAAGTTTCTAATACTTTTCATTTTTATCTTTTTTCATTTTTTTTTTTTTTTTTTTAACTCCATTTTCATCAACATGTCCAAATACATCACTCCTATTGGGGACAGTAATTAAACTTGTCATGAGTGCTATAACAGTCAATCTCATCACCTTTTAACCAAGACCCCACTAACAAATAAAATGCAAAATTATAACTATTAACTATATTTTAAATAAATATTTACAACCCTAAATATAGTTGAACAATAAATTTTCAATAATATAAAATAATAATCTTATCAGTGCAAAGAAAATAAAAAATTAAAGATCAAGATCAAGTACATTGAATTTCTTTCCATATAAGGAAATTTCTTATTTTATTTTAAACCGTGGTTCATTACTTTGACTTCATTCTTTCTTTCAATATTCATAAATTGTTTATTTTATTTTAAGCCGGGGTTAAGTACTTTGACTTTGTTCTTTCTTTCAATATTCATAAATTATTTCCCGAAAGAGATTGCTTGATCCATCATTCTTAGGAATTGAAAAAACGGTAAATGTGTACACCACCACGTTTATTGACACATATTGAATTAAACTTCGTTACATGGGTATTGATGATGAAAACGCGATATCTGCTATTTATGTTTCTTGTGATTATTTTATGCCTATTAACAATTTCCCCATATTTCAGGGTTATTCACTTTTTATATGGGAAATGTAATTAAAAAATCATGAATTTAATTTTTATATATATATATATATTTATTGTAATATGGAAAAAGTTATTAATTATTTGTTATATATATATATATATATATATATATTATAACTAATTTATTTTACTGAGTAAAATACTAATTTAAATTTTATAATTTTTATTGAATTTTTTTTATATATATAAATTGTGCCTAAAATATGGTATTAATTAAAATAAGTATTTTCATGGTGGTTTAGATAGCAAAATAATATAATTGAAATTTTTTGAAGCTAACTATACATGTATCTTTACAATTTTACAATATTTTTTATTCTTAATATCTATTAAGTTTATGTTCAACATTTATTAGCTTGTTTATTATGTTTAAGGACACTAAGTCTTTGAAGGTGTTTGTCCAAGGGACCTATAGATTTAGACAAAATTTAAACTGCATAACAAACTCATTGTTAAGGAATAGTTGCAAGAGATTTTGCATTAGAAATTTTGCATAAAAAACTCATTGCTAAGGAATAGTTTCCATAGATTTCGCATTACGACTTTTGCATCAAAGTTTAAACCTTTACTCATTAGATTTTTTGCAGCATATTTGTTCATTCTCAAGTTATGAAAGAAGCCAATAGTAGAGAAAGCTTATTGACTAGATCAACAATACTTAACAACCTGTAATCTTTAGAAAAAAACCATGAAAAAGGTGTTGGATAACCAACTAAAAATCTACCAATAGAACCAAAACTTTAGTATTTTTTTTCTTCCAAAAGGAAATCCTTACATATTCTATATGTCTCTACCTCATTATTTTTCTAATTACATAAAATCTACTATATTCAATTTTATTTTTTCCATCAAAGCTAAGAATAACCCCTCCCACTCCTAATACATCATTATTAGCATACTTTTAATAATAATGTGACCACTTGATTTTGAACATTTCATCTAAATTAAATTACTACAAAATTTTGTTAAAGATCTGATTATAATTATAAAAATTATAGTTTTTATTTGATTTCAAAACAAAATCCTATTTTTCCATTTCTAAATATTTTTTCCTGGTTAATTATAATTTAATGAATATCTTCAGAGAGCTTCACTATCTCACCATTTCATAGTGTGCCTAATGGTTAAGAGCATGTGTTTCTTCCTAAGAGGTCATAGGTTCAAAACCAAAGGGGGCTAGAGTATGTATGTCTTGCTAGATATAGTCAATAGAATGATAGTTCTATTAATTGAAATAGGAGATTGACCCCAGTTCACTGTTGAGGTTGTTTTACAACAACAAAATGGTTCATATGGCCCTATCCCAATGGTTTAATAACCAAGTAACAAGGATGAGTTGGTCTCACACCATGATGGAAAGCACCATAGGGATTCAATTCCTCCACTATTCTCTCCACTAATCCTCTAAGCTTAGATACACTATATAATGACCTTCATATTAAGAGATGCAAGGAATATCACCCCATATTATGAACACTTCTTCTAAGACAATCCAATCTAGCTCAGTAATTTGACTTATTGTAGATTCTTTGTTGGGTCTCTTTGGTGTTATTTTTATTTATGCTATCTGTGACCACTCTTATTCCTCTTATTTCACATGTTCACCATTTCATTCCTTCACTCTTCACTTCTTCGATCACACATTAATTGTCTCTTACTTCACACCTTCAACAATGTTTTGTCATAGCTTCCTTTCTCCCAACCACGTTGCATAATGAAAGGGATACAAATGGAATTTTCATAGCCCATGTTTCTTGTTCCAAACAAATTATGGCTATTAGTGCATGTGAGTACTTGGGCCGGGTAGTAATCAAGGAAATTAATTGAAACTAGTACGAGCTTGCTCATGGCACACCATAGGAAACCATACAAGCACACAAGAATTACTCCAACAGAAATATAAAATATTTCCCCTAGGATTTTTGGATCGGTATTTCCCATCCCTTAGCCAATCATCAAAATATTTTCACATAAATTTACATATGTCAATGATTAACACAGTTGTGTTTGCATACACGATGTGCTATGAAAAAGGGTTGCTACACCAATAGGTCAAATGCTTACTTATTGTGTCTGGCCAAATAAATCGATTCTTGGGAAGATGCAAAGAAGTTTTCCATATTGATTGAATGAAGGGATATTTCAAGAGTAAATAAGTGATAGACTATTCCTAGGAAGAAAAATGATGGTACCAAGAAGGACTACCTATTCCCCTCTTTATTAATTTTGAGTACTTAAGATATTTTGATGCAATAAAATCCCAAAAAATTATATATATTTTACAAGGAGTGTGTGGAGTCCAAATATTTTCCCATATGTGATATCTTGGAGGAGTTCCTTGGAGGAAAAGTAATTTTCGATATCCTTGTTTGAAAAAATATTCAAGGCATATTAATCTTCGTATCTCCCCCTCCGACCTATGCCTAGGAAGACAATTTGATTATCTGACCAAGGCTTAAATATGGACTTTAAATT
Organism: Pinus albicaulis; assembly: GCA_034641835.2. Lineage (NCBI taxonomy): Eukaryota > Viridiplantae > Streptophyta > Pinopsida > Pinales > Pinaceae > Pinus > Pinus albicaulis. The sequence continues at coordinate 371,816,923 of CM076571.1, read as the reverse complement.
TTTTATCACCTTATTACAAAGGCATAAACATGTCCCTTGGAATTGAACTAGGATGGATAGGAAAACAAATCATGTTCCTAACCTCTCAAACTACTAACGTAAGACTTTTTTCTTTTAATTACCAAATATATTCCACTTATGTTTGAGACAACTCTCATGCCAAGTAAAAAGGAGTTATTTTGTTTCACCAAAACTAAATTAACTACTATATAGTTTTTATTTTTCTTTGGAACAAAATATATAATTTTATTCAACCTAAAATACAAGGATCAAAATTACATTCTATAGATTCTCAAAAACATTGTATAACATCATCCTTCCGGTTGATGCTAAAAAATTAAAAATAATATAAATATTAAATAAATTTGTCGTGAAGTGTGATAAAAATACCTTAACTTCCCCTTTTCTCCTTTTTTGTCTCCACCTTTATCCAACAACGTTAATTGGGAGCGACGACTACTATTTCCATTTCTTCTATTTCCATCTTCATGATCACTTCTTTGCGTAAGTCAAAGATCTCAGATATAGTTGTCTTCTTTGTTATACCTACTCCTGTAGTTCATGTATTTATTCATGCTACTATTTTGGTACATATATCATTGTTAAGTCATTGTCTTTCTTAGCATGATTTGTTGTGTATTTGTGCTCGTTTTCTCCCTCATCATCTTGAGGTCCTTCCTGATTATTTCCTCCACTTTTTGATGATTCTCATATGTTTCTTCTTCTTCCTCTTCTGAAAGAAGTTGGATTTGGTACTTTCTATCAATTTGGATTTTGGTGTCATTTTTTGTCCCTTTCGTAATATTTCTAGCTTATCGGCATGTATTTTATAACTAACCCATTTCTTGAAAAATCTGACACTCGAATGTCCTCTTTTCAAAATGTAGCATTTGGGTCCACTTAAAATATTTATGAGCTAGACGGGTATGATGTGGTAGGCCTTTACTAAGGTCTATCTCAACACAAATTTTAGAAAAGGTCAAAAACCCTTTTTCAAATATTTCTTCATCATTCTTTAGAATCCTCCCTAAAGTGTTTCCAATACCTTATAATACTTGGTGGTTTGAGAGAGGGACATTGAGATTCTTTTCTCTCACTCATAATCGCATATTTGTAACCACCATTATTGTAGTGTCAAAATATCAAAAATATGGATTTATGAAGAGGCCCGCCTTGCTACAAAACCATGGCCCCACATTTAAATCAAACTACGGATCTTTCTTAATGTATAATTTTACAACAAAAGACCTGGTGGAGCACAAGAAGTAATCACAATTCTTGGTCTAGTTGATGAAGACCCTCTTAGGGTACTCAAATATTTGAAGATGCTCACATATGAACTCCATGAAAATGCAAACCCAGTCACTGCGAAATTGATAAAAGACCCACTATTATTCCAGGAAAGGAAACCGTAAGGGAAAAACCCTAAGGAAACAATGTGAGTTCTATTTCAAACAAAGTTAACATACTATTTATAATGTTGTGCATGCAATAACATATCTTGTTATTCTTACATGTAAAACATATATTTATTTCCAAAGGAAAATAAATAAATATTTCATGGAAAAATAAACACATTTGTTTTCCAAGGGATCAAACACATACCATGTATTATTTCATACGTAAAACGGACATTTCCCTCTCATCCAAAAGATCTAACCCAATAAACATGCATAATATTCTCCCAAAATAAAGCTAATACCATAGCTAATCCCTTTAGGTTTGCAAAATACATATTATTTTTCAGAAAAGAAGTCTAACAAAATCAATATTCTGTGATTGCATCTTCCTTTTCTCTAGAAATCTAATACCAAAAACTATAATTTTTCCATGCATGCAAGCATATATGTTTCTCTAAATAAACTCACATAATAAAGCATGTGATTACTATTTTTCCTCTCGACGAATCTAATACAATAATTCATACAATGATATATTTCTCTCTTCTATTATTTTTGAAGATTTATAACACAATAAATGCTTCCTTACATACAAATATATATATTTATTTTCCAAGGAATTTAAGACACTAATTATTCTTTTTCCAAAAGATAGCTAACTCACTAGCTATTATGCATGAAATACGAAATATTTTCTTATCATTTTACACATCATAGAGACTTGTAATATTTCCTCAAGAAATAGCATGAATAAAAAATCCTTCTAAAATAACTCAATTAAATTCCTTTTATGCAAAGGTTTTATTTGAACTACTTCTCACAAAAGTTATTTATATATTTTTCCATGACACAAGCTTCTCATGCACGTAATCAGTTCTAGTAGATCAAATATACTAGAAAAATATTCATGTGCAAATAAGCACATACTCTTTTCAAGAGTCCAATATTTATATTTAAACTTTTAATGCATATGCATCATGAGAACACATTTGGTAGTATCTTAAATTAAATAAATTAATTTCTTTTAAAGAATTATCAACATAATTTTTATGTCTATGTGTACATAAAGAAGTATTTTTATCTGGTTGAAATATCAAATAGAAGCACTCTGTTTTACTTTGTTTTTCCTGTTTTAGCCATCCACTTTGGAAGCGGGTTGTGAACATATGGAAATGAATTTCTGAAAAACAAAAATAGTTTTTGTTTGGAACATGCTTATTAAAAATAACCTCTCTAATTTTTTTCATAGGTGTTACAGTTCTAAATATTTGAATAAGTGTTTGTAGCCCAAGTTTAGAGATTTAATTGTTAAATAATTTCCTATCTTTGTCATCAAATTTGGACACAATTTCCAAACAAATGGAAATGTTCTTTGTAATGCAACGTGCTTGGGAACGCTATTTTGTTTAATGATTATGCGTTTCTAAACAACTTCCACACCTCCATACTTTCAGTTCATAACCATGCATTGTACTATGACGTTAGTTTATTCAATTAGACTCATGGTTGATTATTTTTCAAATCTGTATTTTAGTATTGTGACTAACCTCGTATCCACGTTACCCCAGGAACACCACCACTCTGTAGATTGAGTGTCTTTGCTATAGATTTCTTGTTACATGGTTTTCCCTACCTTTCAATATACATATCCATATTATTTGATACATATACCTATCTAGCTTCTTTTATTTCACACATGCAAGGTAGGAATCAATGAAGAAATACATGGTCATAGCGAGTAGGGCCTTATGGAAATTTCTTCGAATGGGAATTGCAATAACATAAATTGATATTAATAGGGATGTCGGAGCATCATTAATTCTAGGAAAATTAGGGAATGTAGGAAAAACACTCCAATTCCATATTTGGCTAAGGGATGTCCTAGGACCACATGCTAATCCCAAAATAAAAACCTATCTTATATGACCGATCATCGACCACACATGACCGAAACTACCATAACTGCAAAACTATGATCAGACAAAGTCACTATGATACTAGAGTGCTACTGAACTGGTCTATGACCATAGAACTGTTACAATAACGAATGAATATGTAAACAAAACATTATTTGGATACACAGTTATAGAAGCACCTAAGCATAAGTTACAAAATTAAAAACCACATATGGAAAAAGATAAACCATAAACATACCTATAGTTTCTAATGTCCATGAAAATGCTTCCCTGCTATGAAAAGAATGAGAACTATTCAACAGCCTGTTATCCGAAATAAATAATTACAAAATTAACAAGCCCATCCCAAACTCAGGCTCATGTAGAATAAAATACTACCTCCTTTATTAGATTCATTAGGCAGAGATATTATTTACTTCCCTTAGCAGATATAGATGTAAGAGAAACGTAAGAGATCTATGAGAGGAATATACCTTATCGAATTCCCAGTAGACATGGACTACTAGATAGAAATAATAGGGCCTTTCATGCATAATATAGAGGCCTTTAGGCATGAATGGAACAACTGAAAGCCCTGTCCAAACAAGGAACCAACTATAAATCTAAAAAGGTTGGGTTCAGAGTGAATATGAAATTTAAATATGGTCAGTCAAAAAAAGCACCAAAACATGATCTGAAGCATGAGATTCATGCTATTATACTATATAAATATGCACAACAGAGCCACATGGAGAGAACTTAGTTAGGTCGATGAGCGGAGGAACACGTGGGAACATTGTATAAATCTGCACAAGAAATCCGCACAAAGAGAACTTAGTTACATCGATGAGCAGAGGAAGTCAAGTGAACACACCCAATTAACTAGAGTTTATGATGACAATCAATGTTTGTTCAAAGAGTCGAGGATAAGCCGCCCAAACTCTGAAGAGAATGAGAACTATTCAGCACCCTGTTATAAAAAATAACTATTTATAAAAATAACCTACCTATCAGAGTGAAAACACAACAAATTAAAAAGAATCCATTCTTACAATGAGCTTATAGGAGGAAAAACACATCTTATAGGAGACAAAAATTCATCAATCCTTTCTTTTTGTAATGGGAGCCTAATGCAAAATTGTGATGATGGTTTACAATACTTGCTAAAAAACATTCCTCGTTGCTTTCTTTTTGTAATGGGAGGCCAATGAAAAATTGTGATGTTGATTTACAATACTTTCTAACCAATATTGCTTCATTGGAAAAAAAAAATGTGATGCAGGTTTTTCATACTAAACTAACCACCAAAAAATTGTGATGCAGGTTTGTAATACTCAGCTAACCATCAATTGCTGATAAGGTGGCCATTTATATGAAAAATTGTTACATGGAAAGTTGTTGCAGGTATGATATACTACTCACCAAGAAGTTGTGGTCAACAAGGTGTCAATGTACACCAACAATGTGGTCAACAAGGTGTCAATGTACACTAGCAACTATTGCAGTTGGAAAAAACAATTATTGCATGTGGATAAAACTAGTGAGAAGTGTAAACTAACATAGAAAAAAAGAATAAAGAGAATTCCCCTCATATACATTAAATGAATGCATTAAATTTTTCAAGTTGTAGGAAATATATTGCAATACTTTGTTATTTAAAGAATTTGGTTATGTTATTTGCAAACTTAGCATATCAAAAAAGATTTTGATTCTTTGCTGAATGTGGTTATACGAAATTTTGGTTATGTACAATTGGGCTAGAGGGACGTGAGGGTTGAAATGAGAGATTTGTCAAAACATTTGTTAAATTTCACTAAACCCCAAATGCCATCGAAAAATTTGGTTAAATTATGCTAATAATCTTTAGTCAAATAAAACTAATATAATTTCAATAACCATCGATCTCTATTGTCCCTGATTTGTCATAGTGAGGGACTAAGAACACCCTCATGTGTTCACCAAACACTGGTTGTGGACAACCAGATTTATGTCAAACAAATATTTTACATTTTAGTTATAAATGTTCAATACATGATAAAAAAAACATAGTTTATGTAAGTAATAATTATGATTAATAATTAAATGAGGTTAAATTTATCTTAACTCTAGATCTATCAAGGATTGAGAGAAATTAATTTTCTTGATATGAAAACATCTTTGAGACTGTAATATCTTGTTATTAAATCTTGTTGTTGGGTAGATCTAAAATTAATATGGATCTAAATTATTTAATTTTTTAATGTGATTGAGAGAGGCACTCTACAACCAAATATGGGGGTAGATCTCACGTCAAAATTTAACGACATGTAAAAATAAAAGTAATGAAAAAGTAATGTAGAGACAATATGGGGGTATATCTCACTTAAAAAATATAGGAGTAGATCTCACATAGAAATGTAATGACACATAAAAATGTAACAACCCAATATGGGGGTATATCTCACATAAAAACTCAACGCAAAAGTAATGTTTAACATTTAAAATTTTTAATATGATGTGTGCCCTATTTAAAAATCAATCTAATTCAATATAGATTTAAAATATAAAGAGACTTATGAACCAAAAAAAAAGAGGTATCATAAATAAGATAAAATATAAATAAACTAGAAGTATGGTACATAACTGAAACTTTTATATATATTTTCTCTAGAGGTATGGTAAATAAATAAAATATAAATAAACCAAGGATATGGTAAATAAATAAAATATCTTTTTATATTTACTCCATAATCCCATTTACATTTACTAACATTCAAAAAGAGGTTTTGTTTAGATGAAACCCACTAGCCAAATACCATGGGCCAAATTTTTATTAATACCATGTAAAAAAATCATTATTAGCCCTCATATTAATATTAAAATATTATTATGATTATTGTTAAATCTAATATTCATATTAATATAATACAATATTAATATTATTAAATTTAATAAATTTGGATTATTACAATATTAAATTTTCTGTATTGCAATATATACTAATATATCATGATATATATTAACTATAAATATATATGAGATGGAAGAACAAAGACATAGAGTGATATAGGTGGAGATATAGGGAGAGTCACAAGGGAGAGATGTAGATAAAATGAAGGCGATGGGAGAGAATGAATGAAGAGAGAGATAGGGAGAGGAGTGAGAGAAGATAAAATGAAGGAGATGGGGAGAGAATGAATGAAGAGAGAGAGATAGGGAGAGGAGTGAGAGAGTTAGAGAAGGGTAAGAGAGGGAAATGGAGACACAAAAAATGGAAGGGAACGAGAGAGAAGGAGAGAGACGGAGGGAGATAGTGAGAGGATTAGAGGATAGAGAGAGAGAGATGGCTGGAGAGAGAGGGAGACATGATTTCTAATCCTATTTTATTTCTTGCACTAGATGCATTGATTTCACCGTAGATGATGATTTCTATTCTTATTTGATTGCTTGCGGTAGATGTAGGGGATTTTTAGTGTAGATGATGATTTCTAATATTATATGATTGTTTGAGCTAAATGCATTGAGCGTTAGATGCATTGATTTCAGAATAGATGTTGATTTCCAATTAAATTTGACTCTTTGCACTAGATGCATGGATTTTAGTGTAGATGTTGATTTCTAGGCTTATTTGATTCCTTGCATTAGATGCACCAATTTCAATGTAGATGTGGATTTTTAATCCTTACTTGATTGGGTGCACTAGATTCATTGATTTCAGTGTAGATGTTGATTTCTAATCTCATTTGATTTCTTTCCTTAGATGCATTTATTTCAATGTAGATGTTGTTTTCTAATCCTATTTTATTTTCTAAATAAAATAAAATATAAATAAACACAAGGTATTGTACATAGATGAAAATTTCTTTTATACTTAGTCGAGAGGTATGGTAAACAAATAAAAATATAAATAAACTAAAGGTATGGTAAAAAAAATAAAAAATATATCAAATAGGATTATATATATCAACATCTAATTATATACTAAGCCTATGGGTCAAATACCATGGTAAATAAAATAGGTATTGTAAATAATAATATAATAAATCAGAGGTATGGTAAATAAATAAAACCTCTTTTTATATTTATTCCATAATCCTCTTTATATTTACTAACACTCAAAAAATAGGTATTGTTTAGATGAAGCCTATGAGCCAAATACCATGGCCCAAATTATTATTAATACCACAAAAAAAATTATTATTATTAACCCTAATATTAATATTAAAATATTATTATTATTATTATTATTAAATCTAATATTCATATTAATGTCTTATAATATTAATATTATTAAATTAATAAATTTGGATTAACAAAATATTAAATTTTGTATATTACAATATATATTAACTCTAGATATATATGGGAGGGAAGAACAAAGACATAGAGTGATAGAGATGGAGATATAGGGAGAGTCACAAGGCAGAGTTTGAGATAAATTGAAGGAGATGGGAGAGAAGGAATGAAGAGAGAGAGGTATAGGAGTGACGAGAGGTAGAGAAGGGTAAGAGAGGGAAAGGGAGACACAAAGATGGGGAGAGAGAAGGGGGAGACGGAGGGAGATAGTGGGAGGATTGAGAGAGAGAGAGAGAGAGAGAGAGAGAGAGAGAGAGATGGGGGGAGAGAGAGGGAGGCATATTTTATAATCCTATTTGATTTCTTGCACTAGATGCATTGATTTCACTATAGATGATTATTTCTATTCCTATTTGGTTACTTGTATTAGATGCATTGATTTTAAGTACAGATGTCGATTTCTAATATTATTTGAGTGCTTGCTCTAGATGCATTGATATTAGTGTAGATGGTGCTTTCTCATCCTATTTGATTAGCATAGATATTGATTTCTAATTAATCCTATTTGATGAACATAGATAATGATTTATAATTAAATTTGATTCTTTGCACTAATGCATGGACTTTATTTTAGATGTTGATTTCTAGGCTTATTTGATTTCTTGCATTATGTGCATTGATTTTAATGTACATGTGGATTTATAATCTTATTTGATTGCATGCACTAGATGCATTGATTTCACTTGTAGATGTTGATTTCTAATCTCATTTGCTTTCTTTCATGAGATGCATTGATTTTCAGTGTAGATGTTGTTTTCTATTCCTATTTGATTTTTTTGATTTAGATACATTAGATGTTAATCTAGAAGCTATATATTATTAAAAAAAATAAAAAAATTCAAGATATATTTAGTAACACCTAGAGGGACGAGTATTAATAATTAGTTAGTTGGCAAATTTGCGATTCCTGAAATTAAAATGAAATAGATGTGCACAATGAGTCCTCATGCAAAGTGAAAATTAATATCATCTCTCTTTTTCCATCTTCTTCATCCCCAACTAATTAATAATAGAAAATTACATAAATTCAAAATATATTTAAAATTAGTCATTGTGTACAACAAACTATTCAAAATATTTATAAGAGGAAAATATATATTTATTAAAATTCAAAGCAAATCAAAATATTCTTGGAAGAGATGTGAGAATCTTTTGTATGTAAATATTTTATAAATATCGTAACTCATTAAAAAATTCAAAAATACATTATTTCTTGACTTTGCAAAACAGATTATAGATAAGAAAAATCATCAAAATTTTCTTAAAAGAAATAAATCATTTCAAACATTTGCAAAGAAATAAATTATTTCAAGAGTAATCTTGACCCAACAAATTATTAAAACTAGGCATTAAGATATATTTAGTAATACCTAGAGGGACACTATTAAGAATTAATTATTTGTGAGAAGTTACACATAAAATTAAATGAAATAGGTGTGTATTATCAATCCTAGTGCAAATGATTGAAAAAGATTGTATTTCTTCTTAGTCACCAACTAATTATTAATAGATAATTACATACACATAAAAAATATAACACAACAATTGTAACATTCAAAAACACTACTATCCAAATCCAAACATGTAAACACATAAACTAATTTAAAAAAATCCAAAAAACTGATGTACAAACGAAAGGAAAGAAACAAACACTAAATTAAATAAGAGAATGATATGGTCATGTCAAGCAAAAAAGACATAATGTGAATTTTGAAGTTAATCTCACAAGCATACATAATAATGATAGTCTAAAAAAGTGGCATTATTTTTTCTCAACTAGAATAGTCTTAGATCCCTCGTAATATCCATGGGTGGAGAGTGATCAAATAAACTAGAATAGTCTTAGATCCATGTAATACGGATGGGTGGAGAGGGATCAAATCCCTCTAGCTACAAAATTTTTCTCAAATTCTACACTCCAAAAAGAAGGTTTCCACCTAGAAATATTTTTTCCCTCTTGGCCCATGATAAAATAGGTATTAAATGAATATTTTCATAATGAAACACATGGAACATAGTTTTAGGTACTTTACTTAGTGAGTAACATTGAAATAAATACCATGAATAAACAAATTTTATGATGACTTTGGCATGGCTAGTGAAACTAGTTGAACAAACTCTTAAGGTTAATATGCTTGGAAACATTTAATCCCATATTTAGACTAACTCTTAGAGTTAATATGTTTGGAAACATTTAATCCCATCTTTAGAAACTTTAGACACTAAGGGAGATTGTTGTTATCTTACAAGTTAAGTTTACAAGAAACTAATCTAGCACAAATTATATTTGAATTCAAATGAGAAAGATAACAACTATTCCTTTTAACCACACAAAAATAAACTTAATTGCCAACCCTATTCGGATAAGAATTGAAAAAAGGATAAACACTTATATTTTCAATATTTTCTAATTTCCGAGAGCTAAAATCACACAAAACAATTTTTTTACTCAAATTACTATTTTAAACCATAAAGGGAAACCCATAAAGCATAAAACCTAACCAAAAAAAATAAAAAATAAACAGAATTCGTAGTTTCAATTTCTCTAAATCTTCATTTCTTTGAATCCCGAGGTTAGTCATCGGATCGTTGACTCCCTCTCACTGCCTCAGCCTATATAAATGACCTCTTCTCCATTATACCGACCACCACTCTTCATTCTCATCATCCCCCCCCGCATCTAGTGGTGTCGAATCCCCCAATGTGCAAAAATGTTGAAATGTTAATTTCATCTGCAAGTTTGTACATCTACAAGTGAAGCCGTGCGTAGAAGCGGTTCGTTGTTGTGCACGTAACCACTTTCCAATTTTGTTTTCAAGTTTTCAAGAACGAGCTCGCTTTTCAAGTTTTCAGGGCTTTTAAAATCCCTCACGATCTAAAATAGGTGACCGTTCACTTTTTATTTTAACACGGGAACCAAAGAATTTTTGAGTTTATAAGTGGGCCAAGTCTTCTTTGTGGTCCCAACTTTCGTCGCACATAGCAATGTTTTATTTCCGTGTCTTGTTGATGTGAAGTCCATCGCGATGCAATGTTGTGATATCACACATCGCATATCGCAATGGGTAAGAGCCATATGCCACTGCAAGTTTCTACCGATGTTTGTTATCTTCCGATGCGCCGATGTTGATAGCACGTAGTGCTCATCGCACATCGTGCCATCGTAACATCGCAATTGACGATGTCAAAATTCCTTCCACCATCCGCTTGTGTTATCTACAAATGCCGATGCGCCAATGTGATGTGGTCCCCACATCGCTCATCGCGCCATCGCGCCATCGCTCATCGCTTTATCGCATATCCAAATTTTATTCCAGCAAACCATCATTCCACCAAAGCGCTGATGCGCTGATATGGTCCCACTGCCACGTGGACCAATCGCACTGATTCGCGTTCATTTTTTCCATGGCATCACCATAAAAAATTGTTACGCGAATTTTTCATGCATTCCAGTTTATATTTCTGTTTCGAGTTCGGAATGCGTTCACATTCGTTTTTGGGCTCGCCGATGTAGGGTCATTTTGTTACACAAAAAAGTTTCCAATCCATCTTGTTTTCATTTTATTGTCCTATGTTTTCAATGAAAAGTAATGTTACGGGGGTGTATCAAAGGTTTTCATATGACCACCGGGTGCCCTCGCAGCTTTGACAAAGGCTGGTACATTGACCCGAGAGATCAACGAGTGGAGATTCTTTACGAGGGGCATGACACGGATCCATTGAACCCACGAGAGGGTGCCTCACGAGGACCCATAGGAGAAGATTTCGCATTTTCTTTCATTTCATTAGTTTGTTTATGTTTTATAATTACCATGCCATATTTAATGTGCCAGACAACATATTTGTTTAGTAATAGAATGTAAAGTTATTTTGTTTACATAGTACGGATCGTGTGTTATATTTTGTAATGCCCGAAGGCGGACGGAGAGATAGAGAAGAAAACTTGTAATGTCTGCATCTATAGTAGCTAACCTTGTGAAACCAAAATATTGTCTCGAATATTGAATCCATCAGTTTGTAATAGTTTTTTGTTTAGTTAATGAAAAGGAAAGTTTGTGTCATCTCTGTCTAGAAATCAAAAACTTCCATATTGAATCTCCGTGTTGTAGAGGATACTCGTTTGTTCTCCCTGTTTGTTCGAATATTCGAAATTCCAACATGGTATTAGAGCCTATCCGAGCTCTTTGAAGGTGTCAAAGAAGTTTGAAAGAAGAAGGATTTTTTGCGACGAGTTCACCAAATGAGAACTCCAACAAGCCCAGTAGAAGTAAAGTCCGGATATTTCTCAGAAAAACAGAGTTATTGTTTTTTTTAAAAGAGCGATCCTCGGAGACAAAGTTTTGTCTTTTAAATAGGGAAAGACGAGTTTTCTTTTAAAAAAAAACACGGTCAAGTTTAGTTCAAATTTCAGTTAGTAAGCAATGGGCTGGACCAAGTACTAGTATGAGTATTGGAAATGCTCGAGCTTCCACAATTTAATGGGAAGAACTATGATTATTGGGCCATTACCATGAGAGCCTTGTTTTCCTCCCGAGGACTTATGGGAATTTGTAGAAGGACTCTATACGCCAAAGTACCCCATGGGGATGTAAAGGTTGTCTTGTCTTGGTCTTCACGGGAAATCATGTATTTGGTTATAGCAAGCTGAATCCATCCGGGAATGAGAAATTTTTTTTCCAGAAAAGAGTATCCAAGACCTGATCTATAAATGGTAAAGGAAAATGGTTCTTTTGGGTGGCCTTGTTAAGTTCTCTATAATCTACACAGAATCTCTATTTGTCGTTATTTTTTGAAAAATGACGAGCGGAGACACCCACCGACTATCGGAGATGGGATAAATGAAGTTAACATTAATGATTTTCTATAATTCCTCTTTCACTATCTCCTTATGTGCAATATTCATTCGGCGTTGTGGTTGTCTAACTATTTTGCGTGCCATATTTAAGGTAAATGTGGTGAGTGCACATGCCAAGATGGATTCCTTTCATATCGGTGTAATCCCATGAAAATTCCATTTTATACTTCTGTACAGCTGTATCAACAATCTGTTCTATTCAATAGTCAAATTAGGATTAATGTTTAAATGTTACCTCGCTCAATTTTGATAGGATCTGTTGTTAGTATGTGGAGTGGTTCTCATATGTTAAATATTTACATCATATACCTCATCCTCATCCCCTCGAATATCTAATGGAAGCAACAGAGAGGGAATTGCTAATCAAAATCGTTAATAATATCACCCTCTATTTCATCCTTAAATTATTTTTCTTTTCCAAGTGTGAGGAGAGGTAGGGAGAAATCAGATTCATGTTCAAATTCGTCATAGGAGGGACTAGTCAAATCCATGTGTGCTTTTCGATTTGGGGGTAAAGGTTCATATTATTAATGGATTTCCCATCCGAGATCATCATAGATTTGTATCTACATCCAATAAATGCATCTACGAGTTGCTAGCCACAGTCTCCCCAAAATTAAAGGATGACCCCCCAGGTTGGATTTGGTTTGCAAAATGAGAAAATCGATTGGATATCTAGAAGAAGCTACAATAATCACCACATCTTCTATCACTCCTTCGGGTTTGACACGAGACCTATGTGCTAATTCAAGTATTGTTTGGTGTAGGTCTGAGTCCATGAAGTCCAAGGGAGATAAAAATATCCTTGGTCATTACATTAATGGCCATCCCTAAATCGATCGAGTATTAGTTATGGGTTGGTCATCAATATGAAAATTAATTGTAGGATTTCCTAGGTCGTTATACTTAGTTAAAAAAGGTTGATCAATCATTAGTTCAGACAGTTTCATGGAATCCTAAACTGATTTAAACACGTATTGAATAATTTATTTTTATGCACGTTTCCTTCGAGTTGTAAATGGTTTGGTGTATTTTTATGCTATGAATATTTTAAATGGTAAAAAGATGATTGTATGAGACAAATAAAATGAATTATTGAAATTCTGCAGTGAGCTATATTAGTCTATAGGCCCACCCAGAGAAATACCAGCAACATAGAGACAATTATGAGCTCTATATAATAGGGCTACAGGGAAGTGAGAAAAGCATTGAACTAGGCTTTCCCTCCTCTTTCAAACTATATATATATATATATATATATATATATATATATATATATATATATATATATATATATATATATATATATATAGTCCGAAGGAGGAGGGAAAGCCTAGTTCAAGGCTTTTGTGTATTTCCACCTCTTAGAAAAATATAGATTAAAAACAAAATGAAGGAAATGACAATATTATAAATCCTTGAAAACTATAGAGAAATTATAAATTGGAGACAAGACAAAGTATTAAAAGGTAATACCATAGAATTAGAATTGCTCAGTCGATAATAGATTAGTCTAACATACCCAGGTAACCTCGCAGGAAAATGCATGGGGTTAGGATATTTTTTCAACATTTACCAATATTTAACTTTCTAAACTACTTTGTATATTCCCTCATTAACCATTAGAATAAACATCATCATCACCTCAAGAAAGATTTAGTAAAAAGAATAGTGAGTTACACAAACATTAACTATCCTTGTTGTAGCATACTAACTTAAATTTCCTGCTATAAATATGCATTGATTCCATGATAATTTTAATTCAATTAGTAAATAACATAATTAATAATATAGACATTACATCATGAAATAAATTAACATCATGAAAATTATACAATGAAAAATCACATCATTAGACACTAATATACCCTGGAAACCCCATAGGGTGAAAACCAAGAAATATTTAATTTTATTATTAAATTATCATGAGGGTTTTCACCCCTCACTCAATGGTTATAAGGGATTTCATCTCTGGGCCATTTTCATAAAAATTACATAGAAAAACAATCTTAAATGCAACATAACTAGCTATACGCTATTACAATATTCATGTACCATTTACCCACGGATCCTCAATCTCTATCTTTGTGGTCAGCCTATTTCCTTCAGTGGGTCATCCTGCAGTTGGAACTCCTAAGCCTTCATGGATTAACAACTATTTATCTTTCATAATATTTAACCTGAACAATCATTTTCTGAAGTCACTCTCCTTTCCTACCATCATCACGTTCTGAGCACACTTGATATCATGATTAGATAAAATATTAATAAACCAATAATCAATCTTTATTTGTGACACTTCCACAAATATTTTTATGTGTGTATAAAAAATAAACAAATTTACATGAAATGCCTTCTTTAACATTGTTTCACATGCATTAGTATCACATAAATAACTATCAAGCCTCATATTTCCAACAAATGCTAACAAAATCTTGCATGCACTTTCATATTATTTCCAAAGGAAAGCTAACAGTCTATATAATAATATTTTGCATGCAAATTCATAAGAAGCCTTCAATATAACTATCCCAACAAGCAATTTCCTTTGTGCCTACTCTTATATTTTTTTTCCAAAGGGATTAACACAATATATTCTATAATTTTGCATGTGAATGCATGTTCTTTTCCAAAATATTTGTTCCACACAAGAGTTATTCACAATGCCTATTATGTATAACAATGCCAGTTCTATTTCAAACAAAGTTAACATACTAGTTACAATTTTGCGCATGCAATAACATAGCTTGTTATTCTTACATGTCAAACATATATTTCTTTCCAAAGGAAAATAAATAAATATTTCATGGAAAAATAAACACATTTATTTTCCAAGGGATCAAGCACATACCATTTATTCTTTCATGCATAAAAAGGGACATTTACCTCTCATCCAAAATATCTAACCCAATGACTATGCATAATATTCTCCCAAAACAAAGCTAATACCATAGCTAATCCCTTTAGGTTTGCAAAATAAATATAATTTCTCAATATTATGTGATTGCATCTTTCTTTTCTCTAGAAATCTAATACCCAAAACTATAATTTTTCCATGCATGCAAGCATATATGTTTCTCTAAATAATCTCACATAATAAAGCATGTGACTACTAGTTTTCCTCTCCACGAAACTAATCCAATAATTCATACAATGATATATTTTTCTCTTTTATTCTTTTTGAAGAGTTATAACACAATAAATGCTTCCTTGCACACAAATATATATTTATTTTCCAAGGAATTTAACACACTAATTATTCTTTTTCCAAAAGATAGCTAACTCACTAGCTATTATGCATGAAATACAAAATATTTTCTTATCATTTTACACATCATAGAGACTTGTAATATTTTCGCAAGAAATAACATGAATAACAAATCCTTCTAAAATGCGTTTTATGCAAAAGTTTTATGTGAAATACTTCTCACAAAAGTTATTTATATCTTTTTGCATGACACAAGATTCTCATTATCATAATCAGTTCTAGTATATCAAATATACTAGATAATTGTTCATGTGCAATTAAGCACATACTCTTTTCAAGAGACCAATATTTCTCTTTAAAATTTTAATGCATATGCATCATGAGAACACACTTGGTAATCTCTTAAATTAAATAACTTAATTCCTTTTAAACAATTATCAACATAGTTTTTATGTCTATATGTACATAAATAATTATTTTTATTGAAATATCAAATAGAAGCACTCCGTTTTACCCTGTTTTTCCTGTTTTAGCCATCCAATTTGGAAGCAGGTTGCGAACATATGGAAATGAATTTCAGAAAATGAAAATAGGTTTTTTTTGGAACATGCTTATTAAAAATAACCTCTCTCATTTTTTTCACAGGTATCTTAGTTATGAATATTTGAATAAGTATTTGTAGCCCAAGTTTCGAGATTTAAATATTAAATAATTTCCTATTTTTTTCATCAAATTTGGACACAGTTTCCAAACAATTGGAAATGTGATTTGGAACAAAGTTTTGTTTAATGATTATACGTTTCTAAAGAGCTTCCCCACCTCCATACTTTTAGTTCATAATCGTGCATTGCACTATGATGTTAGTCTATTCAATTAGACTCATGGTTGATTCTTTTTCAAATCTGTATTTTAGTATTGTGACCAACCTCATATCCACATTACCCCAAGAACACCACCACCCTGTAGATTGAGTGTCTTAGCTCTAGATTTTTCGTTACATGGTTTTCCCCTACCTTTCAATATACATATGCATATTATTTGATACATATACCTATCTATTTTTTTTTATTTCACACATGCTAGGTAGGAATCAATGAAGAAATACATGGTCATAACCAGTAGGGCCTTATGAAAATTGCTTCGAATGAGAATTGTAATAACATAAATTGATAGTAACAAGGATGTCGGAGCATCATGAATTCTAGGAAAATTAGGGAATGTAGGAAAAACACTCCAATTTCTTATTAGGCTAAGGGATTACCTAGGAACACATGTTAATCCCAAAATAAAAACCTATCTTATATGACCGGTCATCGATCACACATGACCGAAACTTCCATAACTGCTGAACTATGACCAGACGAAGTTACTATGATACTAGAGTGCTACTGAACTGGTCTAAGACCAAAGAATTGTTACAATAATGAATAAATACGTAAACGAAACATTTTTTGGATACGCAGTTCTAGATACACCTAATCATAAGCTACAAAAGTAAACACCACATCTAGAAAAAGATAAACCATAAACATACCTCTAGTTTCTAATGTCCATAAAATGCTTCACTACTATGAAAAGAATGAGAAATATTGAACACCTTGTTATCCAAAATAAATACTTACAAAAAAACCAGCCCATCCCAAACTCAGGTTCATGTAGAATAAATTATTACCTCCTTTATTAGATTCATTAGGGACAACCATTATTTACTTCCCTTAGCAGATATAGATGGAAGAGTAACGTAAGAGATCTACCAGAGGAATATAAATTATTGAATTCACAGTAGACATGGGCCACTAGACAGAAATAATAGAGCCTTTTCATGCATAATATAGAGGCCTTTAGGCATGAACGGAACAACTGAAGGCACTGTCCGAACCAGGAAACAACTATAAATCTAAAAAGGTTGGGTTCAGAGCGAATATGAAATTTTAATATGGTGGTAAAAGCACCAAAACATGATCCCAAGCATGAGATTCATGCTATTACACTATATAAATCTACACAACATAGCCACATGGAGAGAACTTAGTTAGGTCGATGATCAGAGGAACACGTGGGAAGACTGTATAAATTTTCACAAGAAAGCCACACAAAGAGAACTTAGTTACGTCGATGAGGAGAGGAAGATGAGTGAGCACACCCAATTAACTAGAGTTCATGATGCCAATCAATGTTTGTTCAAAGAGTTGAGGATAAGTTGTCCGCACTCTAAAGAGAATGAGAACTATTCAATACCCTGTTATAAAAAATAATTATTTATAAAAATAACTAGCCTATTGGAGTGAAAACATAACATATTGAAAACAATCCATTCTTACAATGAGCTTATAGGAGAAAAAACACATCTTATAGGAGAAAAACAATCCTAAATCCTTTCTTTTTGTAATGGGAGCCTAATGAAAAATTGTGATGATAGTTTAGAATACTTCCTAAAAAACAATCCTTGTTGCTTTCTTTTTTTAATGGGAGGCCAATGAAAAATTGTGATGCTAATTTACAATACTTGCCAACCAACATTTCTTCATTGCCAAAAAAAAATGTGATGCAAGTTTGTCATACTGAACTAACCACCAAAAAAATGTGATGCAGGATTGTAATACTGAGCTAACCATCATTTTCTGATAAGGTGCCTATTTACATGAACAATTGTTACATGGAAATTTGTTGCAGTTATGATATACTACTCACCAAGAAGTTGTGGTCGACATGGTGTCAATGTACACCAACAATGTGGTTGAAAATGTGTCAATGTACACCATCAACTGTTTCATTTGGAAAAAAAAATTTCTACATGTGGATAAAACAAGTGATAGGTGTAAACTAACATAGAAAATAATAATAAAGAGAAATCCCTTCATATACATTAAATCAATGCATTAAAGTTTGTAAGTTCTAAGAAATATATTGAAATACTTTGTTATTTACAGACTTTTGTTATTTTATTTGCAGACTTAGCATATCCTAAACGAGTTTGGTTCTTTGCTGAATGTAGTTATACAAAACTTTGGTTATGCACAATTGGGCTATGGAGACTTTTCCTAGAGGGACATGAGGGTTGAAATAAGAGATTTGTTTCAAAACATTAGTTAAATTTCATTGAACCCAAAATGCCATTGAAAATTTTGGTTAAATTCTGCTAATAATATTTAGTCAATGCAAACTAATATAATTTCAATGAACATCAATCTCTATTGTCCCTGATTTGTCGTAGTGAGGGACTAATAACACCCTCATGTGTTCACTGAACACTAGTTGTGGACAACCCACGCTATCACACCCACATTTATTTACAACCTATAAATATAGGCTATGGAAAGTCAAATAACAAATATAACAAGATTTATTGATTAAAAAATATAGTTTATGTAAGTAATAATTATGATTAATAATTAAATGAACCTAAATTTATCTTAACTCTAGATCTATAAGGGTTGAGAGGAATTGAATCTCTTGATATGAAAACATCTTTGAGGCTGTAATATCTTGTTATTAAATCTTGTTGATGGGTAGATCTAAAGTTAATATGGATCTAAATTCTTTAATTTTTTAATATGATTGAGAGAGGCACTCTACAACCAAATATGTGGGTAGATCTCACGTAAAAAATGTAACCACATATAAAAATAAAAGTAATGAAAAAATAATGTAGAGCCAATATGGGGGTAGATCTCACGTAAAAAATATGAGGGTAGATCTCACATAAAAATGTAACGACACGTAAAAATGTAACAACCCAATATGGGGTATACCTTAACGGAAAAGTAATGTAGAGCCAATATGGGGGTAGATTTCATGTAAAAATGTAACAACCTGATATGGAGGAATCTCACATAAAAACTTAACGCAAAATTAATGCTTAACATTTAACATTTTTAATCTAATGTGTGACCTATTTAAAAATCAATCTAATTCAATATAGATTTAAAATATAAAGAGAATTATAAAAAAAATGCTTAACATTTAACATTTTTAATATAATGTGTGCCCTATTTAAAAATAAATCTAATTCAATATAAATTTAAAATATAAAGAGACTTATAAAAAAAAAATGCTTAACATTTAGCATTTTTAATCTAATATGTGCCCTATTTAAAAATCAATCTAATTCAATATAAATTTAAAATATAAAGAGACTTATTAAAAAAAAAAAGGTATGGCAAATAAAATAAAATATAAATAAACACGAGGTATGTTACATAAAATAAACTTTTTTATATACTTTCTCGAGAGGTATGGTAAATAAATAAAATATAAATAAACGAAGAGTATGGTAAATATATAAACTCCAGATGCGGTTGCTTCCAGGAATTGATGGGACATATGTCCCCCAGCGCCTCTCGAGGCTGTCCGTTGGAGCTGGCCACATGGCCTCCCACACTCGACTTAATGATGGCATTCATTTCGCCACCCCAGGCAGCCTTAACTGCTCACTCTCAAACCATCTCCGCAGCAAGCTTTAATTTCGATTTACTTCGGCTCTTGCAATGTCTTGTGCTAATCCTCATGGTGTTTGCCCTGTCTGCTCTGCGACTCTGCTTCTCAGTGCCTCCTGCCCAGCCGACTGCGCAAAGCCTAGTTCTAGAACGCAGACTGGCCGGAGGTGCAAGCTCTTGTGTTGCTTGGAAATGGTTCCGGAATTTTACCACTCGCATAGCCTGCTCTGTTGCTCAAACACTCTACGAAATTCTCCTGGTCCTCCGCTGCCACTCCTACTTTTCCCACTTCATCTGCCTCTCTTCCCCGCCATGCCTTGACTATGCCATCGCATGTGATGCCACCGAGGCTCCAGTCGTGGTTGGGATTCTCGGTCTCAGATTTCTCCCTCCGCTGATTCGTCTTTGGAAGAACTCTCTTCTAATCACTTTCTAGAATTCAGGAACAACAGGGGCACACCTCGCAACCCTGGCTCCACCCCTCCCTCTACGTGTCCTCCGCCTCCCTATGATTTTTCCCCTGCGCCCCATCTCCATAGCTTTGCTTATCCCTCCGCTCCCCAACCGACTTTCCCTCCCTTCCTTAGCCAGATTTCCCAGCACGCGGAATTTACTTTTGAATGCAAATTTGATAAACCGGTCCTCCGCGCCCATGTTACTGTCACGGTTAGTGAGGAATCAGCCAGTTTGGAGTCTCCTCCACCTGCGCCTCCCGGTCCCTCTACTGCTCCTCATGGTCCCACTGGGCCCAGTACCGCTGAAGTTGATTCAGCCAAGGAAGCCTTGGCCCAGTTATACTCTGCCCCCAGCGTATCTATGTAGGTCCTGAGCGTGGAAGATATGAGCAAAGGAAAAGATCCCACTTCAGCTGCTAAAGACGGATATGGCGACGAGTTACAGTGCAGAATCATTGAAGAACCGCGATCTCCAATCAATGAATAGTAGTCAGAGGCAGCCCTTGAGGTTTTTGTCCTTCAAGCACAATATCTCTAAGTTATTTTCAGTTCTCATGCTTTTTCATCGTACGCTTGTAGCGAGGCATGTTATAGGTTTTTGCTTTTTTGTTGAACAATCTGAATGTACAGCCGGTTTCCCCATTGTGGGCGGCAGTCTAAACTCTCAATCTGAACTGGACTAGTTTCCCCATGGTGGGCAGTCCAAATTATGGTTTTCTTGGCTGTGAGGCCCCGTGCTCAGGCTTCCTCAGCTGAGACAGAGGCATTTTTGTACCATTATATTATAAATTAATAGATTTAGCGTTACTGAGAAAAAAAAATGGTAAATAAATAAAACCTCTTTTTATATTTACTCCATAATCCTCTTTATATTTACTAACACTCAAAAAGAGGTTTTGTTTAGGTGAAGCCTATGAGCCAAATACCCTGGGCCAAATTATTATTAATACCATGCAAAAAAATCATTATTAACCCTAATATTAATATTAAAATATTATTATTATTATTATTATTGTTAAATCTATTTTTCATATTAAAGTATTATAATATTAATATTATTAAATTTGATAAATTTGGATTATGGCAATATTAAATTTTGTGTATAGAAATATATACTAATATGTCACTATATATATTAAATCTAAATATATATGGGATGGAAGAACGAAGACATAGAGTGATAGAGGTGGAGATATAGGGAGAGTCACAAGGGAGAGATGGAGATAAAATGAAGGAGATGGGAGAGAATGAATGAAGAGAGAGAGAGGTCGAGGAGTGAGAGAGTTAGAAAAGTTAAGAGAGGGAAATGGAGACAAAAAGATGGAAGGGAACCAGAGAGACAGAGAGAGAGATAGTGAGACGATTGGAGGATAGAGAGAGAGAGAGTTGGCGGGAAAGAGAGGAAGTGATTTCTAATCCTATTTTATTCCTTCCACTATATGTATTGATTTCAGTGTGGATGATGATTTCTATTCCTATTTGATTGATTGCATTAGATGCATAGATTCTCAGTGTAGATTTTGATTTCTAATATTATCTGATTGTTTGAGCTACATGAGTTGATTTCATAATATAAGTTGATTTCTAATTAAATTTGATTCTTTGCACTAGATGCATGGATTTTAGTGTGGATGTTGATTTCTAGGATTATTTGATTCCTTGCGTTAGATGCATTGATCAGTGTAGATGTTGATTTCTAATCCTTACTTGATTGGGTGCACTAGATGCATTTATTTGAGTGTAGATGTTGATTTATAATCTCATTTGACTTCTTTCTTTAGATGCATTTATTTCAATGTAGATGTTGTTTTCTAATCCTATTTTATTTTCTAAATAAAATAAAATATAAATAAACACGAGGTATTGTACATAAATGAAACTTTTTGTATGCTTAGTCGAGAGGTATGGTAAACAAATAAAAATATAAATAAACTAAAGGTATGGTAAAAAAATAAAAATATATCAAATAGGATTATAAATCAACATCTAATCATATACCAAGTCTATGGGCTAAATACCATGGTAAATAAAATTGGTATTGTAAATAAATATAGTATAAATAAACCAAATGTATGGTAAATAAATAAAACCTTTTTTTTATATTTACTCCATAATCCTCTATAGATTTACTAACACTCAAAAATAGGTTTTGTTTGGATGAAGCCTATGAACCAAATACCATGGGCCAAACGATTATTAATACCATGGAAAAAAAATATTATTAACCCTAATATTAATATTAAAATATCATTATTATTATTATTATTATTATTATTAAATCTAATATTCATATTAATGTCTTATAATATTAATATAATTAAATTTAATACATTTGGATTAATACAATATTAAATTTTGTATATTACAATATATATTAACTCTAGATATATATGGGAGGGAAGAACAAAGACATAGAGTGATAGAGATGGAGATATAAGGAGAGTCACAAGGGAGAGTTGGAGATAAATTGAAGGATATGGGAGAGAAGGAATGAAGAGAGAGAGGTATAGGAGTGAGAGAGGTAGAGAAGGGTAAGAGAGGGAAACCTAGACATAAATATGGAAGGGGGGGAGAGAGAAGGAGAGACATAGATGGTGTTTTCTAATCCTATTTGATCAGCATGGATATTGATTTCTTATAAATCCTATTTGATGAACATAGATATTGATTTTTAATTAAATTTTATTCTTTTCACTAATGCATGGATTTTAGTTTAGATGTTTATTTATAGACTTATTTGATCTCTTGCATTATATGCATTGATTTCACTGTACATGTGGATTTCTAATCCTATTTCATTGCATGCACTAGATGCACTGATTTCACTGTATATGTTGATTTCTAATCTCATTTGATTTCTTTCATGACATGCATTGATTTCCGTGTAGATTTTGTTTTCTAATCCTATTTGATTTTTTGATTTAGATGCATTAGATGTTAATCTCGAAGCTATAGATTATTAAAAAAAAAAAAAATCAAGATATATTTAGTAACACCTAGAGGGACACTATTAATAATTAGTTAGTTTTCAAATTTTGTGATACCTAGAATTAAAATGAAATAGACGTGCATGATGAGTCCTCGTGCAAATCTCTTCTTCATCGCCAACTAATTAATTATAGGCAATTACATATATTCAAAATATATTTAAAATTAGTGATTGCGTACAACAAAGTATTCAAAATATTTATAAGAGGAAAAGATGTATTTATAAAAATTCAAAGCAAATCAAAATATTCTTGAAAGAGATGTTAGAATATTTTGTATGTAAATATTTTATAAATATCCCAACTCATTAAAAAAGTTCAAAAATACATTATTTATTAACTTTGCAAAATAGATTATAGATAAAAAAAAAATCATCAAAATATTCTTGAAAGAAATAAATCATTTCAAACATTTGCAAAGAAACAAATTATCTTAAGAGTAATCTTGACCCAACAAATTATTAAAACTAGGCATCAAGATATATTTAGTAATACGTAGAGGGACACTATTAAGATTTAATTATTTGTGAGAAGTTGTCATACATAAAATTAAATGAAATAGGTTTGTATTATCAATCCTAGTGCAAACCATTGAAAAGATTGTCTCTCTTCTTCGTCACCAACTAATTATTAATAGATAATTACATACACATAAAAATATAACACAACAATTGTGACATTCACAAACACTACTATCCAAATCCAAACTTGTAAACACGTAAACTACTTAAAGCATCCAGAAACAGATGTACAAACCAAAGGAAAGAAACACACTAAATTAAAGAAGAGAATGATATGGTCATGTCAAGAAAAAAAAAATAATGTGAATATTGAAGTTAATCTCACAGGCATACATAATAATTATAGTCTAAAAAAGTGGCATTATTTCAGTCAACTAGAATTGTCTTAGATCCATGTAATACTGATGGGTGGAAAGGGATCAAATCCCTCTAGCTGCAAACTTTTCCTCAAATTCTACACTCCAAAAACAAGGTTTCCACCTCTAAGTATTTTATCCCTCTTAGCCCATGATAAAAGAGATATTAGATGAATCTTTTAGTTACATGGAACATAGTATTAGTTACTTTACATTAGTGAGTAACATTGAAATAAATACCATGAATAAACAAATTGTATGATGACTTTGGCATGGCTAGTGAAACTAGTTGAACGAACTCTTAAAATTAATATGTTTAGAAACATTTAATCCCATCTTTAGACTAACTCTTAGAGTTAATATGTTTGGAAACATTTAATCCCATATTTAAACGCTTCAGATACAATGGGAGATTGTTGTTATCTTACACGTTAAGTTTAGAAGAAACTAATCTAACGCAAATTATTTTTGAATTCAAATGCGAAAGATAACAACTATTCCTTTTAACCACATAAACTAAACTTAATTGCCAACCTTATTCGGAAAAGAATTCAAAAAGGCTAAACACTTTATATTTTCGATATTTTCTAATTTCCGAGAGCTAAAATCACACAAAACAAATTTTTACTGAAATTACAATTTTAAACCCATAAACGGCACCCCAAAAAACATAAAACCTAACACCCCCTCCCCTCCCAAAAAAAAATCGTAGTTTCGATTTCTCTAAATCTTCATTTCTTTGAATCTTGAAGTTAGTTATCGGATCGTTGACTCAGTTTCACTGCCTCGCCTATATAAATGACCCCTTCTCCATTCTTTTTTACCACCATTCTTCGTTCTCATTACCCCCTGCATCTAGTGGTGTCGAATCCCCAGCGTGCAAAAGACGGCAGCTCAAAAAACCTAAACTCTTATTAAAAAAAAAAAATACCTCAAATTGCAATTTTAAACGAAGTTGTCTATCTAGCATGTGGAATAGCTTTGATAGTAGTTTTTGTCAGAATTAGGTAAACTAAAATTCAAAAAACCAAGAAATTAGAGTGTTTTGAATCCATTTTTAATAATGAAAATAAATTCAACACTATCAAAAACCTAAAACACTCTTAACAACAAATTCTAAACACATCTTTACCAATTTTTTTCAAAATCTTTTTCGAATTCTGAGCCATTCTGCTTTTTAGACTACGCGATTTAAAACCATAAACGGCACCTCAAAAACCCTAAAACCTAACACAAAAAAAAACGTACTTTCGATATCTTTGAATCTTCATTACTTAAAACCAATTAGTCATCGGATTGTTGACTCCGTCTCACTGCCTCGCCTATATGAATGACCTCTTCTCCATTCTACCGACCACCATTCTTCATTCTCATCATCTTCCTGCATCTAGCGGTGTCGAATCCCCAGCGTGCAAAAATGCCTGCCGGATACAAGAAAATTGTAATGGATGGTGTTTCACCAGCACGCCAAGTCCATGACTCCGGCCCTCCCAGAAGAATCGATGGATTGGGCGAGGGATGGTATTTCACTAGATCCCAAATCGACAGATCTAACCCTTCTCGAATCGATTGAATCGACGCAGAGAAAGAGGAATGCCTCAGGAAATCGTACTGCTCTTTTATCAAACGCCTGGGCATGAAATTACGGCTGCCCCAGGTGACCATCGCAACAGCAACCATACTCTGCCACCGATTCTATCTCCGCCAATCTCACAGCAAAAACGACAGATACACAACGCAACCAGCTGCGTGCTCCTTGCCAACAAACTCTGTCAAGGGCGACTCAAGATATTCGAGGAACTGACTGTGAAAGCCATCCATGAAAACGGGGACCCCAAATTCTTCAAGCAGATGCAACACTTAGTGTTGAAGGGGGAATTGAGTGTTCTCACAACACTCAATTTCGATCTCGAGATCGAAACACCCTATAAACATCTCACATCTGCCATCAAAAAATTCAATGCTCAAGGATGGCATTCCGAGTTTGCACAGGTTTCTTGGAACTTTGTGAACGATGGATTGATGACGACGGTGTGTCTCCTCGCAGCTAGGTGTCTCCGGGTCCAGTTGCCATCGGATACAGAGAACCCATGGTGGCTTGAGTTCGATACTTGTATTCCTCAACTTGAAGAGATTTGCCATCAACTGCTGAATTTTTATGGAACGAGAAGCTTTCCCACCCCATGTCTCTCACCAAATGCTCCTTAGAGTTGGAATAGCTAATTGGTAGTAATATCAGTGCATGCTACGCACCCGCAAGTACGATTTCAAGGGCCTCCATTGATTCGAGGCGGGGAGGTTCACATCCTGCAATGAGTGCTGTTAAATATTGTTAGGCTGACAGATTTGGAGCAATTTAGTGATTACACAAAAATGTTTTTTTCATTCCGCAGCAATGAATGCCAACATTTTCTGAAATGATGCTGTTATGTTATAATAATTGGAACCTTGCATAATTTTTTATGCTTGACTATTTATGTTTTGGTTCAGTAGAAAGCCATAGCTATTAACTATGTTTTGGTTGAGAGAGGAAACTTATAACTATTAATTATGGGGTTAAGTAGCAATTTTTTATTTATTTATTTATTTTTATTTTTTTTCAGAAAGGAAAAAAAGTTGTCTATTAAAAATACAAACAGGACATTTTATGAACATCATATTCAAAAAGCTGGATAATATCACAGCAATGAGATTTATCAGCATTGTATACATCCATCCTTAGACAGATATAAGCATATGCGAAGATTTTCGGCTATCAAAAGAAAAAAAATAATTCAGCATAACAATGTTCATCAGTTCGTACATCATAATGTAAATATAATGAAGTTTCGAAACAATACTGACTAGTCTGTTCATTCTTTATAAAAACATGATTTATTACTGAATCAAGCCATAAGGTTCGGTGCAAATGTACTCAGGCTCCCTTGCAGCCTAATCAGCAGCCTGATATATCTTCATATATATAGCATTTGGACAATGACAGGCCCAGAAGTTCACATCCATTTGGGTCTCATGGGATGAGGATATCAAAGCCCAGATTTGTTGTCTATCTGTGTAGTGAGAAACCTCCAAAAACCCAAAATTTATCCTCACACTCTTTTTTGAAAGTCCATTTGCTCTGGTATTATTCTATCTCAATATGTGATTTAGGGGTGGCTTGTTTATTTTAATCCAAAGTTGCTTTGTTCTCATGAGCCAACCTTGACATCCTGGAGAGGATATAACTGATTTTCTAGATATGGCATCAATGATGATTCTAGAGTCTCCGTAGATACGGACCTCGCTCAAACCCATGTTGTGACGAGCCAATAATCTACTCCACAGTGCCATCAACTCCGCCATGTTATTTGTGTCCTTACCACCATTCCAACATATGTGAATCCTTTCCGCCTCAAAGATTTTGATCCAAGCTCCGCATCCCATTATACCTTCCTGACATGCCCCATTGAAAAAAATCGCACCGAGCGTGATGGGATGAGGTCTAATCCTTCGAGAGAAATCACATATATTATCCTTACCATGCTCACAGTCATTAATCCACTTCATGATTGCAGCATGTATATGGGATATGCAAAAAGGCTTATCTTCAAAAATAAGCTTGTTCCTTGCAAGCCAAACTTCCCAGATGAGAAAAAATGGTAAGGATTGGAACTTGCTCGATATCTTGTCCCATATTTGAGCAGTGTCCATGAACTTCCCCGAAGTCCATGATGGATGCAAATGATAGTGACTTAATAGATTCCATATAATAATTACCCTTGGATAGGAGAAGAAAATGTGATCTGCCATTTCCTCATGCTGAAGGCAAAGAGCACATCTTCCTGGCCTAGAGAGACCCTGTCTAATGAGCAAGTCCCACGTAAGAATTTTCTTCCTCTAAAAAAGCCATCCAAACAACACGATCTTGGTTGGTATTCTTCTGTGCCAAAAGTTCCAGAAACCCATGGACATATGATCATGAAAACACTGTATATTGATGTAGGAATAAATGTCCTTCACCACGAATGAGTCACCCTTCATTGCCCCTTCCCGTGCTATTCTGTCACCCCCAGTCATGTAACACAAACCAGCCGCGTGTATGCCCTCTGCATACCTTCTCCATTCCACAAATTCCAAGTCGATAAGGAGATTTGTTCAGCTGTGAGCCCAGTAGTGGATCACCAAAAAGAAATACAGAATGCCTTTGTGGGTTAGATGGTGATCAATACATTGTTCTTGAAGAGAGACAACGGACATGCCATATAGTCGGTCACAACCCAGTAATATCCTCTACTCTTTCTCAAATCTCCAAGTTAGCCTTTCCACAAATAGATGCATTACTTTCCTCAATCCTTGCCATATTGCAGATATGGCTCGCGGAAAAGAAAATTGGCGACAATATATTTTGTGGAGGTGGACTTGAGATAAATATTTACATTTGATGATTTCAGACCATATTCTATTACCGTTAATGGCTCTCTACAAGGATTTGATGAGAAGAGCAGAACTAAATGCTTTTTTATTTAAGAAGCCCCACCCCCATGTTGTTTTGGGAAAAATAATAATTCGAGCTTGCACAGATGATGTTTCTTTGTCATAGCAACACCGCCCCATAAGAATTGCGATAGAATTTGATTGTTTTGAGAAAAAAATGTTCTGGAATATAAAAGAGATGTCCCCAGTACACTATTAATTGTGATAGAGACGCTTGAATCATAACGAATCCTTCACCTAGCGATAACCATTTGTGAGTCCATATGTTGATTTTGATTTTGAACTTCTCCACAATCCACATCCAATCCCTCACCTTATATCCACAAGGTTTGATTTTGTATCCCAGATATAAAACACCTTCATTTTCCTTCTTACTATGGATACCAAAAAAGCCAGCAATGAAGTTTATCTCATCAACATCGCAAAATTCACAAAGGAGGAAATATTTTTCCTTGTTAATGCATAGACCGAAGACGTTTCCAAAGCAAGTAAGAAATAAATGAATGTAGAACCAATGATTTCTAATAAGTGATCCAAATATAAGAATGTCATCCACAAAGCGCGGGGAAATACTTATAGAATTTGAGAAGGAGAAACTAGTAATAAAGCCCTCCCTCATAGCCATATCCATAAGTTTACTAAATCCATCCATGACTAATATGAAGATGAGAGGGGATAGGGCACATCCCTGTCTTAGGCCTCACTCAGCCCCAAAAAAAAATTTTGGTAACCCATTTATAATCACTGCATATCTGACGGATGTAATGCAGGCCATAATCCATCTCATGGATTCCAAAGGGAGCCCAATCTTCATTAAAACTAGTCGAATGAACGACCAATCTACTCTGTCATATGCTTTGAGAAAATCAATTTTCATAATAAGGGCCTCCTACTTTCCTTTGTGCATGGTGTGCAGCGCCTCCTCGGCAATGGAAATGGCATCATGTATAGATCGACCCCTTAGGATCTGGTATTGATCCATAGAAATGAACTTAGATAATATCTACGTGATCCTGTTTCCAATAATTTTTGAAGAGACCTTATATATTAACTCACATAAAGAAATCAGTCTAAAGTCCGAAAAACCCTTACGTTCAGAAGATTTGGGCATGAGTGCCAAGAAAGTGTCATTCATGTTTGTAGGGATGTGCCCCATAATCCGACCTTGTTCCACAACAACTGTGACCTCCTTGGCTATTATATCAAATAAATAGGAATAAAATTATGCTAGCCAGCCATTCGGTCTTGGACATTTATCGTGGGCAATAGAATTTAAAGTTTGTGCCACCTCCTCCATAGCTATTTCTGAGTTCAATACATCGAGAGCTGCAACATCAAACATTTTAGGGATGTGTTGGAGAACCCATGTCTGGCAGGTAGGGTGAATGTTCTGGTCCGCTTGGTAGAAGGTCAAGAAGTGCCTCTAAGCCTTTTAGACATGGAATTGGCATAGCCCACATCAGTTCTGTAATATTCCCAATTAGCAGAAGCTAATTGGAAATATTAATTTTGACTAATTTTGACTTTATAAAGTTAAAATATAAATAAAGTGGGTGAAGGAGCACTTAGCTCACACTTAGGATAAAGGCATTCCCTAAAGTCACTAAGGAGACATTTCGAATTAGCAAGGTGGGGCCTAGTGGCTGAATGGCAGCATAGGGATTGGTGGGGCCTACGTGAGGAAGAGGCTCACCAGGCATAAAAGGAGGAAGGGTCTCCTCATTCTCATTCATTATGATTATGCATTTTGAGAATTTTCTTCTTGACTTTGAGCACGCTTGTTGTTTAGAAAATTCTGCATGTACTGTACAATACACCGGGTGTCTCCATTTGAAGATCCCAACCTCAGCCCCGAGGGACTTCAAGTGCCTGCTCGGGTGAGGAGTTCCATCCTTATTTTGTCAGTGGGAGTTACAACTATCAAGGGAGGAGCACCCACATAGAGAGACAATGCAGTCAGTGAGAGGGAGGACGTAGCCTTGTGGAGAGGTTGTTCCAGATTGAGAGTTTGAGGTGGATTCATCCCGGGATAGTGGATAAGGCGCCAGCTCTTTCCTATTCCAGTGTTTTGGTGGAGTTACAGACCAAATTTTGGAGCTATTCATTCAGAGCTAGTGTCCCTCCTTGAGGAGCAGCGCAAAGCCTCAAGGGAGCTATTTTCAGGGGTCGACTATTTCTGAAAATACTTTTTGGTTTCTCTGGGTTTTTGGAGTAGAGGCCATTCGCAAAGTTTCATAATTTTCCGAGGTGGGGAGCAGCCCCAAAGATTCAGTCCATTCGAGCAGTAGCAGTAGCACGACAATAACACCAACAGCTTGGGGATTACACAGTCATTGAGGGAGCAACCACTTCATGATATATTCTGAGAGTATTTCTACGCTTGCCTAGTGCAAGCCAAGGTGTCATCATTCTCATCACCTTTGTATTCATTTTGTCTTTCAGTACTCAATAAAATGGCTCAACGTTCTCCATATTGTGTCTAGTTCATGTGATGCCTCTATAGTTGCTGTAGTTTCTTGTTTATGTGCTTTATATTACTATTTATTTATATTTGGAATATTATAGTGGTATCAAAGCTTCATTCTTGGCTCAGTCGTGGGGATATTTTTCTATGAACAAAGAGGGTAGGCAGAATCTTACCCACCAAAGGCAGTAGTGGAAAATATGGGGGAGTCAAAGAGAAAAGGGGAAGAAACCTTTTGTAACATTTCTAAGGCCCTAAATGATTTAGCCAAAGGATAGAAGGGAATGTTGGAAATACTCAGACAACAGAATAAGAATGAGAGCATCCATCAGGAATCCCTAGTCGGGGAGACTTTGGGGGTTTCACAATAGTGTGACCACCCTTTACCAACCACTCACCCACCAGCCTTCAGTAGGCCAACCAGGATCATGATGCCCACATTATTACCTCTAGTATCGAGTGAGAAAGGTAGGCAACATGATCATATACCCTTTGGATATTATTTCCGTGAATGGCAGTCCATGGGGGAAAACTTCAGAGCGGCTTTTCCCTTCAGAGATTACTGTGAGCTCAGGCAGGATGAAGCAGGAAGGAATAGTGGGGGGTCTAGCATGCAAAGTTTAGAGTTGCAATGTACCAATGGAAGACACCTTTTCCCACGTATGATGGATCCACTGATTGCACAGTTCAGGATCGGGTGGAAAAGCTGGATACCTATTTCCAGCTTGACCGAATAATGGAGGGGGAAGCCATCAAAATGGTTACCTCGCACTTGGAGGATGAGGGCACACAAGATCATGGGGAGCATGTGGATACACCCAGTATGTCGCAGGGGTCACCTATGTTGGAGACTTCTTTGACCATATCGATTGACATCTTAGTAGAGAGAGTAGAGCTTACCCCAGTAGTGCCATCCATTGAGGTGATGACCGGGGCAGTGTCCGAGTCTTCGGGTGGTAGTAGCGTGCAACAGATGGGTGTCGTGACAAGAGATGTATCCACCTTTGATGACACACTAGGATATACAGAGGTATTGGACAATGGTCGCACACAACAGTGTCATCAACTTCGAACCGACCTTCTAGTTTTGAAAGGGAAGGCCACGTCAGTATGAGAGGCTATTTTGTTAGAGAACGAGGAGCTAGAGGGCATGAGAGTGGTTTGTGCAGAGTCAGCGGCCAAGTTGGCCCACATTGGGGAATGAATGTATTCCCTAATGGTACAGATAGAGGGCACATTAGAGTGTCAGAGCAGTCCCCTTCAGGTATGCATAGACAGGGCTAGCAGCATTGTTGGGTCACCTCTTTCCATTGGAGAGAGAGAGGCGGAGCCACCTAGTCATATCTCATACGTTGACTTGGTTAGCAGGATGAGACGATCCGAGTTGCATAGGGTGAATCATCTACACATTGAGATTGGATGGCAATAGATTTTGAGTTGGTACCCGGTGGAGTGGGTTATGGAGATAGTGGTGGACTCAGGTGTAGCTCAACAGGAGTTTCCAGGTGCTGGGAATATAGGAACCCTAGACTGGAATTTGGATCTAGGTGGAACTACCTATCGTTTCCCAGGTAGGTTGGTTGAATATGTCCTAGAGGGTATAGTTGTCCTAGTAGTTGAGCATGCACATTCGTTAGGGGAGTTTCGGTCAGCTCCAGTGGCCAACCAATTTATCGGTAGACTCCCTAGGTTGTCTTGGAATGACACTTATACGCGGGGTCAGAAGGTGATCAACATACCTTGGCAGGAGCTTGTCAGAGGAGGTGGCATTGGCAGGCCACCAGATGGTGCCTTGTATGGAGCCAAGGACTCTTCGCCTTTGTGTGGGGCACATAGGTCATAGTGGAGCCAAGAAGTGGTGGTATCACTACTGACACAAAGGGAGATTCACTTCTTGAACCCATCGGGAGGGTTTGGAGTGATGATCCATTCGTCGGCGGGTATAGCGATGCGATAGTGGAGGTGATGATACCGATTGGGGGTGATCTGACATGTAGAGACACAAATCTAGGCTATCACATCCAAGGATGTGTGGGAACATCTAGCATTGATCAGTGGGCTACCGGTGGACAGGGAGTTGCATGTTGGTGTACCGTAGTGTGTGGGACTGCATTGTGGAGTAGGAGTATCCTACATCACATTTGGAACACGTGAGTAGTGACCGATGCCTTGACACAGACAAGGCACGAGATGATACAGGGTGGTACAGTAGTAGTAGGGGGTATCCAACAGAGCATAGGGGTATACCTCAGTGTGCAGTGGCATGTCGAGGAGTACACCGATGATCGATGGTATGCGAGGGAGTACGGTGCTGCATAGCATAATTTTAGAGTATTGCCTCTAACGGGACTCACGGACAAGGACATCGAGCTTACCTTTGGGGGTAGTTCACCTAGGATCAATGGGGAGACAGATGAGTGATACTCGACAGTATCTATGGGGACTCACACACCTGACCCTCTTCTACATCACTCACAGGCACAATTGATTTTGTTGTTGTTCTTTGGCACTTTGGGCATGAACAGCGGGGTATGTGAGGCTCACCCAAGATATTTGGATGACACTCACCACACTAGGGGAGAGACTTATTAGCAGTGGCACTCGGTCAGTGCGCTAGTTGACAGCCGCAAGTTAGGGGATAAGATGATCCTCTGCAGGGGTGGCACATCAGTAATCGCTGAGCCTATGCTTGGGGAGCAGGTCATGAGGGAGACATGCATCACTCTTTTCTTGGGGCATGTTGAGACCATGCATGAGTAGAGGATACTGGGTATAGCAGAGGTAGCATCCCAGTATGTATCTGGGCTCGAGACAATGTATCGACACATTATCGAGAGGGTGGATGGCAGATCTAGTGGAGATGGTTGGCAGGGATAGGAGGGATCCACATACCTTGAGTCAATTGCGAGTATCAAATATCTATCTATTGATTGCATTCAGGAGGTGGCTATTTGTCACATATCGATTCAAGTGGTCATCGGTACTACACAGTGGCCGACACAAGGCAGGTTAGCATGCATCATATTTTCCAATGATATATGGACCCTCTATATTGGTCACGAGTAGGGACTAGAGATGAGGCACGGAGGGATTCCTACAGTTTTCAAAGCTATGGTGCAATAGGTCCGACTATGGGATGCAGATATTCAGTTGATTGATAGCCCATTCTGTCTCATGATGGTCGAAGTCAGGATAGAGAATGATCTAGTTCATTGTTGGGTTGGCACATAGGGGTACACAGAGGCCTTCATCATGGCAAGGAAGACTTTCTCTGTTGCTACATAGATTCAGAGCTACATTTAGAGGGGTAGGTATTGGCTTCATGGTGATTCCTGGTCTGGATGAGTTTGTCTCTCATAGATCTCCTTCCACTAGGTCTTAGGAGAGGAGGATACAGTCTGCGCATGACAGGGAGTATCTCATGATCAGAGTAGCACAACATTAGCATGGTCGTACCTCTAAGATATTAGTAGGATACTTGAGCATTACAGCTCTACACAGCTCGATAAACTCTCAGGGTGAGCTGTATACTACATGGGGAGATCATGTATATCTTCCATCGGGCTTTAGCGAGTCATTGATGAAGTGGTGGACTTCATTAGCATGGTAGGATGGTGAGTGGAGCAGGTGGAGCTTCATGTTGGACATGATGGATTGGGATCTTGGCATTGAGATATCCCTCCATATCAGGGTGATACAAAGGACAGGGAAGATTCAGTGGCACATCTGGGACTCAAGCACATTTTACAGTGATGGTGGGGAGCATCAGCTAGAGAGGAGGCTTGTTCAGGCATTGCTTGAAGACAAGCAATTTTTGGCAGCGAGGATTGTAATATTCCCAATTAGCAGCAGCTAATTGGAAATATTAATTTTGGCTAATTTTGCCTTTATAAAGTTAAAATATAAATAATGTGGGTGAAGGAGGACTTAGCTCACACTTAGGATAAAAGCATCCCCTAAAGTCACTAAGGAGACATATCGAATTAGCAAGGTGGGGCTTAGTGGCCAAGTGGCAGTGCAAGGATTGGTGGGGCCTAAGTGAGGGAGAGGCTCACCAAACATAAAATGAGGAAGGGTCTCCTCATTCTCATTCATTCTGATTATGCATTTTGATAATTTTCTTCTTGACATTGAGCATGCTTGCTATTTAGCAAAGTCTTCACGTACTGTTTAGTACACCAGGTGTCTCTGTTCGGAGATCCTAACCTCAGCCCTGGGGGACTTCGAGTGCCTACTAGGGTGAGGAGTTCCATCCTTTTTTTGTTAGTGGGAGTTACAACTATCATGGGAGGAGCACCTATGTAGAAAGACATCGCAGTCAGTGAGAGGGAGGATGTATTCTTGTGAAGAGGTTGTTCCGGATTGGGAGTTTGAGGTGGATTCAGCCTGGGATAGTGGAAAAGGGGCTAGCCCTTTCCTATTATAGTGTTTTGCTGAAGTTACAGACTAGATTTTGGAGCCATTCATTCAGAGCCAGCGTCCCTCCTTGAGGTACAGCGCAGAGCCTCAAGGGAGCTATTTTTGGGGGTTGGCCATTTCTAAAAATATTTATGGGTTTTTTTGGGTTTTGGGAGTAGAGATCATTCCCGAAGTTTTAGAATTTTTTGGGGTGGGGAGCAGCCCCAAAGATTCATTCCATTCCAGTAGTAGTAGCAGTAGAAGCAACACGGCAATAGCACCAACATCTTGGAGATTACACAGTCATTGAGGGAGCAACCATTTCACGATATATTCTTAGAGTATTTCTATGCTTGCCTAGTGCAAGCCAAGGTGCCATCATTCTGATCACCTTTGTATTCATTTAATCTTTCAGTACTCAATAAAATGGCTCAACGTTATCCATATTGTGTATGGTTCATTTGATGCCTCCCTAGTTGTTGTAGTTTCTTGTTTATGTGCTTTATATTACAGTTTATTTATATTTGGAATATTACAAGTCCTATAAATATACCATATTGCCTTATTATTTTTCTTTTCATTGTCACTTTTGTGGAAAAAAATTGTATTTAGATCTCCTTCCTTGAGCCAATTTATTTTGCTCTTTAATTTCTATGTGAGTTCTTCAATATTTAGGATCTCCATCCTCCTTTTTTGTAGCTTGTCAATTAATTTGTATGTCTCTTTATCAGGTCCCTTATTAAGAAACTCAGCATGTATATCACTAATATTTTTCGTTATTTCCTTCAACTCAGCTTTGAGCATATCCTTTTTCTTAATTTCCCATTCCTTTGTAATGCATTTGATCCTTTGGATTTTTGCATGAAATATTTCCCAACCGAATATACCTTCATATAGTATATTGTCATTCCAGTTCACCTTTACGAGCTGATTGTATTTAGCATCATCCAACCAAGCTTGGTTGAATTTGAAAGGCAACACAGATCGCCTACTCTCGTCTCGCCATGAAACAATAATGGCCATATGATCCGACAAGCACACCACCAACATCATGGATCTTAGATGCCCCAATTGATTAAGTAGAGTTTCGTCCACCATTTCTATGTCTAATATTTTTCCAATATAATCCCCCTCTGCTCTTCGATTGGTCTAAGTTGGAAGTAGAGGAAACGACTGTATATATTTTAGGTGGAACTTTTAAAAAATTCTACCAATGTGATCCACCATAGGGTCAAGTCTGGCTTTGCATCCCCATGATTCATTAGAGTGGAGAGTAGAGTTGAAATCCCTGAGGACAATCAGATTATCCATATATAGAATGATAGACTTATACAACTAAGTCCAGAAGGTAGTTCTATTTTGACATGGAGCATATAAACTTAATATAGTAAAGGGGCCATCGAATCCATGTAAACTCCCGGATAGAAAAATACCTCCAAAAATGCTATAAGCTTGAAACTTTACATAATAAGGATTCCACATAGCAAGTAAACCTCCTGCATGTCCAACTGTATCCACAACCATCGCATGCCAACCCGGTCTAATATTTAATATAGTGGCAATTGCTTTCAATCTGCAACAGAGAGTCTCATGAAAAAGAGAAATAAGAGGGTCTTCTTCATTTATCATTTCCTTTAGGCGAGAGTGTTTGGAGGAGTCGCCCATAACCCCCATATTTAGAGAAAGGATGGAGTTCATTTGGAAACTTCGGAAGGGATGCTTGCTCTAAGCACCATGAGGTCATCAGAAGCAGAGATGGGAAAATACATTAAGTCCAGAAAGTCATCTCGGAAAAGAGATTTGGTTTTAAGTCTACCCCTAAAATGCCTTGTCCAATATTTATATTTTTTACACATAGTGAAGTTATTCCTAGAGACAAGTGCGATGACAATATCAAGTTCCTGTGGAACCCTATCAAAAATGGTTAAGGTAGCGAGATCGAGGTTTGGGTTACCTTGTAGGGAATGTAGGTCACTACCAACACTGTTTATGGGCAAATCCAAATGTACAAATATTCATTATACCATGGAGACTAAGGGGAAGCCAATTCCAGAGGAGGCATGGAGGGAGATATATGCAACGGAAAAAC
Source organism: Pinus albicaulis (assembly GCA_034641835.2). NCBI lineage: Eukaryota > Viridiplantae > Streptophyta > Pinopsida > Pinales > Pinaceae > Pinus > Pinus albicaulis. The sequence goes on along the minus strand of CM076571.1, from coordinate 371,779,051 downwards.
AAGAGCGTTGGATGGCATGGAGGGGGATACATGCACAGGTGTGACAGGGGTGGTGGATTGTGGTGGTTCATCAGATGATTCCGATATCAAAGAAATGTTCTGGTCAACCCTACTGTCCATAATATTAGAGCAAATTTATACCACCTTATCATTAGAAAACATAGGGGGTCTAGGATCGCTACAATAGCAACATCATTGATAGGTGGAGAGGATTTATCACTAAGAGCACTAGACGAAGCATATACCTCATCATCAGAAGATGACAGAAGAGACTTACTCGATGGGATGTCATTGTGAGATCTGGTTGTCGCCTTGTCCTTCCAAGAGCCATTAATACTCGACTTTCACCGATGCGTATTTCTGAATCTCATAGGGCAGCTTCCTTTCAGGTGTCCAGTGCGATGACATATTAGGCACTGGAATTGTACACCCCAGTAATCAACTCTCTGTCTATGCTGTCTTTGTCCCAATATCACGTCTACATCCCCCGGAAAACTGCCCTAGAAGCAAACCTCCACTAATAACCTGAAAATTCTCTTGTTACTGGTGCCATGAATGCGGGGGTCGATATACTTAGTACACCCGATGGAGTCTCCTATGGGTTAAGTAGCAAGTTATAGCTATTGACAATCCTAGATATATTTTAAAATAAATTTTGAGTACTTTGATTTGTATGAAATACCAATATTTTAGGTAAAAACAAAAATATAAATTTTGATTTATATGAAATTATTTATTTTGAGTGGAAAAAAGAAAATAAATTATTTATTTTTAGTGGTGAAAAAGAAAATAAATTATTTTTTTAAATTGAAATCAAATATTTTAAATTTATTTTTTTCAGCATTCATAAATTACTTATTTTATTTTAAAGTGTAGTGAAGTACTTTGACTTTGTTATTTCAATATTCATAAACTATTTCAAGAAACAAATAGCTTGATCCACTATTAGAAATTGAAAAATGATCAAACGTGTACACTAGGTTCAACTACACAAATTGAATTAAACTTCGTTCCATAGGTATAGATAATCAAAACGTGCTATCTTCTATTTAGGTTCTTGCCATATTTTCTGGCCATTATTTCAGGGCTATTAACCTTTTTCTCATATTCCCCGTACTTCAGGTTATTCACTTTTTATATGGAAATGTGATTTAATTTATATTATTATTATTATTTAAATTGTAATTTAAAAATAAAATATGGATTATTTCTTTGTTCTTTAATTTATATATATATATATATATTTTAAATTAATATCACTAAATTTTTATATTAAATACAAATTAAATTTAAATTTTGTAATTGATTTATGATATTGAATTAAGCTAAGAACTAGCATCATAGTATAATGAGTTTTGAATTTTTTTGAAGCCAGTTATAATCTAGCAACTTTACAACCGTTTTAATTCTTAATATCCATTAGGGTTATGTTTGATATTTATTAGTTTTTTTAATATGTTTTATTGGTTTTTTTACTATATTAAAGGACACGTCTTTGAAGGTATTTTTCCAAAAGGCTTATAGATATAGATAAAATTTAAAGTGCATAGCAAACTTATTGTAGAGAAAGTTTATTGAGTAGATCAATAATACTTAACAACTTGCAATCTTTAGAAAAAAAATCATGAACAATGTGTTGGATAACCAACTAAGAATCTACCAATAACACCAAAATTTTACTGTATTTTTTTTTGTCAAAAGGAAACCCTTACATATTCCATATGTCTATTCCCCATTATTTTTCTAATTACATAAAATCTACTATATTCAATTTTATTTTTTCCATCAAAGTTGAGAACAAACCCTCACTTCTACTACCCCTTTATTAACATACTTTTGATAATAATGTGATGACCTGATTTTAAACATTTCATCTAAATTCATTTATTAATAAATTTTTTTAAAGATCCAATTAAAATTACAAAAATTATAGTTTTGATTTGATTTTGAAAAAATACCTATTTTTCCATTTCTAAATATTTGTTTTCTAGATAATTATAATTTAATGAATATCTTCACAAAGCTTCACTCTCTCACCATTTCATAGTGTGCCTAATGGTTAAGAGCATGTGTTTCTTCTTGAAAGGTTAGAGGTTCAAAACTAAAGGGGTCTAGAGTATGATGTATGCCTTTTCACACTAAACAATAAATAGAATCATCGTTTTATTAATTGGTCTCAATTTTTTTTGGAACTATATTATGAAAATTTATTAACATTTTAATGCGATATTATTATACTTATGAATGGTTGTAATCAAAAAATTATTTGTTTGAAAAAAAAAATATTACTTTATAACATTTTAAAATCCTATATTATAATTAAATTAAATTTATATATTTAAATAGCTTATAAAATAGTCATAATTAATAAAAAAATATTTAAATTTACTTAAAAAGTTATATATGGGTTTCACAACTGCAATCTAGTAGTAAGTACCAAAGTAATTCCCTTTCAAGCATGTTGATATGGGCTATGTCTTTGTTCCAAGAGGTTAAATCAATTTATTTTTTACAGTTTCACAACTATTTTTTCATGGAAAGTAGAACAAGGTTCCTCACTCTACTTTCGAGGTTGTTTTACAACATCAAGATGGCCCTGTCCTAGTGGTTTAATAACCCAGTAACAAGGACCGGTTTGTCTCACACACTAATAGAAAGCACCATATGGATTCAATTCCTCCACTTTGCTCCCCACTAATCCTCTAGGATTTGATACACTATATAATGGCCTCCATATTAAGAGATGCAATGAATATCAGCCAAGATTATGAACACTTCTTCTAAGAAAATCCAATCTAGCTGGGTAATTTTACTTATTGTAGATTCTTTGTTGGCTCTCTTTGGATTTCTTTTCACTTATGTTATTTGTGACAACTCTTATTCATCTTATTTCACATTTTCACCATTTCGTTCCTTCACTCTTCACTTCTTCGTTCGCACATGAATTTTCTCTTCCTTCACACCTTCAACAATGTTTTCATGTACCTTCCCTTCTCCCAACTACATTGCATGATGAAGGGGATAGAAATCAAATTTTCATAGCTCATGTTTCTTGTTCCAAAAAATTTATGGCTATCAGTGCATGCGAGTACTTGGGTCAGGTAGTAATGAAGGAAATTAAGTGAAAATAGTACGAGCTTGCTCATGGCACACCATCTGAAACCATACAAGTACACAACAAATACTCTAAAAAAAATATAAAATATTTCCCTTAATATTTTTGGATCCATATGTCCCACCCCTTAGCCAATAATCAAAATATTTTCATATAAATTTACATATTTCCATGATTAACACAATTGTGTTTGCATACATGAGGTCCTATGAAAAAAGGTTGTTACACCAAGATGTCAAATGCTTAGTTATTGTGTGTGGCCAAATCAATCGATCCTTGTGAATATGCAAATAATTTTTCCATACTGATTGAATGAAGGGACATTTCAAGAATAAATAAGTGGTAGACTCTTCATAGGATGAAAAATGATGGTACTCAGTAGGACTAGTTATTCCCCTTTTTATTAATTTTCGGTACTTAAGATCTTTTGATGCTATAAAATCCAAAAATATATATACCTTTTAAGAGGAGTGTCTGGAGTCCAAATATTTTCCCATATGTGATAACTTGTAGGAGTTCCTTGGAGGAAAAGTAGTTATCGATGTCCTTGTTTGAAAAATATTCAAAGGATTTTAATCTTGTTCTATATTCCTCCTTCTTGTACCTAGGAACACACATTGATTATCTTGGAGAGGATTAAATGTGAACTTTAGATTTTTTATTGCCTTATTACAAAGGCTTAAACATGTCCCTTGGAATTGAACTAGGATGGATAGGAAAACAAGTCATGCTCCTAATCACTCAAACTACTAACCTAAGACTTTTTTTTTAATTACCAAATACATTCCCATTATGTTTGAGACAACTCCCATGCCTAGTATAAGGGATTTATTTGGTTTCACCAAAACTAAATTAATTGCTATGTAGTTTTTTCTTTCTTTTCAAGAAAAAATCGTAATTTTATTCAACCTAACAAACAAGGATCAAAATTACTTTCTATAGATGCTTGAAGCATTGTATCAATTCATCCTTTCGGTTGATGCTAAAAAATGAAAAATATTATAAATATTAAATAAATTTATCATCGCTAAGTGTGATAAAAATCCCTTAGCTTCCCCTTTTATCCTTTATTTTTCTCCACATTTAGCCAAACTCCTTAATTAGGACCGACGAATACTATTTCTTCTTTGTTCTACGTACTCCTTTATTTTCATGTATTTGTTCGTGCTAATATTTTTCTACCTATATAATTGTTAATTCATTGTCTTTCTTAGAGTGATTTGTAGTGTATTTGTGCTTGGTTTCTCCCTCGTCATCTTGAGGTACTTGTTGATTCTTTCCTCCACTTTTTGATGATTCTCATATGTTTCTTTTTCTTCCTCTTCTGATGTTAGATTTGGTACTCAACTATCAATTTGACTTTTGGTGTCGTTTTTTTTCCTTTTTGTAATATTTCTAGCTTGTGGGCATTTATTTTTCCCATTTCTTGAAAAATTTGACGCTTGAATGTTATGTTTCGAAATGTAGTATTTGATACCTCTTAAAATATTTATGAGCCAGATGTGTATGATCTCGTAGGGCTTTACTAAGGTCTATCTGAATAGAAATTTTATAAAAGTTCATAAAACCCTTTTCATATATTTGTTGGTATTTCTTTACAAACCTCCCAAAATTGTTTCCAATACCTTATAATAATTGGTGGTTCTAGAGAGGGAGAGAAAGATTTTGTTCTCTCACTCATACTCTCATCTTTGTAACCATCATTTTTTTAGTGTCAAAATATCAAAACTATGGAGTTATGAAGAGGCCTGCCGTACTACAAAACCATGGCCCCTCATTTAAATCGAAGTTTAGATTTTTCTTAATGTAGAATTTTACAAGAAAAACTCGGTGGAGCACAAATATCACAGTTCTTGGTCTAGTTGATGAATACCCTCTGATGGTATTCAAAGATCTGAAGTTGTTCACATATGATCTCCAGGAAAACACAAAAACTCATAAAAGAACCACAGTTATTCCAGGAAAGGAAAAAAATAATAATAAAGGGTGAGTATGTTTTTTCAATATGCTCAGCTTCGATATCAAGATCAAAACTCCTTACAAAACCATCGTCTCTACCCTAAAAATGTTCAATGCTAAGCAATGGAATTCTAAGTTTTCATAGGTTTCTTGGAACATTGTGAAGGATGGATTGATGATGATGATGTGTCTCTCATTAAAACCTCACCAAGAGGATGATGTTGTTTTCTATCTGGAAGTGAGGCATTTCCAGGTCCAATTTCCATCAGATATAGAGAAACCATGGTGGTTGGATATTGATACTTGAAGATGTTCCTCAACTTGAAGATATCTGCAGTCAACTGCTTGAGTTTTATGGGATTTGAAGGTTTCACACCCCAAGTATCCCACCAAATGCTCCTTAGATTTGGAATAACTTGTCTTCTATTTTGATTACCATTAGATATAGAGAACCCATAGTGTTTGGAATTTGATACGTCTATTCCTCAAATTGAAGATATTCGTAGTCAACTACTAGAGTTTTATAGGAGGACTGTAATGTATACCTCCCCTCAAATCTACCCAAGTAATCGACAAACCAGGGTAAAAGTGATATTAATGGAAATTATGACTACACTCAACCTCCTTAGTGACTTTAAGGAAGTGGAATCGAAGCATAAAACCATAACACAAATCTCTTATACTTTCTATAGGACCCCTAAAGGTTATCCCAATCATCCATGTAACTTTTCCATGTGTCCCACTAATTTTTAATAAAGAAAACCCCAGGACGCTCTCATGATATAGTTAAGGGTGCATCTGGGAGGCTGTCGTCGCACTCATGACAAAGCCATGCATGCAGTCAGCGATGGTTTCCCTCATAATTGTACTAGCATCTACAGGATTTATAGAACTTTTTAAGCTCAGAATCTAAGGCACTTCCGATAAGTTCATGTAGATTCTAGAATCCATAAAACACACGATGACAATGATAATAAACAAAAGCCATCTCCATGTCTAGGCCTGACCATCCCCAACCAGGACTAAAATTCTATCAAAGACTTGGAATCAATGCAATCTAGAGGTCCAAGATACAAGCTAGAGCATGAATGATTGAAAAATCTTATCATAGATTATAAGAAGGATCACTACCCTCTTTTTTGAGTTTTTATGACATCAATTAGGTATTGCATCCATTATTTTAACATTTAAAAGTAAATATGTGAAACAGCCATGACTTGAACTATTCATATAACCATGCTTATAACCAACATACAACCATGTAAATAAAAATGAGATAAAATCAATTAAATATGCACATTAACAAGTGAAAAATAAAGAGAACTTGTATTTTATTAAACATAGGTAATATCTTAGCAGGTTTAGGACTTCCACGTTCAACCCTACTAGAAGAATGGTTGAGCCAAATATCTCTTCAGCTAGTCACCCACACGCAATATTCTAAGCATGAATATCGGTTCTCATGGATAAGCCAATCCAAAAACAACCAAGGGAATCGAGAGGTTAAACCACCTCCATCCTCACCATATCGTGATCACACCTAAAGTAGTTCCAAGATCACAAAATCGAATCAATCTTGAAATTACTCGACAATCCATCACTATCCTTGAGGAATTTTCTATATCCTTCTCTCTCGAGATTCACTGCAATCCACACTGGTTCACTAGGCCCTAAATTGAGACACCACCCTTAGGATTTACCATATATCCTGCCAATATCGGTAAAGGGATTCCTAGTGATTTGGGAATTTCCTGAGACCACCTCCACCACAGATTCTGAAAAAAATATGACAATTTCAAAGTTCAAAACTAAGATCAATCACATCATACCATGGTTATCTGGAAAAGGTAATGAAAGGCTGAAAACTACTATCAAAACCCGACAAAACCATGCCACTGAAAACAAGACAGCCAAATACCAACATGCATAAACCATGCATTTCCAAAGCATCTAGGAAGCCACACATGCAAATATTCCTGTTCAAGCTACTTGATCATGCTCTTCCTTGCTTGATATCTTCCTTCCTTCCCTTTCTGTGTCCTTGCTTTTCTTTATTTTCCATTTCTTGCTCCAATGTTGAAATGCTTCAAGAAAACTCTAAGTGTCAAGAGTGTGAGAGAGAGGAAATAATGAGAGAGCTCTAAAAGTGATTTGACAAAAGGCTTGAGCCAACATCTTTTCAACTGAACCTCAAAAGCCTTTTTATCATTGAGGCCTCTATTTTTTTCATTTTCCTCCTCACACATGCAACTTTTGATATTTCATCTTCATTTTCAACTATTTTCCATTTTTTTCATAAATAAAATGCCAATTAATGCCTTATGCCTTTCCAAAGCCTTTCTCATTTCCTTTCCAATTTCCTTTAGCCATAATAGCTGAAATGAACACCCACTAGGATGTTTTCCCCACCATTCAACTTGAAATAACTTTCCCTTGCATGTGGTCTTATTTTTTCCCTTTATTAACTTTTATTACATGAAATGTTAACTTTGGTCTGCTACAAGGGGAAGGTTTGCAAATGATCCTTAGAGGTGGAATAGCCCATATGTTCTGAATATTAGTGCATGCTACATAACTAGAAGTATGATTTCATGCGCCTCCATTGATTCAAGGGAGGAAGATTCACATCTTGCAAGCAGTGTCATTGAATAATGTTGGGCGTGACAGAGTTGGAACAATATATTGATTACAAAAAAAGTTGATGTTTCCCCTCGCATGGAAACATTTTATGAAATGATGTTATATTACTTGGAACCTTGAATTTTTTTGTTTTCTTGACTATTTATGTTTTTCTTAAGTAGAAACTCATTTCTATTGACTATGTTTTGGTTAAGTATAAATTCTTAGATATTATTTTTTTAAACAGTGATATATAATTTGAAATCATTCTTTCTTTCAATATTTTTTTTTTTCAATATTAATAAATTGATTATTATTCTTATAAACAATGATTAAGTAGTTTGAATTCATTCATTCTTTCAATATTCATAAATTATTTCTAGAAACAAATTCCTTGATCGATTATTAGAAATTTTAAAAATGATCAAATTTGTACACCTTGTTTAAAGACAGATATTGAATTAAACTTCAAACGTCATTGAATAGATATTGATAATGAAATTGTGATATTGACTACTTATGGTTCTTGTGATTATTTCATGGCTCTTTAATTTTTGTTGTTTAAACTAGTTTTTTGAGTCCATATATGGATTCAACACCCTCCAGACACTTCAATTGTGAAGAGTTCACCTATCAAACGTGTGATTTCAATGAATTCCTGCTACAAGAAAACTTTCCAAAATGTTTCACTTAAAGACTATTGGTTAATGTTTTATATGAGAAATATTATTTCAAGTTTATTAACATTTTATATGTGAAATATGATCTAAAAATGAGTGATTTCTTAATTTATATTATTTTATTATTTATTTTTAAATTATAATTTGAAAAAATAATATATTATTTGTCTATCATATTTAAATTGTATAACTTATTTTTAAATTGATGTGATAATTATTTTTTTACTTAGTGAAAGAAATAATTAAATTCTATAATTTATGTTGAAAATTATTTGAAATCATATATACATATATATAACTAAGTGTGATTAAAATATGATAATGCATCAAAATAGGCACCCTTATAATGGCCTATGTAGAAAGTTAGCACAATGAAAATATGAGGCCAATTATACCTCTGGCTTATATAGAAGGTTAGCACAATGAAAATATGAGGCCAATTAAACCTATGGCATATATAGAAGGTTAGCACAATGAAAATATGAGGCCTATAATATTTGTAACGTGAAAACATTACAATGGTACTTATTATTAATATGACAAAAGGTTTTTGAAGGTACTTTTGAGAAAAACTTCAGAATATAGACAAAATTTACCTTTCATAGCAAACTAATTGATAAGGAATAGTTGTGAGAGAATGGGTACCATTTCTCATTAAGATTATGTATCCAAGTTATTTAAGCATCCAAGTTAGGAATAATTGTGAGAGAATGAATACCATTTCTCATTAGGACTTATGCATGTAAGTTTACACTTTCACTGACGAGATTTTTGTTGCATATTTGTTCACTCTCAAACATATGAAAGAAGCTAATAGTAGAGAAAGCTTCCTCAATAGATCAATAATAATTAGCAACTTTAAATCCTTATGCAAAAGTCCATAAACAAGGGGAACCATTACATTAAGCAACAACTCTAATCTCGACCCCTTGTGGCTTGATGAAGATAATAACTTAGCTAATAAATTCAAGAGAAAATCTCAAGAAATTATCGAGAACTTATTCGGTCCCAAGTTCCTCAAAATTTGCAGTTCCCAAAACCTAATTATTTGTAATGGTATTAACAAGTTTCCCCTCTATAGTAAAATGACATGTTTCCATTCTCTAGGTAGAAGTGTCATGGATTATGCAATTTCTGACATCCTTGTCCTCAACCATATTACAAAATTTGAGCTTCTTAATGGATTCAAGCCTGATTCTCACTGCAGACATCTATCCCTAACCTCTAATATTGCTATGCATACCAGCCACATGCAAGAGATCAATGAAAGAAAAAGACACATTTGCTTCGATAGAAGCAAAACTGACCTCTTTTTTAGGGATTTAGAGAGGGATTTAGGCCCAATGAATTATAATGATAACATTAATCAAATTTATTACCATTTCACTACTATCCTTTCCAACACCATCAACAAGTTTTCTAGTGAGATTTCGTCTAAGTAGTCTAATAGAAATTCCAATCCATGGTATGACAAAGATTTCAAAATTCTTAGGAAAGCGATTAAGGACTCTCCTAATGAAATCGTTAAGCTGAAAAATATCAATATATGAAAAAATATCATCAAGAGGAAGAGAATATCATATTAATAAAAGACAATATTATCTTCTCCACCTTTCTAGAGTGGTGCCCAAAAAATTTTAGCGGAATGGTATTGTCCGTAAAACAAAATATAATCATTCTTCCCCATATTAAACTAGGACAACTATCATAAGAAGTTGTATGAATCTTGTTACAGTGTCGGCACCACCTTAATAAGTCCAGTCAAGGAGGATGTATTCTCTCTTGACGATATTGAGTCTAGTATTAGTAAGCTTGCAAATGGGAAAGCTAAAGATATTGAAGGAAACCAAGTAGAGATCCTTAAAATAGGAAGATATAACCTCATTCCTTATCAACACAAGCTTCTCAATTTAGCTGTAATGCATGGCTTTCATTGGCTTTGGACACAAAGCCTTATTTTTCCTATATTTAAAAATGGGGACAAGAGTGTTCCATCCAACTACAGGACCATTTTGGTTAGCCATATCATGTTCAAGCTTTTTGGGATCATTTTCGAGAAGAAGCTTAGCCTTTGGGTTCAAAGAAAGGGAAAAATAGCTAAAGGGAAAGCCCGTTTTAGGAGACATCACTCGAATATTTACCATCTGGTCACTCTTATAATCATTGCAGAGGAATGTTGCAATAGTAAATTCGATCTCTTCTATTGCTTTGTGGACTTTAGAAAATTTGTCGACATTATCCCTTGAGATAAACTTTTGGAGAGACTTAAAGATATCATGGTCCCTCCTGCACTGAGGATTGCTATGATCCGTCTCTATGAGAGCATCACTACTAAGGTTAAGCATAAAGAGCGGTGGTCTAAAGATATAAAATTCAATATTGGAGTTAATCAAGGGTGTCCCTTATCCCCTACCCCTTTTAGCATATACATCGATAAGCTAGAGGAGTGTCTGGAATATGTGGGGTGCAAGGGCACCAAGCTTCTTGGTGTTCTTATTACTCTTCTTCTCTATTCCATGTTGTTAAACCAGCTCCAAAATAGAAGAAAAGAGATATCAAAACCTTAGAAATAAGCCACTTTGAGGGGGAAACCTCCAGTACATTACATGAATGAACAATTCTTGGATGATACAAATTACAAAACCTCCTTTCTATATATAGGAGTCAATGGGGCCACAATGTAATCCTACTGGGGCCACAATGTAATACTAGCCGACCTAACAATAATAATTTAAGGGCACAATAATAATAATATGGGGGTTACAGGGGTACAATAATAACAATAAGGGGGTTACACTAACAAAAATAAGGGACCATGCTAGTAATATAGGGATCTAACATGCCCCTTTCCTTCAAAACAGTGTTGTACTCAATGATTGAGTAGCTCTGGGTGCTTCTATATAAAATTCTCATCCTCCCATGTAGAATATTCAGTGGGTAAATTATTCCACTTGATGAGATACTCTGAAATTGATTGATTTCGTAGCTATCGAGTTCTTGTTTCCGTGACTGCTTTAGGTTCCAATATGATTTCTCCTTTCTGATCAAGTTCTGGAAATATTGTTTCAAATGGAATATTTTCACCTATAACTTTCTTTAAAAATGAAACATGGAAAACTAGATGCACTCGTGAAGAAGTAGGAAGCTCCAATTTGTATGCCATAGTACCAATCTTTTGCAACAGTACTTTGGTGATAATTTATTATCCTTCTTAGCTTGCTTGAGGGACATTTTTTTGTATGGTTGTAGCTGTAAAAATACCTAGTCTCCTACATCAAAACTTCTCTCGCTGCGATGTTGATATGCCTATTATTTCATTTGATTTTGTGCCAAATTTAGGTTATCATTTAAGAGTTGGAGAACTTCTTGTTGATGCTCTATGTGATCTTATACTGCTTGAACCTTCAAATTTTCTCTTAAATATGATGTGATGGACTGTGGATGATATCCATAATGTGCCATAAATGGGGTCACTTTTGTTGCAGTATGGAAGGAAGAGTCATACCACCATTCAGCGAGAGGTAACTACTTGACCCATTGTGTTTGTTTATTAGATACAAAAAAATGAAGATATCCTTCTAAACATTTATTTACTATCTCAGGTTGACCATCAGATTGAAGATGATAAGATGATCTATGAGCTAATTGCGTACCCAAACAAGAAAATAACTTCGTCCAAAAATTTCAAGTGAAAATGGGATCTCTATCACTCACAATAACCCTTGGGTTTCCATGTAGCTTTTGGATTGTGTCCATAAATGTAGTAGAAACTATATGTTCTTTAAATGGATGAGATAATGCACAAAAGTGTGCATACTTGGTAAGTCTATCAACTACCACCATGATGACACTCTTTCCTTCAAACTTAGGTAAACCTGTGATAAAATCCATTGAAATGTCCTCCCAAACTTGACTTGGAATGGATAAATTTTGTAGAAAGACCCGGGGTCTTAATTGTCTCAACTTTATTCTACTGGAAAACCAAACATTCCGCCACAAATTTTTGAATATCAGATTTAAGGCCATCCCAAAAAATTTCTTTCTTCACCCTATGGTATGTTTTTTAAAATCCTAGGTGTCCTCCTAAAGGAGTAGTGTGCAATTCCAAAAGAATATTTTGTTTCAGTTGGGAATTCTTACAAAGATATAAGCGATCTTTGTACCATAAGAAATCATTTTTCCAACTAAATGTATCAGATGTACTAGGATCTTACTGCAACTTTTGAATGAATGTCCACACTTCTTCCTCCTTCTTCCATTCATCCCTTGCTTCGGTTCTCCAATCTTTTTGGATAATAGATATGGCACAAAGCAATGCTTCCACCTCTTCATTCTTTCTTGAGAGTGCATCTACAACAACATCTAGCTTCCCTTTTTTGTAGATTATTTGAAATCCATAACCCAACATCTTTGTGACCTATTTTTTCTACTCTTCTAAAGATAGTCTTTGTTCAAAAAAGTGTTTAAGACTATCATGATCAGTGTTTACCTTGAAGTGTCATCCCATTAGGTAAGCTCACCATTTCTTTAATGCATGTAGTATTGCTAACATTTCCTTCTCTTAAATAGCTTTCTGTAAATACTTTCCTTTGATTGGATGAATTTCAAAATAAATGGGTCTTCCTTCTTGCATTAAAACAACACCAATTCCATTTCCTAAGGCATCACATTCCACAATAAAGGTTTTTGTGAAATCTGGTGTAACTAAGACCGGTGCTATGCACGTTTCTTCTTTAAGATGTTCAAAGGCCTTAGTTTCTTCGGGAGTCCATGAAAATGCATATTTCTTCAATAATGTTGTTAGAGGTGTTGTTATTCTCCCATAATTCTTAACAAACTTGCGATAATACCCTGTTAACCCAAGAAATCCTCGCAAATAATTTATGGTTGTAGGGACTTTCCATTCCTTAATGGCTTTAATTTTGTTAGGGTCTACCTTAACACCCCCATGAGATAAAATATGACCCATATATTCCACCTATTGTACTCCAAAGAAACATTTGGATGTTTTTTCATATATTGTTTCTCCTGCTATAGTTTGAGCACCCTATCAACATGTTGAACATGATCCTTCCAAGACCTGTTGTAGATTAGTATATCATCAAAAAATACTAGCACAAATTTTGTAAGGAAGGGTTCGAAAATGGAATTCATCAACCCTTGAAATGTAGAAGGTGCATTGGTAAGGCCAAAAGGCATGACCAAAAATTCATAATGACCCTCATGAGTCTGAAATGCTGTTTTCAGAATATCTTCAGTCTTCAATCTAATTTGATGATATCCTAAATCAAGATCCAACTTGGTAAAATAAATTCCTCCATGTAATTCATCCAATAATTCATCAATCAGAGAAATGGGAAATTTATCTTTAATGGTGAGCTTATTGAGCTCCCTATAATCCGGACACATGCACCCATGATCCATCCTTCTTGTGTACCAATACTACAGGAGCAGAGAAAGAACTTTAACTAGGTTGAATTATACCAGCCTCTAACATTTCTGCAATCATATGTTCAATTTCGCTCTTTTGGACATAAGGATATCGATAAGGCCTCATGTTTAGAGAAACACTTCCTGGAATCAAATGAATAGCATGATCATGATCATGAATAGGTGGGAGTCCTTTGGGAGTTTTAAACACCTTGGAATTATTTTCCAAGACTTTTTGGAGATCTGAAGAAATAGATGATTGTGATGTTGGAACTTCTAGTGAGCATAATTATGCAGTTACACCTCATCGTTGTTTCTTTAGAAGCTTTATCATGACATTAGAGCTTACTATCTTTTCTGGCTTCCTTGCAATACCCCGTAATTCGACTTCCTTTCCTTCTGAAAAAATTTCGAGAATTTTTTTTGAAAATTAAAAGCTACCGTCCCCAAATATTGTAACCATTATACTCCTAGTAAAACGTCAACACCTCCCATAGGAATGGAAAGCATTGGACTATTCAATACATATTCCCCCATGGTTAGCTTGATATTATGGCATTTTCTAGAGTAGTTTATAGTTCCTCCATTTGAAACCATTACTTGACATTCTGGTGCTGGGTATAGGAAACAATTCAATTCCTTGGGTACCTTACAATGAATACAATTATGGATACTACCTGAATCAATCAACACTATTACCTTTTTCCTCTTGATATGTCCTTCTATCTTGAGAGTTTTAGGAGTGGTAATTCCTGCCAATGCATAACACGATATGGTTGGACTCCTTTCTTCCTCTTCTAGGGTTGGTTCGTGGTGTATACCCTCTTCTTTTGAAGATTCTTGTTCATTTTCTTCTTCCTCTTCACAATCTATGTAAAATAATTTCTTCTTAGTACACTTATGACCTTTAGTGTATTTGCTATCACAACTGTAGCAAAGCCCTTTTTCTCTTTTTTCTTCCAATTGTTGTGGTGTCAACCTTGTAGGTTGTGCAAATCTAGGAGAAGAAACACTTCTCTCTTTATAAAAGTGAGTGGTAGGCTTCCTTGTTGCCATAATTTTACATTCAATTTTTTTGGCCAACCTGAATGCCTTCTCCAATGAATCAGGTTCCAAAACACAAACTTCATGTTGGATATTATCCTTTAAAGTACCTATGAAGAGATCAATCTTGTGTTCCCCTGAAATATCAGTTACCGTTATATTCAATTTTTGGAAGTCCTCAATGTGCTCCCCCACTGAACCCTTTTGTTTTAGATTTATCAATTGGATGAATAAGGTGTTTCTCTTTGTATCCTCATAATGTGCTATCATTTCCTCCGTAAAAATAGACCAAGTGACAATTTTTTTATGGGAGCAAAGCCATCGATACCATACAAATGTATTTTTCTCTAAATGTAAAGTTGCAATGCATATCTTTTGTGTGTTTTGCACATTATTGAGATGAAAATATTGCTCCATAAGTAATATCCATGTTACAGTATCCTTTGCATAAAACTTCCTCATATCCATTTTTGGAATATGGTGCTTCTTCCCTCCAACATTAGATTTTATGAAATCACGATTAAAATTTATCTTATTCTCATCATGAGTTTCATCTACTATATTTTCACGATTAGGAAAAATTTCTTGTATCAAATTTGCCAAAAATTCTATGTATAATTTTAGATCATTCTTCATGTTTTCCACGTTTTCTTTAATTTTTTCATTGATCTTAGCTTCCATGTCATCCATATTAGCTTCCTTGCCCACTTCTATGCCATTCATCTTAGCTTCCCTGCATTTCTTCAAACCATCCATCGTATTTTCCACACCTTTATTCAAAACATCCATTTCATTTTTTGTTGCTCTTTGCGAGATGGAAATTTGTTGAACTTGCTCTTGTAATTTTGATATGTCACGTTTCCATTCTTTGCCTTCATGAGTCATAGTAGAGTCTTGTAAAGGCTTAAAGGGTGTTGAATTCTTTTTAGGGGCCATTTTAGAATCCAATACTGATATTTATTCTACAATATGCCCTTGGAATCAATTCAATTTGATTCTTCAAACAAGACTTATGCAATTCGAAAAAAAAATACACACCTTTTACTTGCTTTTGAGGAGCTCGATATTGAAATTGAATTATCTCTATAATTGCGAATCCTAAATATCCAAAATTCAGCCCTGTAGTAGCCCTTTGAGGATTATTTCAAATGCCACAGGTATGATCTGATTTGGATTCTTCAAGACAAAGTTAAGTCTAATCTCCCATAATGACCCAATTATGGATTGGTTTAGTAGAGAGAACTTGTACGACTTTCCACGTGTCATTGTTTCCTCCTGTGGCTCTGAAATTAATAGAAAACAAACTATTGTCTTTGCAATTGTGGGCACTTTTTAAAGCATTCCAATCTGATGCCTAGAGAGAGAGATATCAAGATTTTTCCACAGTCACCTCTTTGAGATGAAATTCAGAAGCCTAAAAATGACCTAGCTTCCACATATCATATCTCCGAAAATATTGCGAACCAAGACCTTAAATTTTGCGACGATGTTCCTCAATATTTCGGCTCCGAACTCTAAAATTTTTAGCTTCTGAACCTTTGTAGAAACAAATTTATAGCAAAAATACCATGATGACCTGTTTAGGTTAAATTAAGGAGCCTGCAAAATGACCTAAATTCCACAGATTATATCTCTAAAATTATTGCTAACCAACCTATGAAAGTTTGTGATTATCTTCCTCATCATTTTGGCTTCACACATTAAACATTTTAGCATCTGAACCTTTGTAGAAAACAAATTATAGAAAAAATGCCATGATGACCTGTTTGGAGAAGCGAAACCCTAGAATCCAAAGCTCTGATACCAAATGTTGTGAAACCAGCTCCAAAAACATAAGAAAAGAGGTATCAATGCCTTAGAAATAAGCCACTTCGAGGGGGCAACCTATAATACATTACATGAATGAACAATTCTTGGATGATACAAATTACAAAACTTCCTTTCTATATATAGGAGTCCATGGGGCCAAAATGTAATCCTAGTGGGGCCACAATGTAATCCTAGCCAACCTAACAATAATAATTTAAGGGCACAATAATAACAATATGGGGTTTACTAGGGTACAATAATAACAAAAAGGGGGTTACACTAACAACAGTAAGGGACTATACTAGTAATATAGGGACCTAACATGCTGATTATATCATTCTTCTTGCAAAAATACATGACGATCTTGACAAGAAGCTCCAAATTCTTCTTGACTACTGCTCCAAGATGGCTATGACAGTTAATACTGATAATACTAAAATCATGATGATTAAATCGAAAAATATCACCCATGGTCGTTTCGTGTATAATAACCAGAGCTTAGAGTAGGTTTATTCTTATAAGTATTTGGGAATTTACTTCCCTCGTCATCTCAACTGCAATTATAGCATTGATAAAAAGATTATTAGGGGTTTGGAAGCCTATTATGAGCTCGAAAACAATTCTAAGTCAGTCGATATTTAAATTTGGAGTAAAAAGAGGTTCCTCTCTCAGACCCTCGTCACCCTTGTTGTCTTATACAGATGTGAAGTTTGGAGTTGTATTATATCTAGAGAGTCATGGAGGAATATTTAGATGATTCAAAATAAATTCATCACCTACAACCTTAAGATCAAGGGAAATAATCCCTATCATATCCTCTTGATTGAATCTGGTTTGTCCCCCAATGAGAGTACAACTATGTTTATATATATGATGTATAAGAAGAAGCTTAACAACATGCAATAGAAAAGGCTCCCTAAAATTTCTTCTAACTGTAGTCCAAAACCTCACTTTCACCTCAAGCATGGGTGGCATAAGGATGCCCAGTTCTGGCTCAACCATTGGGGAATTAAGGAGGAACTGAGTATGGGAAGAAAATATAATATCAAAAATAATATTACCTCCACATTTAAGGGCAAGCCGTGGGAGGATTAAGATCTGGAAGGTAAAAAGGAGCTAAGATAATATAAGGAACTGATCAACCCCACCCTTAATAATCAGAATTATCTCTCTGTGTTGTCGGGCAATAAGAAAAATATGAACATCACTAAGATAAGAATTAATGTTAGGTACCTATATTACTGGTATAGTCCCTTATTTTTATTACTGTAACCCCCTTATTGTTATTATTGTACACCTGTAACCCCCATATTGTTATTATTGTGCCCTTATATTATTATTGTTAGGTTGGCTAGGATTACATTATGGCCCCATGGACTCCTATATATAGAAGGGAGGTTTTGTCATTTGTATCATCCAAGAAGTTTTCTTTTATATAATGTATTGGAGGTTTCCCACTCAAATTGGCTTATTTATAAGGTGTTGACCTTTTTTTTCTTCTATTTTTGGAGTTGGTTTCATAATATTTGGTATCACAGCTTTGGATTCTAGGGTTTCACTGCTCCAAATAGGTCACCATGGAATTTTCGCTATAAATTTTTTTCTACGAAGGTTCAAAATATGAAATGTTTACAAAGAAAAGCTAAAATCCTGAGGAACATATTGTAAAAATTTCAGAACTTGGTTCACAATATTTTCAGAGATATGATCTGTTGAAGTTAGGTTATTTTTAGGCTCCTGAATTTCACCTAAAACAGGTCATCGTGGAATTTTTGTTGTAACGTGTTTTCTACGAAGGATAAAAAGCTGAAATTTGTATAGACTGAAGAAAAACTCCCATGGAACCTCCTGTAAAAATTTCAGATATTGGTTCTCAATATTTGTGGAGATATGATATGTTGAAGTTAGGTTTTTTTTAGGCTTCCGAATTTCATCTCAAAGAGGTAACCGTGGGAAAATTGTCATAACTCTCTCTCTGAGCATCGGATGGAATTCTGTAAAAAGTCTCTGCAAATACACAAACTGTAGTATCTTTTATATCAATTTTAAAGTTAGAGGAAATAGTGACACATGACATGTCCTACAACTTCGCTCTATTGAAGCAGTCCATAATTAGGTCATTGTGGGATATTGGGCATAACTTTGTCTTGAAGTATCCAAATCAGGTTAGAATTTTATCATTCAAGAGAAGATTTAGAGTGCTACTACAAGGCTACATTTCAGATATTTAAGATCCAAAATCATAGAGATAATTCAATTTCAATATTGACCTCCTCAAAATCAAGAAAAAGGTGTGTATTTTTTTTACGAATTGCATAAGTTTTGTTTGAAGAATCAATTTGAATTAATTCCAAGGGCATATTGTAGAATAGATATCAGTATTGGGTTCTAAAATACCTCCTAAAAAGAATTCAACACCTATCAAGCCTTCAGAAGGCTCTCCTATGGCTCATGAAGATGAAGAAATACAACATGACATATCAAAATTACAAGAGCAAGTGTACCAAATTTCGCTCTTGCAAATAGAAACAAAAAAATGAAATGGATGTTTTGAAGAAAAGCATGCAAGCTACGATGGATGGTTTGAATAATTATATGGAAGAAAAAATGGATGGTTTGAAGAATAGTATGGAAGAAAAAATGAAAGGTTTGAAGGAAGGTATGGAAGGTTTGAAGGAAGGTTTGTCAAAGTTGATTCAAGAAATGATTCGTAATGGCGAAAAGATGCATTTTCATGGACTCCTGAAGCAACTAAGGCCTTTTAACATCTTAAAGAGGAAATGTGCCTAGCACCAGTCTTAGCTATGCCAAACTTCACAAAAACCTTTATTGTGGAATGTGATGCCTCAGGAAATGGAATTGCTATTG
Organism: Pinus albicaulis; assembly: GCA_034641835.2. NCBI lineage: Eukaryota > Viridiplantae > Streptophyta > Pinopsida > Pinales > Pinaceae > Pinus > Pinus albicaulis. The sequence continues at coordinate 371,759,527 of CM076571.1, read as the reverse complement.
TTTTAATGCAAGAAGGAAGACCCATTTCTTTTCAAAGTCGTCCAAGAAAAGGAAAGTATTTACAACAGGCTATTTATGAGAATGAAATGTTGGAAATACTACATTCACTAAAGAAATGGATACCTTACCTAATGGGAAGACACTTCAAGGTAAAAAATTATCATGATAGTGTTAAATTTTTTTTGGAAAAAGCCTACCTTCAGAAGAGTGGCAAAAATGGGTCAAAAAGATGTTGGGTTAAGAATTTGAAGACATCTACAAAAAAGGGAAGCTAAATGTTGTTGCAAATGCATTCTCAAGAAATGATGAAGAGGTGGAAGCATTTTTTTGTTCCATTTCTATTATCAAACCAGATTGGATAGCCGAAGCAAGGGATGGATGGAAGTAGGACGAAGAAGTTTGGACACTCATTCAAAAGTTGCAGCAAGATCCTAGTACATTTGATACATTTAGTTGGAAAAACGATTTGTTATGGTACAAAGATCGCTTATACATTTTCAAAAATTCTCAACTAAAACAAGAGATTCTTTTGGAATTGCACACTTCTCCTTTAGGAGGACACTTTGAATTTTTAAAAACTTACCACAGGGTGAAGAAAGAAATTTTTTGGGATAGCCTTAAATCTAATATTCAAAAGTTTGTGGCGGAATGTTTGGTTTTCCTGTAGAATAAAGTTGAGAAAATTAAGACCCCGAGTCTTTCTACAACCTTTATCCATTCCAAATCAACGTTGGGAGAAGATTTTAATGGATTTTATCATAGGTTTACCTAAGTCCGAATGAAAGAGTGTCATAATGGTGCTAATTGATAGACTTACCAAGTATGCACACTTTTGTGCATTATCTCATCCATTTAAAGCAAGTACAATTGTTACTGCATTTATGGAAACAATTTAAAAGCTACATGGAAACCCGAAGATTATTGTAAGTGACAAAGATCCCATTTTTACAGGAATTTTTTTGATGGAATTATTTTCTTGTTTGGGTACTCAAATAACTCAGAGCTCATCTTATCATCCTCAATCTGATGGTCAAACAGAGATAGTGAATAAATGTTTGGAAGGATATCTTTGTTTTTTTGTATCAGATAAGCAATCACAATGGGTCAAGTGGTTACCTCTCGTTGAATGGTGGTATAACAATTCCTCCATACTGTAGCAAAAATGACCCCATTTATGGCACTTTATGGATATCATCCACCGTCCATCACATCTTCTTTCAGGGAAAAATCTAGGGTTAAAGCAGTGGAAGATCACATCAAGCATCAAAAATAATTTCTCCAACTCTTAAAGGATAACCTAAATTTGGCACAAAATTGAATGAAACTATAGGGAGATCAACATCGCAGTGAGAGAAGTTTAGATGTAGGAGACTGGCTATTTTTATGGCTACAACCATACAAAAAAATGTCCCTCAAGAAATCTAAGAAGGATAATAAATTATCTCCAAAGTACTATGGTCCTTACCAGTTGTTGCAAAATATTGGTACTATGGCATACAAATTGGAGCTTCCTTATTCTTCGCGAGTGCATCCAGTTTTCCATGTTTCATGCTTAAATAAGGTTATAGGGGACAAAATTCCAGTTCAAACAATATTGCTAGAACTTGATGAGGAAAGAAAAATCATATTGGAACTTGAAGCAGTCATGGAAATAACAACTTGAAAGCTACGAAATCAATCAATTTTAGAGTATATCATCAAATGGAAGAACCTACCCACTGAAGATTCTACATGGGAGGATGATAATGTTATATAGAAGCACCCAGAGCTACTAAAGAATTGAGAACAACACTTTTTTGAAGGATAGGAGCATGTTAGGTCCGTATATTACTAGTATAGTCCCTTATTGTTGTTAGTGGAACCCCCTTATTGTTATTGTTGTATTCATGTAACCCCGATATTGTTATTATTGTTCCCTTACATTATTATTGTTAGGTCGGCTAGGATTACATTATGGACCCATGGACTCCTATATATATAAGGGAGGTTTTGTCATTTGTATCATCCAAGAATTGTTCATTTATGTAATGTATTCGAGGTTTCCGCTGTGAAGCGGCTTATTTCTAAGGCGTTGATATCTCTTTTCTTCTATTTTTGGAGCTGTTTTCATAAAAACTAATTTCCATGAGCTTCGAAGTGAGACTTGATAATGGTATATCCCCAATATCCCTTGGAATAATAGAATCTATCATATTTGTGATTCTAAGTAGGTGGAAGACGAAAAGAACATTCTTTTAGACTACACCACTCTTACTATCAATTGCTCTGAATTCCCTACCATATAACACACTTCCAATCTTCTTGACCTATTAATCCAACCCACCTATAACATGAATAATAAATCCTTCTCATGTAACTCAACCAATTTCCTTTTATGCAAAGGTTTTATGTGAAATACTTCTCACAAAAGATATTTATATATTTTTTCATGACTGAAGCACGTCATGCACATAATCAATTCTAGTAGATCAAATATACTAGATAATTATTCATGTGCACTTAAGCAATACTCTTTTCAAGAGTCGAGTGTTTCTCTTTATACTTTTAATGTATATGCATCATGAAAACATACATGGTAACCTCTTAAAGGAAATAAGTTAATTCCTTTTAAAGAATTATCAACATAATTTTTATGTCTATATGTACATAAATAATTATTTTTATCCGTTTGAAATATCAAATAGAAGCACTTTGTTTTAGATTTTTTTTCCCATTTTAGCCATCCACTTTGGACGTGGCTTGTGAACATATGGAAACTAATTTCGGAAAAACAAAATAGGTTTTTTTTTGGAACAAGATTATTAAAAATAACCTCTCTCATTTGTTTCACAAGTGTCATGGTTTGGAATATTAGAATGAGTTGTTGCAGCCCAAGTTTTGAGATTAAAATATTAAATAATTTCATGTTTATGTCATGAACTTTGGACACAATTTCCAAACAAATGGAAACATGCTTTGAAACACAACGTGATTTGGAATGCAGTTTTTTCTAATGATTCTACATTTATAAATAGCTTCCCCGCCTTCATACTTTCAGTTCATAACCATGCATTGCACTATGAGGTTAGGCTATTGAATTAGACTCATGGTTGATTCCTTTTCAAATCTATATTTTAGTATTGTTACCAACCTCATATCCCCTTTACCCCAAGAATGCCGCCACGCTATAGATTGAGTGGCTTATCTCTAGCTTGCTCATTACGTGGTTTTCGCCTACCTTCCAATATGCATATGCATATTATTTGATACATATACCTATCTAGTTTTTTTATTTCACACATGACAGGTAGGCATCAATGAAGAAATACATGGTCAGAACTAGTAGGGCCTTATGCACATTGCATCGAATGAGAATTGCAATGACATAAACTAATAGTAGCAGGGATGTCAGAGCATCAGTAATTCTTGGAAAATCAGGGAATGTAGGAAAAACACTCAAATTCCTTATTAGGCTAAGGGAGGTCAAAGGAAAACATGCTAATCCCAAAATAAAATTCTATCTTATATGACTGATCAATGATGACACACAACTGGAACTGCCATAACTACTGAAATATGATCGGACGAAGTCAGTATTATACTAGAGTGTTGTTGAACTAGTCTATGACCAGAGAACTATTACAATAACCAATGAATATGTACAAAAACAATTTTTTTTTATACACAGTTCTAGATACACCTAAGCATAAATTACAAAAGTAAAAACCACAACTGGAAAAATATAAACCATAAAAATAACTCTAGTTTCTAATGTCCATGAAAATGCTTCGCTACTATGAAGAATGAGAACTATTCAACACCCTGTTATCCAAAATAACTACTTACAAAAACAAATAGCCCATCCCAAACCCAGGTTCATGTACAATAAATTACTATCTCCTTTATTAGATTCATTAGGGAGAGACCTTATTTACTTCCCTTAGCAGATATAGATGTAAGAGTAACGTAAGAGATCTTCCATAAGAATATACCTTATCGAATTCCTAGTAGACATGGGCCACTAGACGTAAATAATAGAGCCTTTCATGCATAATATAGAGGCCTTTAGGCACAAAAGGAACAACTGAAGGCCCTATTTGAACAAGGAACCAACTATAAATCTAAAAAGGTTGGGTTCAAATTTAATATGAACTTTAAATATGGTTGGTCAAACCAAGCATAGAAACATGATCCCAAGCATGAGATTCACGCTATTAAATTGTGTAAATCTGCATAGCAGATCCACATGGAGAGAAATTAGTTAGATAGATGAGAAGAGGAACACATGGGAACAATGTATAAATCCGCACAAAAAATCCACATTGTTGGGAAAAATACTGAGAGGGGCGGGCTGAATCAGTATTTAGGACTTACTCAAAACTTTTTACTTTTTCTTACTTCTAAACACATACGCGACTTTCCTGAAGCCAACTCGCGTATACACGCGGATATACTTAATAAAACATGTGTATGTCCAACAATCTTATTATGCAGATAATTCTTCACTTATATCATTCCATCATTCATTCATTAGATGTTCAATAAATAGTAAGCATGTGAAGTAATAACAGAATAAACCATCACACATAAGCAACACACATGAACACCAGGATTTTAGGTGGAAACCCAAGTCGGGAGAAAACCACCGCTGCCGTTGTCTCAGCCTTCAATATTTTATTATAGAGAAAACATCTTACAACCATGTACTGGCACAGACTCATACGAGCACACAGGCACCCACCTGCAGAAGGCTACAACCTTCTCTCATTTACCAACCTCTCCTGGAAGGGAGCTACTACCCCCTGCTCTCATTTACCATCTTCTCCTAGAAGGGAGATACTACCCCCTTACTGAAGGCTTCGACCCTCAGCTCCATTGCAGACCACGTTTCATCAATTTTCAAACTGGATCAAACAGCTTCAATACAACCCTTCACTTATCAACAATCATACTTTGCCCATTGCTTCCAACAGAATAGTGAAATCACTATAACTAGAATATTAGAGATAACCCAGACTTCAGAATAGATATGCAGAATCACATTCAACCTTGAGCAACTATAAGGTCAGATACCATATGCACCTTTGTTTAAACAGATCCGCGTATACACGTGCTTTTCACGAAGTGAACCCGCGTATACATCTGTGAATTTTTCAAAACAACCCTAATTGCCCATACGCGCCTTTGTTTAAACAGATCCGCATATACACATGCTTTTTATGATATGAACCTGCGTATAGATCTATAAAAGATAAACCTTGCAGAATAGACCAGATCTATGAACTTAGCCAGATTTCTTCAATTTCTTCAACATATTTGCGCCAGGTCTTCAATACTTCTTTTCAGAGCATCCTAGAGATTCATCATTTCCAGATCTAGAGATTTTGAACCTTCATCATATTCATAGGTGCATCATAGATTCAGATCTATCGATTAAGAACAGAGTTCAACCATACAGATAAACTTCAGAGTGAAGTATTCATTTAAAGCCCAGACACATGCACACCTTTACACAATGATCTTCTTCTCCTTATATAGGTTTAGCCTTTATCAATACCATGAGTCAAAACCACACCACTTCCGATGGTATTCCTGGACGGGACCAAATAGATAATCAAGTGCTCAATACAATGGGTCAATACCATGGTAGTAACCCCTGGTTTTACACATTTAGAGTGCAATTAGGCATACGCGACTTATCACGTACTTTTCTGCGTACATACGCTACTTCGCCTTAAAAAACCCGCATATGCATAGTGACATCTCTTATTCATCATTGCTCTGGCCCTTTCTGAAGTTTCTTTCTTCTGTACTCCTTAGCTGATCTGTAGATACATCATCTGTACATATTTGACACATAGGTTGCAACTCATCAAGTCAGTTTCCTTCAAGAACAACTTCAGCAAACAGGTTGCTATCCAAAGACAAATTCATCACATCATATAGCCAATTCTCATCTCATCAAGTAGATTACCATCAAAGACAACACATGCCAACAATCTTCACATCAGATTTACATCATTAATAAACTCATCAAGCATCAAGAGCAACTTCATCAAGTAGGTTGCCATCATCTTCATCAAGTGGGTTGCCATCAAGGACAACACTCTGCATCATATTGCCAACAATCTCCCCCTTTGGACTTGATGGAAACCACGATGTTGTTTGACCACAACAGATAGATACATTAAGCATAATGATATTCTCCCCCTATTCAAACACCATGTCACCATGTCACTCTCCCCCTTTGACATCAAGGGCAAAGGGCAGATCAAAACCAACAAAAGGTTGTTTTCTCCTCATGTAGATAGAAGAGTGCTATAGATCTGATGTGCACTGAAGTTACCATGCTCCCCCTGAATTCATGCTGAAAGTTCAAACATAATTTCCAATGAAGTACATGACTCTATGACCTTCCTGTCACCAAGGACCCATACTTACATCAAAGATCCAACCAAGTGGATTTACACATGAGACTCAAGTACCCAACCAAGTGGGTTTACACATTTGAAAAATTCCTTACATGTCTGAATATTACAATTTTACATCATAGGTCTCATCATGACCTTTTCATCAAATTACAAATATGACTTTTTATGACCACTACCAAAAAGTCCTCAAGAAAGAGATCACATTTCAGAATCATCATAATGCCAACAATGCATTACACTCAGCAAGGCTACTGCTCCCCCTAAAATTGTGCTCTTCTTCTTGAGCCATCTCACTGTTTTCCTTAACAGAAAAACATACGCTTCTGTCTCCATTGGAACTTGCGTGTATACGTGACTTTGCTTCATAAAACCCGCGTATGGAAAGTGAAAAACTAAAAATTTCACATTCCTTCTTCTCCCCCTGAATCTGTACCACCTGTACTTGTCTTCTTTTGTCACATCAGATGCACTGTTAGAAATAAACATAACCAGAATTACCAAAACCAATCATCATACATTGCTCCCCCTGAATACTTTCAACAACCAATCATCAAGGCATCTTTACCCAATATCAGAGAATGAAAAAGAAATATAAGAGCTAAAACAACATCAGAGATACCATACAACATCAAAGATACCAAACAGTACTACAACTGTGCTAAAAAATGCTGATCCAAAACAAAATTTGTCAGCAACTAACCATACGCGGTTTTCTGTGTATAAACCCGCATATATGCGCGACTGTCTTTCAGGAAACCTGCGTATCCAATTTAATCTTCTGAATTTAAGTAGTTCTGATTTTCTGCAAGGAAGAGACTACTCCCAACTTCTGTCTGAGATATTCAAACACTTCCCTGGGCAGAGATTTGGTAAATATATCAGCAACTTGTTCTTTGGAGGGAACATACTCCAACTTCACCTTTTGTTCAAGCACTTGTTCACGTAAGAAGTGATACTTGATGGGAATGTGCTTGGTCTTAGAATGCATAATAGGATTCTTTGAGATATTGATGGCGCTTGTATTATCACACATGATGGAGATAGGAGGTGAACATTTGATTTGAAAATCTTGTAAGGTTTGCATCATCCAAAGAAGTTGAGTGCAACATGATGCGGCAGCCACATATTCTGCTTCTGCTGTAGATAAGGCAATAGAGTTTTTCTTCTTGCTGAACCAAGATACTAGCCAGGGCCCCATATAGAATGCACCACCACTAGTGCTTTTTCGATCATCAACATTTCCAGCCCAATCTGCATCAGTGTAAGCATGAAGATTAAGATCAACATTCTTTGGATACCATAGTCCAAAGTCTTGAGTTCCTTGTAAATATTTGAATATTATTTTGACAGCCTGAAGGTGAGTCTCTTTTGGATTAGCTTGGAATCGTCCAACAATCCCAACTACATGAATAATGTCCGATCTAGTCCCAGTGATATACAGAAGACTTCCTATCATAGATCTGTATTCTGGTTGATTTACCATGGGGGAATCATCATGAGAATTGAGATTACATCTGGTTATCATTGGTGTACTTATAGGTTTTCACTCTTCCATGCCATACTTCTTCAGAATTTTCTTAAGTTATTTTGCTTGTGACAAGAATATACCATCTGTAGTTTGATGCAGTTGCAAGCCAAGAAAGAATGTTAGTTCCCCAAGTAAAGACATTTCAAATTCTTGCTGCATGACAGAAGCAAATTTCTGACTCATAGATTCTTCATTACTTCCAAAAATGATATCATCAACATATACAACCACAATCAATAGTTTATCATTTTCAATTTTTGTGTATAAGTTTCTATCAGCAGACCCTTTTGAAAATCCTTGTTGATGAAGATATTTTTCAAGATGATAATACCATGCCCTTGGAGCTTGCTTGAGACCATATAGAGCCTTTTTAAGTCTACAAAAAATATTTTCATCATTTCCCAAAATGAATCCTTTTGGTTGTTCTATATAAACTTCTTCTTCTAGATCACCATTGAGAAATGCAGATTTAACATCCATTTTTTAAACTTTGATTTGTTGAAAACCTGAAAAAGAAAGAAACATTCTTATGGCTTCAAGTCTAGCTACAGGAGAAAAAGTTTCTTCAAAGTCTATACCTACTTGTTGAGTATACCCCTTGCAAACAAGTCTAGCTTTGTTTCTTACAACATCCCCATTCTCATTTAACTTGTTTTTGAATATCCATTTAGTTCCAATAACATTTTTGTTATGAGGTCTTGGTACTAATTCCCAAGTATGATTCTTTTCAATTTGATCCAGCTCTTCATTCATGGCTTGAACCCAACATTCATCTTTGCTAGCTTGATTGACATTGTGAGGTTCAATAGTGGATAGAAATGCCAGATAGCTAGAAGATCCCACAAGAGTCCTTCTTGTTTGTACACCTGATCTCTTATCTCCCAAAATTTGAGATTCTGGATGATTCTTTTCAACATATCTGGATGGAGATTTTTTAGATAAATCATCTTCAGGTTCTTCATTTGGTTCACTATCTATATCATTTCTATTTGATGTAGAAGTACATAAGTCACCATAGTCTTCATTTGTTGTTTGTTTTTCTTCTTTTGGGGCTGCAGGAGACTCATCAATAACAACATCAATACATTCAACAATCTTCCGAAGTCTTTTATTGTAACATTTATATGCTCTACTCCTAGAGGAGTATCTAAGAAGTATTCCTTCATGTGCTCTAGGTCCAAACTTGCCAAGTTTTTCATCATTATTTTTGATAAAGAATTTGCTTCCAAAAAATCTAAAATGCTTCACAGTGGGAGGATTACCATACCAGAGTTCATATGGAATTTTATCACTATTTACACGAACATGTGCCTTGTTAAGAATATTTGTATGGAGGCATGCCCCCAAAGTGTCGGGGTGTTCCCAGAATCATCAGCACAGCTACGCTTGGTTTGATGAACCAATTCTGTTAGTGATTTACTCATACCATTTTGTTGTGAGTTCATTACATAAAAGCTATCTTTTACATGTTTGTTCCATTAAAATTCATCTGATGTATGTTCTTACATAGATGGATAAAACTTGATCTTTAGATATAATTCATTTTCAACTAGTGCTTTGAAGATCTGAAATTTCTCAAATGCTTCATCTTTGTGTTTAAGCAACCCAATCCAACACATTCTAGAGAAATCATCAATAAATAAGATATAGTATTGTTCACCATGTGGTGACTTTTTCCTCACAGGTCCACATATGTCAGTATGAATGAGTTCAAGAGGCTTACTTGATGATCCTTCCTTGGCATTAAATTGCACTCTGGTTTGTTTACCGAATTGGCAAGATTTTCATATGATACTTTCAGGTAGAGTAATATTGGGAAGATCACGAACAACTTTAAGTCTGCTTGATTTGTTCATTTGAGAGAAGCTCAGGTGCCCCAACCTTCTATTCCATAGCCAGTTTTCTGAAGATTTACTCAAGTAACATTGTTCTTTGCAGTTCTTCAATACATACAGGTTGCTTGGAGTTCTTTTTCCTTTTATAATTTTTTTACCTGTATCAAGATCACGAACCACACATTCTTTTGAACTAAAGACAACTTCAGTTCCTTGATCACACATTTGACTTACACTTAACAGGTTATGCCTTAATCCATCCACATACATGACATCATTAGCCTTCACCTTTTCTCTTAGAAACACAGACCCTTTTCCTTTAATTACAGCAGGAGTATCATTTCCAAAAGTAACTTTCTTTTCCTTTTCTAGAGCACTATATGCACAAAGTTTGTTTTTATCACCTGTCATGTGTCCTGAGCATCCACTATCAATGTACCATTGATTTTCTTCACCTTCTGCAAATAACACTATGCCACAATTTTCAACCTATAATTCCTTCTTTTTCCATACCTTGGATTTTGAAGGAAGATGCTCTTTTGGCTGAACTTTGCTCCTGCATTCAAATTCTTCATGGCCAAAGTTATTGCAATAAGCACATTCAACTTTATTTAGAAGAGGAGAAAAGTTGTTATATGTATTCTTCTTTGTTTTAATATCAATCCTTTTCTTTCTTTCTTCTCTTGTCATGATGGTTTTATATGCAACACATTGAACAACTTTATGACCAAAATTGTGACATGAGAAACATTGTGCATTGAAAAAGAAATTTATGCGATCATGAAGTCTTCTACTTGAATTTATCTGTTGATTGGTGTTTCTTTGAAAGATATTCCTGTTAGTGTTCTTTGAATTGAGATGATCATGCTTTACCTATAAAGATTCTTTATTCCCTTGCTGAGTGGTAGAATGTTGTAAACCAGCTGTAGAGGCTTTTAGATAATTTGGTGTTGAAGCTTGAGAAGATTCTCGAGTATATCCAAGACCTGTCCTTATAAGAGGAGAACGTTGTACGTTGATAATCTCATCTAAGGTTTTAGATCCTTTAGCAAATCTAAGATTCAGAGTCTTTACTTTCTTAAGTTCTTTTCTTAGACTTACTACTTCACATTCTAATTTCTCATTGTGTTCTTGCTTTTCTTCATTCTGCTTTTTCAGAGTCTTAATGATTATTTTACTTTCTTCCAAGCGAATTTTGAGTTGATTGTTTTCATCAAGAAAATAATTGTCATCTAGAGCATCCATAAAAGTATCCTTGTCTTCTCTAGAATATTTTTCAAATGCCATGAGAAGTCTAAGATCTTGTTCACATTCTTCCTCACTATCAGAGAACCCATCACTATCTTCATGAGTATAGTAACTTTTTCTAGTGCTAGACCAGTTCTTATTCCTTCTTGCTACTTCCTTCCCTTTTGCAGATGTTTCTTTATAAGGACACTTAGCAGCATAATGACCAACTCTTCCATAATCAAAACATTTGAAAGGAAGCTTACCTCTGAACCGTCCTGTGCCAAGTTGAAGTTTCTTTACAAAATTAACCTCATCTTCTTCTGAGATATATCCTGATCTTTCTGCTTCTTGTCCTTATTTTCCTTTTGTAGAAGCTCTAAAGATGTCTTCTTTGACTTCAGATGGTCCTCCTCTTCTCATTTCATAAGCAGTCAGTATTCCATGAAGTTGCACCACAGTAAGATTTTGAAGATCCTGTTTTTCTTCAAGAGCAGAAACTTTTGACTCAAATTTTGCCGTTAGTGATCTTAAATTTTTCTCAACCAAAGTAGATTCGGCTATTGTTTCTCCCAAATTTCTCATATGATTTACAACATCATCAAGACATAAAAAGAAACTGGCAATACTCTCATTACTCTGCATCTTTAAATTTTCATATTCAATTCTGAGAGTTTGGAGTTTTGCACCTTTTACCTTTGCATCACCTTCATAACTTAGAATGATTTTGTCCCATATTTCCTTTGTTGTATTCAGCTGCATGACCTTGAAAAATTCGGGTTCAGTTAGACTTCCCAATAGAGCATTGACCGCCTTCGCATTTGTTTCATAATTCTTCTTTTCCGTCGGATCTGTTGGTACTGTGGCTGGATATTGATATCCTCCTTCAACAATGGCCCATACATCTGCTCCCAGAGACTAAAGATAAGATCTCATCTTGGTTTTCCAGAAGATTAAATTGTTTCCGTTAAAGAGTGGAGGCCTGATAGATGCTAATCCCTCTTGATTGCTCATCTTGCTTGATCTTCCTTCTAGCGGCTAAGCTTTTTCAGAAGGACCTGCTCTGAAACCAATTGTTGGGAAAAATACTGAGCGCGGGGGGGGGTGAATCAATATTTAGGACTTGCTGAAAACATTTTACTTTTTCTTACTTCAAAACACATACGCGACTTTCCTGAAGCCAACTCGCATATACACACGGATATACTTAATAAAACATGCGTATGTCCAACAATCTTATTATGCATATAATTCTTCACTTATATCATTCCATCATTCATTCATGAGATTTTCAATAAACAATAGGCATGTGCAGTAATAACAGAATAAACCATCACACATAAGCAACACACATGAACACCAGGATTTTAGGTGGAAACCCAAGTCAGAAGAAAACCACCGCTGCTATTGTCTCAGCCTTCAATATTTTATTATAGAGAAAACATCTTACAACCATGTACTGGCACAGACTCATACCAGCACGTAGGCACCCACCTGCAGAAGGCTACAACCTTCTCTCGTTTACCAGCCTCTCTTGGAAGGGAGCTACTACCCCTTGCTCTCGTTTACCAGCTTCTCCTAGAAGGGAGATACTACCCCCCTACTGACAGCTTCGACCCTTAGCTCCACTGCAGACCACGTTTCATCAATTTTCAAACTGGATCAAACAGCTTCAATACAACCCTTCACTTATCAACAATCATACTTTTCCCATTGCTTCCAACAGAATAGTGAAAGCACTGTAACCAGAATATCAGAAATAACCCAGACTTCAGAATAGATATGCAGAATCACATTCAACCTTGAGAAAATATAAGTTTAGATACCATACGCGACTTTGTTTAAATAGATCCACGTATACATGCGCTTTTCACGAAGTGTACCCGCGTATACATCTGTGCATTTTTCAGGACAACCCTAACTGCCCATATGTGCCTTTGTTTAAACAGATCCGCGTATACACACACTTTTTATGAGATGAACCTGCGTATGTATCTATAAAAGATAAACTTTGCAGAACAGACCAGATCTATGAACTTACCCAGATTTCTTCAATTTCTTCAAAAGATTTGCACCAGGTCTTCAATCCTTCTTTTTAGATCATCCTAGAGATTCATCATTTCCAGATATAGGGATTTTGAACCTTCATCATATTCATAGGTGCATCAAAGATTCAGATCTATCGATTAAGAACAGAGTCCAACCATACAGATAAAATTCAGAGTGAAGTATTCATTTAAAGCCTAGAGACATGCACACCTTTGCACAATGATCTTCTTCTCCTTATATAGGTTTAGCCTTTATCAATACCATGAGTCAAAACCACACCACTTCCGATGGTATTCCTAGACGGGACCAAATAGATAATCAAGCGCTCAATACAATGGGTCAATACCATGGTAGTAACCCCTGGTTTTACACATTTAGAGCGCAATTAGGCATACGCGACTTATCACGTACTTTTCTGTGTACATATGCTACTTCGCCTAAACAAACCCGCGTATGCATAGTGACATGTCTTATTCATCATTGCTCTGGCCCTTTCTGAAGTTTCTTTCTTCTGTACTCCTTAGCTGATCTGTAGATACATCATCTGTACATATTTGACACATAGGTTGCAATTCATCAAGTCAGTTTCCTTCAAGAACAACTTCATCAAACAGGTTGCTATCCAAAGACAACTTCATCACATCATATAGCCAATTCTCATCTCATCAAGTAGATTACCATCAAAGACAACACATGCCAACAATCTTCACATCATATTTACATCATTAATAAACTCATCAAGCATCAAGAACAACTTCATCAAGTAGGTTGCCATCATCTTCATCAAGTGGGTTGCCATCAAGGACAACACTCTGCATCATATTTCCAACACACATGGAGAGAACTTAGTTAGGTCGATGAGCAGAGGAAGATGGGTGAACACACCCAATTAACTAGTTTTTATGATGCCAATCGATGTTCATCCAAAGACTTGGTGATAAGCCACCCACACTCTGAAGAGAATGAGAAATATTCAACTCCCTATTACAAAAAATAACTATTTATAAAAACAACGAGCCTACTGGATTGAAAACATAACATATTAAAAACAATCCATTCTCACAACAAGCTTATAGGAGAAAAACACATCTTATAGGAGAAAATTAATCCTTAATCCTTTCTTTTTGTAATGTGAGACTAATTCAAAATTTTGATGTTGGCTTAAAATACTTGCTAAAAAACAATCCTTGTTACTTTCTTTTTGTAATGGGAGGCCAATGCAAAATTTTGACATTGGTTCATTGCAAAAAAAAAATGTGATGCACATTCGTGATACTTAAATAATCACCAAAAAATTGTGATGCAGGTTTGTAATACTCAACTAACCATCATTTCAAGTATGATATACTACTCACCAAGAGGTTGTGGTTGACAAGGTGTTAATGTACACCAACAAGGTGGTCAACAATGTGTCAATGTAAACCAACAACTATTGTCATTGAAAAAAATCGTTGTTGCATGTGGAAAAATCTAGTGGCAAGTGTAAACTAACATAGGAAAAAATAATAAAGAGAATTTCCTTCATATACATTAAATCAATGCTTTAAGTTTTGCAAGTTCTAGGAAATATATTGCAATACTTTGTTATTTACAGACTTTGGTTATCTTATTTGCAGACTTAGCATATCCGAGAAAATTTTGGTTCTTTGTCGAATGTGATTATAAAAAACTTTGGTTATGTAAAATTAGGCTATGAAGACTCTACCTAGAGGGACGTGAGGGTTTAAATAAGAATTTTGTTTCAAAACATTAGTTAAATTTCACTGAACACAAAATGCCATCAAAAAATTTGGTTAAATTCTGCTAAGAATCTGCAGTCAATGCAAACTAATATAATTTCAATGACCATCGATCTCTATTGTACCTGATTTTCCTTAGTGAGGGATTAATAACACCCTCATGTGTTCACCAAACACTAATTGTCAACAACCCATGATACCACAACCACATTTATTTACAACCTATATATATAGGCTATGCAAAGTGAAATGATAAATATAACTAGACTAATGTCAAACACACTTTTACATTTTAGTTATAAATTTTGACTACATGATAACAAAAAAAGAGTTTATCTATGTAAGAGAGGAAGCAATAATATAAATAATTATGATTAATAATTAAAACCAGACTAATGTCAAACAAACTTTTACATTTTAGTTATAAATGTTGAGTACATGATTAAAAAACAGAGTTTATATATGTAAGAGAGGAAGTAATAATATAAATAATTATGGTTAATAATTATGATTAATAATTAAACTACAGTAAATTTTTCTTAACTCTGGATCTATCAAGGGTTGAGAGGAATCAGATCTCTTTATATGAAAACATCTTTGAGAGTGTAATATCTTGTTATTAAATCTTGTTGTTGGGTAGGTCTAAAGTTAATATGGATCTAAATGGTTTAATTTTTTAATGTGATTGAGAGAGACTATGAATACTAAAATGTAACAACCCAATATGGGGGTATATCTTAGTCCTACATAAAATTCAATTTAATTGAATATATATTTAAAATATAAAGAGACATATGAACACTAAAAAAAGAGGTATAGTAAATAAAATAAAATATAAATAAACTAGAGGTATGGTACATTGATGAAACTTATTTGTATACTTTCTCGAAAGGTATGCTAAATAAATAAAATATAAATAAAACAAAGGTATGGTAAATAAATAAAACATCTTTTTATATTGACTCCATAATCCTCTTTATATTTACTAACAATCAAAAAGAGGTTTTGTTTAGGTGAAGCCTATGAACAAAATACCGTGGGCCAAATTATTATAAATACCATGAAAAAAAATACATTATTAACGTTAATATTAATATTAAATTATTATTATTATTATTATTATTATTATTATTATTATTCTTAGTCTTATTATTATTAAATCTAATATTCATATTAATGTATTATGATATTAATATTATTAAAATTAATAAATTTGGATTAATAAAATATTAAATTTTGTATATTGTAATATATACTAGTATATCATGATATATATTAACTCTAAATATATATAGGAGGGAAGAACAAAGACATAGAGTGATAGAGGTGGAGATCTATGGAGAGTCACAAGGGAGAGATGGAGATAAAATGAAGGAGATAGGATAGAAAGAGTGAAGAGAGAGAGGGAGAGGAGTGAGAGACTTAGAGAAGGGTAAGAGAGGGAAATTGAGACACAAATCTGGAAGGGGAAAAGAGAGAAGGAGAGACAGAGGGAGATAGTGAGAATATTGAAGGGTAGAGAGAGAGAGATGGGGGGAGAAAGAGGGAGGCACTATTTCTAATAGTGAGAGGATTGGAGGGGAGAGAGAGAGAGAGAGAGAGAGAGAGAGAGAGAGAGAGAGAGAGAGATGGGGGGAGAGAGAGGGAGGCATGATTTCTAATCCTATTTGATTTCTTGCACTAGATGCATTGATTTCACTGTAGATGATGATTTCTATTCCTATTTGATTTCTTGCATTGGATGCATTGATTTTCAATGTAGATTTTTACTTCTAATATTATTTTATTTCTTACTCTAGATACATTTATTTTAGTGTAGATGGTGTTTTCAAATCCTATTTGATTTTTTGCACTAGATGGGTTGATTTCAACATATATTTTGATTTATAATTAAATTTCATTCTTTGCACTAGATGCATGTATTTTAATGTAGATGTTGATTTCTATGCTTAATTGTTTTCTTGCATTAGATGCACCTATTTGAATGTAGATGTGGATTTCTAATCCTATTTGATTGCGTGCACTACATGCATTGATTTCAATGTAGATGTTGATTTCTAATCTCATTTGATTTCTTTCATTAGATGCATTGATTTCAATGTAGATGTTGTTTTCTAATCCTATTTGATTTTTTTCATTAGATGCATTAGATGTTAATGTTGAGGCTATAGATTATTAAAAATTTATATTTTCAAGATATATTTAGTAACACCTAGAGGGACACTATTACAAATTAGTTCACTGTAAAATTTTGCGATACCTAGAATTAAAATGAAATATATGTGCACAATGAGTCCTTGTGCAAAGTGCAAATTAATCCTTCACAAGATCGTCTCTCTTCTTCGTCGCCAACTAATTAATAATAGACAATCAAATATATTCAAAATATATTTAAAATTGCTGATATAGTACAACAAAGTATTCAAATTATTTATAAGAAGAAAAGGTAAATTTTTAAAAATTCAAAACAAATAAAAATATCCCTGAAAGAGATGTGATAATTTTTTGGATGTAAATATTTTATAAATCTTGCAAGTAATTGAAAAATTGAAAAATAATTTATTTCTTGACTTTGCAGAATAGATTATAGATAAAAAATTCATCAAAATATTCTTGAAAGAAATAAATTATTTCAAAAATTAGCAAAGAAAAAATATATTTCAAGAGTAATCTTGACCTAGTAAATTATTAAAACTATTCATCAAGATATATATATATATATATATATATATATATATTTCTGAATTTGGTCGAGACTTTCTATTTTATATTTATCAAAAAATAAAGTTGTTATATAATTTGTTATGCTTGCAATAGCCTCAACTTGCACGAAGGAAACCAGGTCTGTTGGCCACCTGAGGGAATTAAATGCCAACCAATATTGGTATTGTCTTTTCCTACTACTTGCTGCTAGAACTACTTTACTATGTCCATAATAACTACATTTTAAACAACAAAAATTAAAGCTTCTTGCAAAAAACATTTAAAGCTAGTAAACTTAAAATTCACCCATCAGAAGAATCTACCGGAGCCAGGTCCTTTGCAGTGGATCCTGGCATCTCAACTTGTTGCATCCCTTGGAGTTGACATTCGATCCTCCCAATCCTTGCTGCATTAAGCTACTAAGATCTCGCAATTTCTCAAATATCCTTCTTAATTTGCTGAAATTATGACAACACTGATTGATTGCCTCCAGTTTCTTACATACCTGCCATGGCCTTTTCAAAGGCACATCTGAGTTTCCAATAGGTGTTTATAGATTGGTGGAACTGTGACACCCTTCCTCTAGTGCTTGTTGGGTCACAAATGAAATCCAAGGTTGCCTCCTATTGTTTGACATCTTCTTCATCCTTGGAACTTTCCCTTTCCCATCCATGAATGGTGTTATGGATTTGAACTAAGTTACCAGCTTCGTATAGGTCAATGATATTTTTCAAAACTTCTTTATGGGTTTTCCTCCCACGCTTACTTGGGCCCTCATACTGGGTTGGTTGTTTTTGCTTGCCTCTGCCTGCTCCTTTATGCTTCCCAGGTTTCCCTCTTGCCATGATAACTTGACAAAGTGATATTCCTGTAAGAATGTAAGAGATACCTGTATATGGAAGAATAAAATTAATACAGTAGTTCTCACAAACAATGGTGGAGTCCTTTACTCCAATAGTGTTAGGTGGAGACTCATTCTTTGCCGGGCTACCAAAATGGTGTTTTGTAAGAGTAACGATTACAAAGTCTTTGACAAAGACATTTTTACATATAAGAAAATCCAGTTTTCCATTATAGAAAACCTTGTTATTAAACACCAATTAAAACTACCACAAGACTACAAACAGAGAAATACTTTGCAGCAGCATCCCAGATTACAGGTGGACCTATTTTGACAGAGGTTCAATTTATGCTTGACAATGATGATGTACCTGATTTGAGACCCCATGAGATGTCTTCTCATACAGCTTAAACAGAGGAAAATTATACTAAAACCTTCCAAATTGCGACAGAGAATTTCCACAGAACCCTTCTTAAAACTATTGTAGAGGATTATTAATTTATAGGTCAAGCAGGACAGAGGGTTTCTCATACTGAGACCATACAAATTGACTGCATTGCAGAATTTAAAATCGTTGCAGAGATGGAAAACAGTTGGAATTTGAATTTTGAACTAAGCACGAAGCAGAAGATAGTTTCCTACGGGTGGGCTGCGAAAACAAGGCTCAATTTCCTTATCATGCAGAATTCTCAACCCTTCATTGCCTTTTAAACCAGACTAATTAAGGAGTCGACCTTACTGATAGAATAACCCAGTAAAAAAACAAACCAATTTACATTAAATGTTACCATGACCTACATCTTCAAAGATTACGACGAAGAATTGATAAACGAAGGTAACGAAGGCCATTACATACTACTTAGCCAGACGATTGTGTTGCTCCACTATTACCTCTGCTGCATCTAGAAATTATTCAAACTAGCAATTGTAGACCTCCCTTCTATGTCTTCTTATCCTTCTCCACTCTTGGAATAGTTCCCCGATCCTTTCTGACGTGCAATGGCAGTCAGCTACTATTTCCTTAACTGCCATAACCTTGAAGCATGACGAGTACCTCACCTGCTATGGCTCATTTATTAACTGTGATGGATGGTCAGGTGCACGCCCCACCGTGACACCGACCTCCTGTCATGTGTTCCATCGTGGCACCCCGATCGGGGGTTATTGGCCATGTCTTTATCTCTTTCTAGGATAACCTGTAATGACTGTAGCTCCACATTCCATGCCGGATGGTGTTGATTTATGTCAAGTTGTCTTCCTTAATTCTTGCAACCTCATTTGGCTAAGTAATCTGCATCCTCATTCCCTCCTCTGCGGACATGCAAGGGGATCATATAACCAATTTCTTGGACAATTTTTCCAATATCTTGAATCAATCTTGTTGTACACCAAATCTTACTGATTTTATCCCATGAGGTTCCTTGTTGTAGTTTTTGCAATACACCTGTTACCATTGCTGAGTCCCCTTCAATGATAACTATTTGGTAATTCTCTCGGACTGCCATTGCTAAGCCTTGCTTTACATCCATTGATTTCACTTCATTTTTCATGGAAAATCCTACCTCTATTGCAAACAATGTGAAAACTAAGCCTCGAGAGTTCCTAAATAATCCCCCTATTCCTTCTTGCCCTGGGTTTCCTTTAGAAGCTCCATCATAATTTAATTTCATAAATCCCGCTTGTGGGAATTGAAATCTGTCTGAAGGGTTTTTCCTTCGGGGTTTGAATTTCCATAGTGATTTTGCTAGCATTTCGGGTTTTAAGTTGAGCCTAGCCAAAACCCTACTCTCATAACGAGTCACCTTCCAATCTTCGTCTGCCCAATGCTCTAATAAGATTGTTTCCTGGATATTTTCCATTATCACCTTCCATACCTGGGTTACTCCCTTCTCTTCTAATCTAAAAATTTGTTGGTTTCCTTCTTTCCATATTCCCCATAGAAGAAATCTCATTTACAACTTCCAGGCTCGATTCAATACTTCACTTATATATCCCCATTTTCGTCGTTGCCTGATAGTCCCATTGATACTTGCCATATCTCTATCTATTTGTTGAAATATCCCAAGATATATTTAGTAATACCTATTAAGAATTAATTATTTGTGATAATTTTTATACCTAAATTAAATGAAATGGATGTGTAGTATCAATCCTTGTGCAAACTATTGAAAAAATTGTCTTTTTTTCTTCATCTCCGACTAATTATCAATAGATATTTACATACACATATAAAAATATAACACAAAAATTGTAACATTCACAAACACTAGTATCCAAATCCAAACATGTAAACACACAAACCACTCAAAGCATCCAAAGACAGATGTATAAACCATTTAGGGCAAACAACATAGAGTAAATTTAGAAAGAGAATGATATGGTCATGCTAAGAAGTGAAAACATAATGTGAATTTTGAAGTTAATCTCACATATGTACATAATAATGATCATCTAAGAAAGGGGGATTATTTCCTTCAAACCACCTTAGATCCATATAATACCCATGGGTGGAGAGGGATCAAATCCCTCTATGTACAAACCTTTCCTCAAGTTCTACACTCCAAAAAAAAGGTTTCCACCTCAAGGGATTTGATCCCTCTTGGCCCATGATAAATCAAGTGTTAGATAAATATTTTCATAACTAGACACATGGAACATAGTTTTAGATACTTTACATTGAAATAAATGCCAGCAATGAACAACTTGTATGGTGACTTTGACATGGCTAGTGAAACTAGGTGAATCAAACTCTTCACATGTTTACGTTTAATATTTTTGAAAACATTCGATCCGATCTTTAAACACTTTACACACGAAGTGAGATTGTTATTATCTTACAAATTAAATTACGACAAAAGAAAATAATTTAACATAGATTATATTTGAATTCAAGTGAGAAGCATAACAACTACTCTTTTTAACCACACAAACTAAACTTAATTGGCAACATTTTATGGAAAAGTATTGAAAAAGGCTAAACATTTTATGTTTTCGATATTTCTAATTTTCGATAGCTAAAATCACACAGAACAATTTTTATTGAAATTACAATTTTGAACCATAAACAACACCCCGAAAAACCTAAAACCTAATGAGAAAATTTTTCTTCTGATTTTCGCAGAAATTTTTTATATAAACCAAAAACCTAACCCAAAAAAAATTCAAAGATTCGATTTTTTTGAATCTTCATTACTTCAATCCAATTAGTCATCAGATTGTTGACTCCGTCTCACCGCCTAGCCTATATAAATGACCTCTTCTCCACTCTACTGACCACCATTCTTCATTCTCATTGTTGGAATATTGAAAATTCTAGAAGAAACAATGGAGAGAGTAAACTCCCCTCTTCAACACAGAGAAATTAAAAAATTTCACTCACAGGACAGAGTTTCAACACTGTAAAACAAAATTCTATTCCTCCTAAAAAAAACTGTTACAATGTCTTCCTCTATGCAGAGGGATTTACAAAATGTGACTGCTTCAAACACACAGTGCACAGGACTTCACTGTCTCTCAAACAAAATAAAACTGTCTATGTGGAAATAACACTGCTGTGTATTTCTTCACACACTGCTGTGCTGCTTACAAAATAAAAAAAATAACATTTCTATAAGACAGGCTCTAGGGCCTTTTCTTTTTATATGCCGCGCACTTTGAAAAACAATACAAACTATATAAACTTTAAAACAAATCTAATTGAAACATTGTCGGGGGGCCACATTACAATGCACTTTGAACGCGTGATCAAAAAACATTTAACTCCGTTGTATAACTGCATCGGGTCCGCGATTACCATAAAACAAATGAACCACATGAAATCTCCAGTTGCGATTACAAACCGGATGCGATGACCAAATTTTAAATCCGCCAGAATATAACCATCAGGTCCGGGTTCATAACAAAAACACGTGATCACAATAAAAGTTGCGATTGCGATTTGAAAGATGGATGCGATGGCCAAGTTAACCCTGCCATATAAAACATGTCGGGTCCATATGTGAAGCGTTGTGCGATCGGGCCTGGTTCAAAGGAAGTTCCGATTGCGATCGGGGAACAGTCGCGATAAAACAAATAAACATGCGATAATAAAAGATCGGGTCCGCCAGGGTTAATGCAATCGGGGCATAAAACAAAACTTCCCCGATCCAATCTTTGCGATTGAACGATTTAATGCCACGTGGTCTTGTGGACCCAACGGCCTCGGCTGACGATGGAGGGTGATTGTAACATGGTTTTGATTTCAATGTGTGTGTTCATTGCATCGGGCCGTAAAAAAAAAAGTTCGTGATGTATTATATGGAAAACGTTCCGCTTGCAGAACTTCGACACATCAACAAGGCACTGTTCCTCCTAGGGACCACGAGGTTTAAAACTAAACGCCCGTGTACAGAAAAAATATATATTTGACTGTGTATATAAAAAAAGGTACTCTGTTTTTCCAAAAATAGAGACTGTCCCTGAACAAATCAAAAGTCTGTTTTTCAAAATAAGAGACTGCATTGATCAAAACAAAATTTGAACTGACTGTTCAGAAAAATTAGAAAGCAGCTGGGAGTACATAAACCTATAGAATAAAATAGAAAGCGGCTCTGCACAGCCACTGTTGAAAGTAACATCTCAACACTCCTCCTTACTTTAAACTCCTAGGTTATCAGTCATACCCAAGCATTTTCTCAAAAATTGGAAACTCTTCTGTCCCAATGGCTTGGTCAAAATGTCTGCAAACTACTCCTGAGTTCTGTAGTGTTCCAAAATAATTTCACCATTGCTTACCAATTCTTTGATGTAATAAAATTTTGTGTCAATGTGTTTCATCCTCTTGTGAAACACAAAATTCTTAGATAATGCAATAGCTGAGCTATTGTCACAAAAAATCACTGTTCCTTTTGTCTTCTCTTCGCACAAACTCCTTAACATCCTCCTCATCCAAATTTCTTGACACGCTGCTACTGTAGCTGCCACATATTCTATCTCTGCTGTAAACAACGCTACAATAGGCTGCTTTTTAGAAGCCCATGAAATGGCTCCTGAACCCATGTGAAAAACATAATCGGAAGTTCTCTTCCGATCATCTACACTTCCAGCCCAATCACTGTCAGTGTATCCAACTAAATCTGAACATTCTGAAGCAGTATATAAAATACCAAACCTTTTATTACCTTTAACATACCTCAGAATTCTCTTCGCTGCCTGCCAATGTGCATCTTTTGGCTTCTCCATGAATCTGGAAAGTAAACTAACAGCATGCATTATGTCCGGCGTAGTTGCAGTCAAATACATGAGGCTACCAACTATGCTCTTGTACAAGCTAGGATCAAAATCCTTGCTGCTGTCCTCTCTGCTGAGTTTTAATCCCATCACTGTGGGAGTGATTGTTTCTTTTCTTTCCTACATATTAAATCTTTCAAGCACTTCATTAACATATTTTGCCTATGAGATAAAAATCCCATTTTCATCTTGTTCTACTTCTATTCCTAAGAAGTATCTCGACAAACCCATGTCAGTCATTTCAAATTCTTCTTTCATGACTGTTTTAAAATTTTCAATAAGGTAATCATCGTTACCTGTGAAAATAACATCATCAACATATAAAACTACAAGCAACATTTTACTATCTTTTTCTTTGATGTAGAGGGTGGGTTCTCCCTCACACTTTTCAAATCCATTTTCTAGTAGATAGGAGTCTATTCTACTGTACCACGCTCTTGGTGCTTGCTTCAACCCATAAAGAGCTTTCTTCAACTTGCACACTTTCTGCTCTTGGCCTTTCTTTTCATAGTAGAGAGGTTGTTCAATGTAGACCTCTTTCATTAACACTCCATTAAGGAATGCTGACTTCACGTCCATTTGGTAAAATCTCCACTTGTTTTGTGCTGCTATGGACAAGACTGCTCTCACGGTTTCCATTCTAACAACCGGTGCGAAATTTTCCTCATAATCTATCCCATGCTTCTACTTATAACCTTTGACAACAAGCCTTGCCTTGTGTCTCTCTATTTTTTTTCAGCATTACTCTTGGTCTTGTAGACCCATTTAACTCCAATAACATCCTTACCTTTTGGGAGTTCAACCAAATCCCAAGTCTTGTTTCTTTCTATGGAACTAATCTCCTCATCCACAGCTTCTATCCATTTCTTATCCTTGATATCTTCTTCGAAATGAACAGGATCATCAACATGATAATATAAAGCAAACAAAGAATTGATACCTTCATTTGCTGCCTCTTGTGCATAAATGTCATTCAAATTTTTGAACTTCTTACCTTTTTCACTAAGTGTACAAATGCCTGAGGAAGCACTTGAATTTCCTCCTTGTGGTGTGCTTGGAGAAGCACTTTCATTTCTCCTCAAGGGTGTGCTTTACTGCTCTTGTGTTGGTGCTACTGTTTGGGGATGTATTTCAGCCAATTCATCATCATTTTCATCATGAGATAAATAGTGTTTAACATTCATTGTTTTCTCTATGCTTCCATCTCAAGCTTCTTCTTCAATGAACTGAACATCTCTGCTCACAATAAACTTCTTGGTGGATGGGTTATACAACCTATAAGCCTTGGATTCCTCACTGTATCCAATGAAAATAAATTTCTCCCCCTCACTATCCAACTTCTTCCTTAGCTGATCCGGAATGTGTGCATAAGCCACACATCCAAAAACCTTCATATGTGTGACACTTTGCTTTGTGCCACTCCATGCCTCTTCTGACACTTTTTTCATCATTGCTTTTGTAGGGCACCTATTCAAAATGTATGCTGCACAATGTACAACTTTAGCCCAATAATCATTAGGCAAATGCTTTTCCTTTAACATACTCCCTACCATGTCCATTATGGTTCTATTCTTCCTTTCGGCTACTCCATTTTGCTGTGGAGTATATCTAGTTGTAAAATCCTTATGAATACCATTTTCTCTACAAAAATGTAGAAAATCTTTAGAGATATACTCACCTCCTCTATCAATCCTTAGGAATTTGATGTGTAGCCCACTTTGCTTCTCAACAAGTGCTTTGAAATTGCAGAACCTTTCAAACACTTTACTTTTGTTTTTCAAAAAGTAAGCCCAAGTTTTTCTTGTAAAATCATCTATGAGTGTTAACATGTAGTGGCTGCTAGCAAGTGATGGAGTTTTCATCGGTCCACACAAATCTGAGTGGACAATCTCTAAGGGTGCCTTTGCCCTTATGCTTTTCCCGGAAGGAAAACTTTCTCTGTGTTGTTTCCCCAAGATGCAACCTTCACAAACGCTGTCCGGTTTCTCTATCAATGGTAAACCTCTTACCATTTATTTTATGTTCAACAAATTAAGACCTCCAAGGTTGAGATGTCCAAATCTCAAGTGCCACAACCAATTTTCATCTTTTGGTTCACTTTGGATAGCCTCTTTTTCCATTGCTGCTATCTTTTCTTCATTTTTCAGATATGCTCTCATTCTAAGAGGGAACATCCTGTTCCTTGTCATCTTCACTTCAACAATACATTGTTTGCTGGGTGGTTTATCCATGATGGTACAAACATCATCCTCAAAAAATACATTGTACCCCTTTTGAACAAGCCGTCCAGTACTTAAGAGGTTACACTTCATTCCTAGAACATAATAGACATCTTCTATGAATTTCTTTGCACCTTTTCTTGTCAAAACATTTACATTCCCTTTTCCCATAACAGAAACTTTGCTATCAGTTCCTAGTGTGACTTGTGACTTCACACTTTCATCTAACATAGAAAACATTGCTAAATTTCCTGTCATATGGTTACTGCAACCAGAGTTTAGGAACAATAAATCCTCACTTCTTTCTTCAGCCATCTTACAAGCTAAAAACAAATTATTTTGGCTGATATTTTCCTTAGTGAAATTTGCACTAGTTCTACTTCCCATATCATGTTGCTTCTTTCTACATTCATTAGCATAATGACCATATTTTTTACAATAGTGACATTGGAAATTGGCTTTATCATACCTTTGTCCTTGAGCATTCTGCTGACCACTTTGCTAGCTGCTGCCTTGGCCTTGATGCTGATTTGGATTGTTGCCCCTTCCTTGAGCATTCGTTGGACTGTTCCTTCCACCTCTGTTTTGGCTTCTGCCTCTTTCTCTTTTGTTTCATCTACCTTGCCCTCTTCCTCTTCCGAAAGACATTTGGGTCTTAAAGGCATGCTCCATAGATGATTTTTCACTCCTACCCAATCTCTGCTCATGAGTCAGCAGTGATGCATGTAGCTCATCCACTGTGAACTTTGTGAGATCCTTAGTCTCCTCTATGGTGGTGACAATCACATCGAATCTTGAGGGTAGACTCCTGAAGATTTTTTCCACAATCCTCTTATCTTTAAGAGTCTCTCCATGAGATATTATTTGTGTGACCATTCCAATCACATGAGTGAAGAATGAGTCAATAGTATCTGACTCTTTCATACAGAGATTTTCAAAGTCTCTCCTTAGCAACTGAAGTTTTGTTGTCTTCACTTTTTCCATGCCTTGATAGGTTTTCTTGAGAGTTTCCCATGCTTCTCTGGATCTCTTGGCTGCTGCTATCCTTGGAAACACACTCTCATGCACTACTTGATACAATAAGAAGAGAGCCTTGGAGTCTTTCTTCCTACTACTCTTCAGCACCTCTCTTTCCGCCTGAGTTAAATCTTCAAACTCTTCTTCATTTTCTGGCTCTTCAAAGCCATACTCAATAAATTCCCATAAGTCTTGGGAGACAAATAAAGCTCTCATAGTTATTGACCAGTAGTCATAATTTTTCCCATTAAACATTGGGAGATGGATATTTCCCATACTCATACCAGTGCTGGCTCCAGCCATTCTGCACTCTTAACTATGATTCAAAAATACTTGATTGTGTGTTTAAAATTAACTGACTGTTCTGTAACAGTAACACTAAAGCTGTATAGAGAAATACCATTGGATTATTTTTGGCTGATTCTTCACTCTGATGAAGAAGGCTGCTGCAACAAAGAACTCCTTCCTTCAGCTTCTTTGATCTTCAAAGAGCCTGGAATAGTTCTGATACCATGTTGGAATATTGAAAATTCCAGAACAAACAATGGAGAGAATAAACTCCCCTCTTCAACATAGAGAAATTAAAAAATTTCACTCACAGGACAGAGTTTCAACACTGTAAAACAAACTTCTATTCCTCCTAAAAAAAACTGTTACAATGTCTTCCTCTATGGAGAGGGATTTACAAAATGTGACTACTTCAAACACACAGTGCACAGGACTTCACTGTCTCTCAAAAAAAATAAAATTGTCTCTATGGAAATAACACTGCTGTGTATTTCTGCACGCATTGTTGTGCTGCTTACAAAATAAAACAAATAACGTTTCTATACTATAGGCTCTCGGGCCTTTTCTTTTTATATGCCGCGCACTTTGAAGAACAATACAAACTATACAAACTTTAAAACAAATCTAATTGAAAGACTGTCAGGGGCCCACATTACAATGCGATTTGAACACGCGATCAAAAAACATTTAACTCTATTGTATAATTGCATCGAGTCCGTGATTACAATAAAACAAATGAACCACATGAAATCTCCGATTGCGAATGTAAACCGGATGCGATGACCAAAGTTTAAATCCGCCATAATATAACCATCGGGTCCGGGATCATAAAAAAAACATGCGATCACAATAAAGTTGCAATTCCAATTTGAAAGACGGATGCGATGGCCAAGTAAACCTTGCCATATAAAACACGCCGAGTCCGAATGTGAAGCGTTGTGTGATCGGGCCTGGTTCAAAGGAAGTTTCGATTGCGATCGGGGAACAGATGCGATCAAACAAATAAACACGCCATAATAAAAGATCGGGTCCGACAGGGTTAACACAATCGGGGCATAAAACAAAACTTCCCCGATCCAATCTTTGCGATTGAACGATTGACTACCGCGTGGTATTGTGGACCCACGGGCCTTGGCTGACGGTGCAAGGCGATTGTAACATGGTTTTGATTGCGATGTTTGTGTTCATCGCATCAGGCCGTAAAAAAAAAAGGCTATGATGTATTATATGGAAAATGTTCCGCTTGCGGAACTTCGACACATCAACAAGACACTGTTCCTCTTGGGGACCACAAGATTTTAAAATAAATGCCTGCGTACAAATAAAATATCTATTTGACTGTGTATATAAAAAAAAGGTACTCTGTTTTTCCAAAAAAAGAGACTGTCCCTAAACAAATCAAAAGTTTGTTTTTCAAAATAAGAGACTGCATTGATCAAAACAAAATCTTAACTGACTGTTCATCAAAATTAGAAAGCGGCTGGGAGTACATAAACCTGGAGAAGAAAATAGAAAGCGGCTCTGCACAGCCATTGTCATCCGCGTGCATCTAGTGGTGTCGAATTCCAGCGTGCCAAAATACCAAGAAACTTGTAATGGATGGTGTTTCACAAGCATGCCAAGTCCATGAGTCGGGCCCTTGCCAACAAACTCTGTTAAGGGCGACGCAAAATATTTGAGGAACTGATTGTGAAAGCCATCCATGAAAACGAGAACCCCAAATTCTTCCAGCAGATGCAACACTTAGTGTTGAAGGGGGAATTGAGTGTTCTCACAACACTCAATTTCGATCTCAAGATTGAAACACCCTATAAACACCTCACATCTGCCATCAAGAAGTGCCAAGCTGAACAATGGCATTCGGATTTTGTGAAGGTTTATTGGAACTTTGTGAAAGATGTACTGATGATGACGGTGTGCCAAGTCGCTAGTGCTGCTTTCCATCTCTCAGCTAGGTGTCTCCGAGTCCAGTTGCCATCGGATACAGAGAACCCATGGTGGATTGAGTTCGACACCTCTATACCTCAACTTGAATATATTTACCATCAACTGTTGGATTTTTATGGAACGAGAAGCTTTCCCACCCCAAGACTCTCACCAAATGCTCCTTAGAGTTGGAATAGCTCATCGATGGTAATATCAATCCATGTTACGCACATGCAAGTACAATTTCAAGCGCCTCCATTGATTCGAGGCAGGGAGGTTCACATGCTGCAATCAGTGCTGTTGAATATTCCTAGGCTGACAGATTTGGAGCAATTTAGTGATTACAAAAAAATGTTTTTTCATTCCCCTTCCATGAATGCCAACATTTTCTGAAATGATGTTGTTATATTAATTGGAACCTTGCATATTTTTTTTATGCTTTACTTTTTATGTTTTGGTTTAGGGGAAAGCTATAGCTATTAACTATGTTTTGGTTAAGTAGAGTAGAAGGTTATAGCTATTAACTATGTTAACTATGTTTAATTTAAGTAGAAAATTATATTAGATATCATTTTTTGATATTTAATATAATGCATTGCAAAAAATCCTTATACTTAAAAAGTTATAGGTATTGACCATTCTAGATATATTTGACAATAAATTTTGGGTATTTTGATTTATATGAAATAAAATAAAAAATTTGGTATAAACCCAAAAATACAACTTATTTTTTAAAATTGAGATCAAATACTTTGAATTATTTTTTTTCAATATTCATAAATTGCTTGTTTTATTTTAAACGGTGGTTGAGTACTCTGACTTCTTTCTTTCAATATTCATATTTTATTTTCAATATTAATCAATTGTTTATTTTATTTTAAACCATGGTTAAGTACTTTGACTTCATAAGATTCATACATTATTTCGGAAACATGGCTTGATCCATTATTAGAACAAATATCAAATGTGTCCACCACCATGTTTGAATAGGTATTGACAATGAAAACGTGATATCGACCATTTATGGTTTTTGTGATTATTTTGTGGCTATTAACTTTTTCTCCATATTTCACGGTTATTCACATTAATCTGATGTATAATTTATATTATTATTATTTTCTCAAATTGTAATTTGGAAAAAAAAATAATGATTATTTCTTATATATATATATATATATATTAAATTATTATAACAATTCTTTTACTCAGTAAAGGTTAATTTAAATTTTACAATTTTTATTGAAATTTTTATTTATATATAAATTGTAATTAAAATTTGGTATTAATTAAAATTGGTATACTTCTTAATCTTGGGTTTGAAAATTGTTCTTTTCTCCTATATACTTCACAGAAAACTCTCATTTCGTTTAGAGTCTGCTCTACCCAGATATGTCAAGCCCTTCGTTTGTAGTTCCACAGTTGCTCACTATTTTTGTCATTCCACAAGCCTTTGACTATGAGATATAACTCTTGTTTGGAACTATGTCCATGCAAGTACAATCTTCTATTGGTTTCAGTGTTTCTTCGATTCTCTATCTCCACTCTGTATCAAAGAAATGGGTTTCACTCGCTTTCATGCCTTGTGTCACAGGTACTCGGTAGCCTCCAAAAATTATCTAAGGTTAGTGCGACACCATGTGTTTCATTAGTCTTTACATTATAGGTGTAGACATGTTCTGGAGTTTAAGAGGCTTCTCTTGTAATGTTGATTAAGGGTTCATTAGCTCGAACCGGGGCTACGTCTCTTATGACAAGAGTCTTCTATTAAGTTTACACTTTGACTTTTAACTCGGTTAATTGAAAGAGGAATTCCCAATAACTGTACTCTTGACAGTCCAACTATATTTCTTGGGTTCCTGTTAAATTTTTAAGCTATCATTTGTATGGTTGCACCGAACATTTGTGCCTTTGTTTCCATGTGTAAATATATGAGAAAGGTTGTAACCTCTATTTTCAGGTAATTGTTATGAAATGTTTCTTCCAGCTGTATGCATTATATTTGATGAAATAATCTTGATTCTTGGGTCATCGATTATGTTATTTTTTTCGTTGTATTATTATAGTTTTGTTTAATATTTACTGTAAATTTTATCAACATAGGGGTTATCCGGACCGACCTAATCCTGTACGTGTATAGTCTATTTTGTTAGGGAACTATCATCCCGGATTTCAGAGTTTCTCCCACTCTGGTATTGGGTTAAATATTTCCCATATTACCCTTTAGATATTTCACTTTTCATGTTGTTTATGTATTACTTTATGGCTTGTCTATCACTCGGAGAGTTTACTCTCCGAATGCTATTCTTCATCATTTCATTTTTAGCTATCTGTTCTACTATATAAAGTTTTACATGTTCTATAGAGAGATTATACTGTGCAAAGAAAAATATTATGTGTAATGAAAAATTATACTGTATGAAGAAAATTATACTGCATAATGAAAAGGAGTTTTCTTTCCATGCATATTCATCTCTACATATCAATCATTGTAATAAGGTAGCTTAACTATACAAACATTTTTATATCCCAGGGAAACTAGTATTTGAAGGTCACACACTATTTTTTCTTTTAGGAATAATAACATTTATTCAACATATTTGAAACTTCAAAGTAAACAGGGATTTTTAGAGAAACATTAATCTCAGCCAAGGTATTCAAATAAATAATTTCTTAAAATACCCTAGGATAATGGTACCAACATGCCCTTCTGGAAAACTTAGCAAAACTTAGTGGATTTACTTATCTGAAATCGACTGATGTTGTCCTCCCTACCGTGGATGAGGCAATTACGTCCTCACCCCCTCGTGCTCCACACCTGAGTCAAGTAGGTTGATACAGAACTCAGAAGAGATCTCAGGACTCCAGTCTAATCTACTTCCCCGAAGAATTTAGGATTGCTGAGAGTATTTCCACTGGTATCTACATGCTCTCTCCTCTTTTCCTTCACTTAGCCTCCAATATAATAGAAATCGTCTTCCTCAAAGGGATGTTGATTTATCCAAAGAGGAAGGGTAACTAACTAAAAATTTTCTGTTTCACCACTTCTCATTTGGAATTCTTTTTACCATCAGCCTTTTTCACTTTATGGAACAACCTCCATAACTAAATTTTCCTTTACCTTAAATCCAAAACACAATTAATTTATGTTTGTTAACTAATTTCTAATAAAGAAATAACTATCTTAATTTATTTAACAAAAAATTACATAACAAATAATTTGGCATTTAAACCAGCTGTCACAACTTCCCCCCTGGAAGTAAACACTATCCTCAGTGTTTCACTCCACCTCAGCAAACAAATTTGAGTATTTCTCCCGAACAAACCCTTCATCTTCCCAGGTAGCCTCATCTGAGCTGAAGTGCTTCTATTTCACTTTAGCCTGGGTGATGGCTCGCCTCCAGAGCATGATTTCTCTTAGATCGAGTATAGGCTGAGTTACGACCAAAAACTCGTCGTTTGACACGACCTACAGTGAGCAAAAGTCTGAGTTAATTTCTCACACAGTTTAGTAATTCTAGTTAGGATTAATCTTAACCTACCTGAATACTTTGCAAGTGGATTACATGCTTTGAGTCATGTACATATCACTTTAATATAGATACATGAAACACATTGTGCACCCAAATATGGCTAGGTAAGGCTAATCAGTACGCCACCGGTCCCACCCTTTCGAATATCTCAAAGGGCCCACAGACCCTAGGGGCTAGCTTGGCACAAGAGGTCCATCGCATCGTGCTCCTTTTTTATTTTATTCACACGTACACATGGTCACCTACTCCAAATTCACTATAAGTTATTTTCTTATCTGCATATATTTTCTTCCGATCTTGAGACGCCTTCAAATTTTTCCTAATTTTTCTTACTTCCGATTCCATCTCAGCTAACATTTTTGGTCCTAGCTTCAGCTTGGTTTCAGGACTACTCCAATTTATAAGTGTATGACATTGTCAACCATACAAGGCTTCGAAGGGACTCATTTTCAGAGATTCCTAGTAACCATTTTTGTAAGCAAATTCCACCAAATGTAAATATTCTTCCCATCTTGTTAGTTGTTGCATTACGTACATACATAACATATCCTCCATGCAGTCAAAATATTTCTCTCATAAAAATTTCTACAATCTATACTATTTTATAGGTGGATTGTACCAGTATAAAATATGCTGCCTTGGTCAATCGATTGACCACCACCATAATGGAGTCATTATGTTTAGCATTTTTATTTTGGAAAACCCGCGAAGAAGTCTAGAGATATGACCTCCCACTTACATTCTCGTACTCGTATGTGATGCAACAATCCTGCTAGATGTTGATGTTCCACCTTAACTTGTTGACACTGCAGACACTTGTTCAAATATTCAGTAATGTCATTTCACATATCGAGGCAACAATAATTCTTTTTCATTACTTTTATCATTTTCTGATATCCTCGATTTCCTGAATAATTACTTCGGTGGTATTCGTTCAAAATCATCTCCTTCAAGTCCATTCGATTTGGAACATACATCCTTTACTTGAAGGTTAATAATTGATCCTCACTATTTCCATAATCGAAAGAGTTTCCTTTCCTTTTGGCCTCCTCTGCTTGCAGCCATATCAATTGGTATTCAGGATCCTTCTTAGCTTCTATTTTTATTTGATCCAAAAATTTGCTTTCAATTTCGTTGTAGTAATGTTCACAAAATCCATGCAAATTTCTACTTAAAGCATCTACCACCCTATTTTCCTTACCTTTCACATGTTTCATATCAATGTCAAACTTGCTTAGAAAAGCATTCCATCTTGCCTAGTGAGAATTGAAATCACCTTGCTTGAAGTAGCTAGTTAGGCTACTATAAACACAAACCTCTTTCCCAACAAATAATGCCTCCACACTCAAAGCGCATGCACTACCGCTGTTAGCTCTAGATCATAAGATGAGTATCGTTCTTCATGTTCTTTTAACTTCTAGAGATTAATATGCAACCACTCTTCCTTCTTGGGACAAGATTGCCCCAACTCCTTCTTTACATGCATCCGTAAAGACATCAAATTCTTTGTTGGGATGAGCTACCCTCGACACTGGAGCTATAGTCAACAAGATTTTTAACTTTTCAAAATTGGTTTGACATTATTTATTCCACCTAAATACTTTTCCCTTCCTTTGTAAGGAGGTAATTAGAAAATAAATCTTTGAGA
The DNA here is from genome assembly GCA_034641835.2 of Pinus albicaulis. Taxonomy (NCBI): domain Eukaryota; kingdom Viridiplantae; phylum Streptophyta; class Pinopsida; order Pinales; family Pinaceae; genus Pinus; species Pinus albicaulis. The sequence goes on along the minus strand of CM076571.1, from coordinate 371,725,299 downwards.
ATCCTTTAATGAAACATTGGTAATAACCAGCTAGTCCCATAAAAGATCGGATGTCTGCCACATTTTGGGGTACCCGCCATTCCATAATTGTCTTGATTTTCTCTGGATCAACTACTATTCCCTAAGCTAAAATAACATGGCCTAGGTACTAGATCTCCTCCTTGAAAAAGTCACATTTGCTGAATTTACCATACAGTTGATTTTTCCAGAACATCTCCAGTACTATTCTCAAGTGTTCCTTATGCTCTTCTCAATTCTTCGAGTAGATTACGATATCTTCAATAAGTATTAGCAAAAAACTATCCAAAAAGGGTTGAAATATACCATGCATCAGCCTTATAAACGTTGCTAGTGCATTAGTCAACCGAAATGGTAGTACCACAAATTCATAATGCCCATACCTAGTACGAAAAACATTTTTATGGATATCTTCATCCTTTATCTGGATATGGTGATAACCTGATCTCAAGTCTATCTTTGAAAATATAGTGGCCCCAATTACCTGATCGAACAGGTCATCAATCCGAGGTAATGGATATTTATTTTTGATGGTCAATTTATTAGGTTGTCGATAGTCCATGCACATTCACATGGTTATATATTTTTTCATCACAAATAGCAGGGCTGCTCCCCAAGGAGACAGACTTGGTCAAATATAGCCCTTATCCAACAATTCTTGTAACTTCATATTTAGCTCAGTCAATTTTGGTACACTCATTTGGTAAGGTGCCCTTGAAATCGGTGATGCTCCTAGCACCAATTCAATAGTAAAATCAATGTCCCTTCTTGGTGGTAAACCCAGTACATCTTTTGGAAATATGTCCATGAAATCTTTCACTATAGGTATGTTTTCCATCATCAGAGTCTTTTCCTTAGAATTAGTGAAACCTAGTTGAATGGCGTATAACTGACATCCCTTCCTCATACACTTACTCATCTGAGAGGTTGTAATGGGACGCAGTTGTAAAGGCTTCTTGATTCCTTGTATCTCCTTACGTGTTCCATCATGCATTATGTAATACAATCTTCTCTTTACAATCCACCAGGGTCCAGTGCTTTTCCAACCAATCCATCCCTAATAGCACATCATAAGATCCCAAAGGAAAAATATTCAGATCTACGTTTAACTGTTGTTCGCCAATTTCCAATGTATAGTTAGGAATTTTTGTGTAGAATTTCCTCTTTGTTTTAGTGGCTAGTTGTACCATCCATGGAATTTTGAATTTCTGGGTTTGTAATTTACATATTTCTACTAATTTGGGATTCATATAACTTAAATTTTTACCTGGGTCAACCAAAACAAAAATAGGTTGCGAAAGTAGCTTACCTTCCAACTCAATCGTTGTTGGTTGGTAATTTGCTTGGAGATCTTCTAATGCTGCATTAATTCTAGGTATTCTTCGGGCTACATCTCCCATGGTGGAAGCTTCCTGTAGATTAGTGATTGTTTTGTTTCTTCCCTACTGCAGACGGTTTCTATAATAGTGCGCCTCATCACACCCCCAACATTGTAGGGGTGGTTTCAAATTTTATCCTTGCTCAAGCTTATTGGAAGCTTCTGTGGGCTTATCTTTTGTAGGCCACCGAGTTCTTTGGTGTATTCTTCCAAACTTTTTATTCATTGAACTTCTTGCAGAAGCCTTCAAATTGATGGTTCTAGCATTTTTAAAACCTGAACTGCTCTTCTGTCTTTTCTTGGGCGGCCATATTTTTTCCCATATCTCCTTTTTCTTTAGCTTGCTGGTAACACATTATTTATTTTCGGATTGCCACATCCATGGTACTTGGATTCACGAATTCAATTCATTCTTTCATATGAGCGGGTAAATTAGTTAGGAAATGATAAAACTTGGGTTTTTCGTCCCTTAAGTAAGGAACATATCTAAGTATGGAAGTGAACTTGGTTATGTATTCATCCATCGTCATCTGGCCTAATTTAAAATCGTGAAATTATCTGGACTTCTCATCATAAAATAGTTTATTTAGGTACTTGTCCTTGAAATATTGTTGAAATACATCCCATGTCACATCCTAATCTTCTATGCTGCAGACATTATTAACTTCCTCACACCACAGAGTGGCCTTTTCTCTCAACTAATAGATGGCTAGCTTAGCCTTAAGATTGTTGTTATATTCATAAGCTTGAAAGTACTTATTCATATTTATCAGCCATGCGTCAGCCACCTCTTTTGCCTATCCATCCAACGTGGGTGGTTTTATCTTCCAGAACTCACCTTGTAGTTCCATTTTCTATTTCTTAACTTCTTTTTGTTCCGACACATTACCCAACTCAACCTCATTGTAGTGTCTATTTTGGTTACTTTGCTGGGAATGAATTCTTTCCATTCTATCGGTGGTTTGAGATTTTTTTTGCCATTCATTTTCCTCCTCCATGTCTCTATCAGGACTTAATTGCATCATCCGCTAACTCTGTTTATCTGAAAGACTCTTATGTACCCTTTCTTACTCTTTCATTAAGTGCTTCTTGTCAATTCTAACTCAGAACATCTTCTATTATAGCTTCTGCACTATACTTAACATAATACTCATCTCGTGCTATTTTTCCTCTCGCAGTCTACTGGTTTTCTAGTGTTGGTCTACACTTAGCTGAATCCACATCTCAGGGTTTAGTTCTGAATGTGGTTGGGGTGTGGGTTCCCCATGTGCTGGCGTATTGGCTGCGTTGTCCCCCTTCTCATATCGCCTTTTACTGTGTTATTTTCTGTGCTCTCTCTGTGCATCATTTCACACAATTGTTATATTAAGTGACCCTTAGGGTCCCAGCATGTGAACACTACTCTGATACCACTTGTAACATCTAACTAATCATCTCATAAAAAAAATTTATTTAACTATGTTCTCCACGGTAAATATTAAATTTACTCGCTCCTCAAACTATACTATATTCTTTAACTTTTCTTGACATAACATATTTGTTATTATGTTAAGGTTCTTGACTTTATGTTAAGACAATTACGGGTAACATGTAAATATAGTACTTCATATTTAATGCTCCTAGTTTACCTCATTATTGCGCACAAGATTATATGCTTTTGGCCTCCCAAGGAATTCGATGATTTAATGCGTATCTGGAATATATCGTTTCTCACATACAATGATTAGAAATTTTGGTTGAAAATAATATAATAATGCATATTTGTTGTACCACCTCATCAATTGAATTTTACGGTTGTGACACCTGTTTTACTTTCCCACCGTCGGATTCACCGGGAGATCTACAGTTGCTAGAGGTACTCGATGGATTAGGGTGACCAACCCTGCCCAAACCCTAACTGTTTGGCTAATTTGTGTGGAGGTTTCCTGCGGGGTTGCTGCTCTGCAACTCAGTCGGAGCTTTAGACCTCCGATCATGATTTCCATCTTCCTATGGCAATGGTGAAGGTGAGTCTAATAGGTTTTCTTGGATTATTATGTATGGAAACAACTGTGGTGACCTGTAGTCATCACCACTTGTTGGTTTGGTTTTCCATATTCAGAACCTCTTTTGAATGAATAGGCTTCCCTTCAGGTGGTAGCTCGTTTGTTTTCGGTTCATTTTTTAGAAGTTGTCTCATCTCTTTCTTAAGCATCGTTGAATATGTGACTTCGAGGTTTGCTCCACGCTATGTCCCCTCCATCGTTCTATTGGTTGGAATTTCTTTTGCAGCATGTATGATTTCAGCGTTATTTCCATTTTCATGTTTTTTTTTTTTGCTTATACTTCCTCCTAATCTTTGGTTTAAAAATTGTTCCTTTCTCCTCTATACTCCGCAGAAAACCCTCATTTAATTGAGAGTCTGCTCTACCTAGGTACATCAAGCCCTTCATTTCTAGTTCCACATTTGCTCACTATTTTTGTCATTCCACAATCCTTTGACTATGACATCCAAATCTTGTTTGGAACTATGTCTGTGTAGGCATAGGCTT